>OX336388.2:768260526-768860526 GCA_946902985.2 Meconema thalassinum | reverse complement strand
CGCAATTTTCACGTGTGAGTGTGGTACGAAAGGTCTTTTTCACCCGACTATAAATTGTCTCCGAAAACCACATTTAAAGGCCCTTAAATTAACAGTGTCTGTGATATTCCCAGAAAACTAACTTCGCTCTGATATACCCATGAAGGAATGACAAACTCCTAACCACTGCACCAGTAGCTGAATTGATAAATTCTGATTATTCATACCAAGGATAAATCAGTCATAGCCTTCATGATTGAGATTTTGCTAAGTGTATTCTTTACAACTAGAATATTCTCGGGCGAAGCCGTGACGGGTAATGCTAGTAATAACAATAATGCAAGGGGGTTTAATTACTCTCTCCTGTAATTACAGTAATTCTCTCTGCAGCTGTGTGAGAATTTCGCCCAGTTCTGTCAGGAAATGCAATTCTGTTCTGAAGATTGGACCGGAGTTCACTCTGCCTCATGAGGTAGAACTGAGAAATGGTATGGCAAATACGGTAATCGATCCCATCTCTGCTCAGTTTTATCTTAGGAAGTTGAGTGTATTACATTTTGTATCAGAGCTGAGAATTGAGCCTAGGGCATTTGGATTCGGAGCTTCAATATGTACCCTGGGACCAAAGAATGCGGCATATCTGTTGCTGTGAGAAGAGTGCAAAGTTTGAATTGGTACTTTATTTCATATTAAGTTTGCTTATTAG
Source organism: Meconema thalassinum (assembly GCA_946902985.2). NCBI lineage: Eukaryota > Metazoa > Arthropoda > Insecta > Orthoptera > Tettigoniidae > Meconema > Meconema thalassinum. The sequence goes on along the minus strand of OX336388.2, from coordinate 768,859,841 downwards.
CCCTCCATTTGGCCTCTGCGGATCAAACAATTTTGCGAGCTGAAGTCTCCGGCATCTTTTAAGAGGCATAAAATAGCTAATTTGTTATTCCTTGGCTACGCTACGCAGGAAGAGAGTTTGTAGAGTGAGATCATCAGTTTGACTTCCATCCACCAGAGTATTTACTGAAGCTAATTAAACATTTAGAAAGGAAGACTTGTCTAATTGAAGGCCATTAAAAGACTGAGTGGACAGGGGGAGATATAGTAGCAAACTCTTAGATCTTAATTCACTCTGAAGATACGTATAACATGAAGTAGAACAGTTCGGTTTGATCTCTGTATGATGAACATTAACAGACTTACTTGACTGAAAGAGGGATTACTGTATATCCCCAAATCTAGAAACAGAATTGATTGATTAAATGTTTAAAATTATACGCCAAATCAATACTCAACATACATATATATTTTTATAAATAGGACATGTTTCGACGTGCAATGAGGTCATCTTCAGGTAAAAATTAAAATCAATTAAGAATTAAACCAAAATCTCTATATATATAAAAATGAAAGTTTGTCTGTTTTTTCTGAATTTCCACGGAAATTTGCAATATTTGCGCGTTTCAGGCTGTTTTATGACGGATAATCGCAAAAATAATTTTTTTGCCTGTCTGTCTGTCTGTCTGTCTGTCTGTCTGTCTGTCTGTGTGTCTGTGGACAACTTCTTCGAGTCCTTATAACTTGAGAACGGCTGGGTGGATCAACGTAAAATTTGATACAGATATCCATCAGAGGCACCACACCAATCATTGATGTAACTCTTCTCCGTACCTCTCATAAAAGGGGCCCTACCCCCTTAAAATACATGCTAAAATAGGCGTAGAAGGGTGAAACAAAGCTCATTTTCAGCCCATCAATGTGAGAAGCGAAACTCCACATTTTAAGGCCCTAAAGCCAACAGTTTTTGAGATATTCCCAGAAAACTAATTTCACTTAATAAATTAATGAATGAATGCATGCCGGTAACCATGGCAACTGAATCTCAGAGGTCCATCTATTTCTGTAAGACGCAAATCAATTCCATTTATTACATTACTGTGATGGTTTGCAAACGGCTATAAGGTTATAACGGATCCAAATTAAGCTTAAATATTCATTAATACATACAATGCGCTTAAGGGGTCAAGGGGTACTCTAGAATTTTTTCACGCGATTTACACGTGCGGGTGTGGTACGGACGGTCTATTATATCCCTTCTCTATTATATAAAAATGAATGTTTGTCTGATTTTTCTGCATTTCTACGGAAATTTGACATATTTGCCCGTTTCAGACTGTTTTGTGACGGATGCACGCTTTTTTTTTGTCTGTCTGTCTGTTTGTCTGTGGACAATTTTTTGTGTCCTTATAACTCGAGAACGGCTGGGTGGATTAACGTAAAATTTGATACAGATATCAATCAGAGGCACGACACTAATCATCGATGTAACTCTTCTCCGTACCTCTCATAACAGGAGGCCTACCCCCTTAAAATACATGCTGAAATAAGCGTGAGACAAAGCTCATTTTCAGCCCCTCAATGTGAGAAACGAAACTCGGGGGCCCTAAAAGAACCCCGAAAACCACATTTTAAGGCCATAAAACCAACAATTTTTGAGATATTCCCAAAAAACTAATTTCACTTAATAAATTAATGAAGGAATGCATGCCGGTAACAATGGCAACAGAATCTCAGAGGTCCATCTATTTCTGTAAGACGCAATGCAATTCCATTTATTACATTACTGTGAAGGTTTGCAAACGGCAGTAAGGTTATAACGGATCCAAATTAAGCTGAAATATTCATCAATACATATAATGCGCTTAAGGGGTCAAGGGGTAATCTAGATTTTTTTTAACGCGATTTACACGTGCGGGTATGTTCCGGGAGGTCTATTATATCCCTATTCCTATATTGTTATATTATTATTCTTTTAATTATTATCATTATTATGGCGTACAACGAAGAGACAAAGCTCATTTTCAAACCCTTTGTGTCAGAAAAAAACTCGGGGCCCCTCAAGAGCCGTAAAGGGTCCCCGAAAACTATATTTTAAGGCTCTAAACCCAACAATTTCTTAGATATTCCCAGAAAACAAATTTCATTTAATAAACTAAGGAAGGAATGCAAGCCACTAACCATGACAACAGTATCTCAAGAGGTGGCATCCAACTTTCCATCTATTTCTGGAATAAGTAATGCCACTCCATTTATTACATTTCTGTGAAAGGTTGCAAATGGCTATAAGGTTATCACGGAACCAACTAAAACTGTAAAATTCATCAATGAGCTTAAGGGGTTCAAGGAGTACCCTATATATTTTTCACACGACTTACACGTGCGATATGTCGTACAGAAGGTCTATTATATCTCCAAACAGCAACATTATTTTCAAAAATTCCTGATTTGAAATAGTAGACAGTTTTTTTCTGATTTTAGGAATTTGGGCCATTGGAGTCTAAAAACACTGAATTTTCATGCACCACAAGCCATTATAATTTGTAAAAGGGGTCTTCCTGTAGTTGGGCACTTGACACAACGATTAGGGTCAGTTCGTATGTGACGTGTATTGCTATTCGTCTACGAGGATTTCAATTTTATTTTCACGCCAGGAAGAACACGTTAGGTAAATTTAGTTTGAGAGCACATTTTAACTAATAATTTTTCTTCGCCAACAAACAGGTTCAAAGACCCTAAACATTGCAACAGTAGCTCAATTGATAACATCTGGTTATTAATACCGAAGACCGTTCGAAGAATGGGTACTTCTGCTAGTAGTATATATGTACTTAAATCTAAATTAGAAATGAAATGTTAATGATAAAATTGTAATAAAATGAAATAATATACAAAAAGTGGATAACCTTAAAATTCAGAATTAAATAAAATAAAATGTAATACTGGTCCTTTTACAATAATTTTCAAAATGAAGTTAAAATGCGAGAAATATTACTGGTGATTGTAAATAAATGTTAAGCTACCGGTATATAAACAAGAAGTTCCGTGAAGAACTATACAGCCTACTTTTCATGCCAATGATTATTATACAGAATATGAACCTATCTAGAATAATGACGAAATTAAGTTGGTAATATCGAAATATCAAATTAGTTCGAAATATTCCTGGTATGGCCTAATAGAGCACTACAGTTGGCAGCCCTGGTGACTGAATATATTCTTAGTTCCATCTCTTAAGGTACAGAATACAAAATTTGGTTGAATTCCAATGGACGTTACATGCAGTTGGACACTGGATCTATCAGCACGCGTAAATGCATGTTGACAACAATGCCATGCGTGTGCTGGTCAGAAATAATCTGAAATATTATGATATCTTGTTGTGCCAATTTTGGATGAAATCCATTTGTTAGTATAGAAGTTACATGTATTTTAAAATTGGTACTATCAGCAGGCTTATAATCATGTTGGTAGAACTGACGTATATAAGTTACTCCAGATTAATCTAAATTGTCAGAATATACGTGTGCATAGTTTAAAGCTGTTGGCTTGCATACTTTCAGATATATTGGTATTTGGATAAAAAAAAATAGAGAGAGCAATTATTAACAGTTGGCAGCCCTAGTGGCTCTTAAGAATACGCCCAGTCATATCTGTTTATGTACAGATATTACATACAAAATTTGGTTGAAATCCAATTGATAGTGTAGAAGTTATATGCATTTAAACATTGGACCTATCAGAAGGCTTAAAATTATTTTAGCAACACTGTCATGATTGGCCTCCTGGAAATTAAACTGAAATAGTCTTATCTACATGTGTGCCAATTTTGGAATAGCTCCCATGCATACCTTGCAAGATATCCAACATGGAGCTCAAATTTCTAGTGCGTTTTTTCAGCAGTTGGTAGCACTGACATCATTTTCAAATATGGACGTGAGATATTCCGGTGCACATCTTTACTCATACTAAATTTGGTTTTGATTGTTGCAGCCGTTTAGGAGTTGATAGGGGGGGGGGGGGGATACACACACAGCCAGACAGACAGAAGGACAGAGAGAAAGACAGACGCACATTTTCCCGGATCGATCTCATAAGTCTACTTTTTCCTCATTTTTGCAAAATGTGAAAAGTAGGCTAAAAATATCAAAATAATATACATAAATTAATTTAGAAAATTAAGTTCTAAAATCAATAATTAATTAGTTCAGTGCTTGAATGAATAAGCTAAATCCTTCTTCAATACGGAGTTTAAAACTTTCGAATAGCTGCCAACCAGTTAATATGTCGACATGAAAATATCCTTGATGTATAGGATGGGGAAGTCGGTGTGATTTGTATAAGAGAAATGCCTGATGTGGAATAGGTGACAATTCCAATATTTATCCAAACGTTATGAATACAATGAAAACAAGACTCTTGTAGTTGAATAACGGCATTAATATCTTGAATTGATTGAGGTACTACACTCACATCACGATGAAACTTGGGAGAGGTGTAGCAAAGACAATGTAAATTTCTACAGTAGAGTGTAAACCGTATCGGCTAAAATTAATATTCAATGCGATTTATAAAGCATGAATCCCGAGAATATTCGGCGCGTGCCACTTTGTGCGAAACTCATGGAGTGGCAGTTAAACCTCGGTAGAACAAAATTCATGGGACCATGAAAATGATATTGTTATCCCTCGGACACTCGCGCTAATAATAGAAACAGCGTTACTCGCGCGGGCTACGTATGTAGCCCAAACAGTTACTCAATCTGATGGAGTTGTAGACGTTATTTTCGGTGTTCAGATTCAATAATATGATAAATAGTAGTATATATAAGTATTCTAAGCTAAATCTGAAGATTTTATGTAGGCATTTATCTTCATATGGAGAGAAAATACAAAGTTAAGATTACAATTCAATTGTATCGTACATCTTTGGTAAAACTGCAACAAAAACAAAAGGAACTACAACTGTTAAACTATTTTTCATGTAAACCGAAATACTTACAGTAGTCCATATTTGCATTGGACCGACAGTAGTGGCTACGCTGGCTAAAGCGCGGCATTAGGTCATGGGGCCAAGCTCTCTGCTGACTCGGTCGACGCGTGGGTTCGAGCCCCACCGTCGGCCGTCCTTGAAATGGTTTTCCGTGGATTCCCCATTTTCAACACCAGGCAAATGCTGGGACGGTACCTTCTGACAGGCCACGGCCGCTTCCTTCCACATCCTTGCCCAGTTTCATTCACAATCATTCATTTCATCTCTCATTAACTCCTCTCATGAGGTTGGCGTCAGGAAGGGCATCCGGCCGTAAAAACCTTCGCTACAAAGACTTCCATCGCATCTCATCCCCGACCCCGTTTGAAAACGGGAATAATAAGGGGTAGACATACATACAGTCCATATTTGGATTGGAATTAAACAAAAATAAAACAAGGTTAGATAATTTCCTTAGAAAATCAGCACTTATTTTGAACAATGTAACTATTTTAATTTATTTTTTCTCGATGTTTTGAAGTTTATGTTTGCCCTTTTGGATACAATCTATAGCCCAGGAAATCCATAAGCATGCTCAAACAAATTTGTTACTCAAGCATTCTGTGCAAATGGACACAATGATCCGAGAAGGTCTTCATTGCACTTTGCGCATCTGTCCCTTGTTGATTTATCCCTTCCTCGTGCACATGAGAAGCAACCACCTACTTTATTTCCACTACACTCAACCTATCATTACTTTCATCTAAACACTGACTGATTTGAAAGTCATCTACATGACCGCCTCCTGTGAGGCAACGTTTCCTTTGCACGTTCAGTTCTGAAACAGCGATGCTCGCGCGGGCTACTGTTGTAGCCCAGACGACTTCTAAGGCACCTGGTGTCAGTTTGGTGCAATTATTTCAGTTGGAATCACACCCGCCTGTTAAATATAGCATCAATAGGCAGCTACAGAGATTCTCAATATTCCTAGCAAAAATATACTCAGCGCTACAACAAAATAAATCACTGGGCTACACCTGTAGCCCGCGCGAGTATCCGAGGGTTATAGCAGGGTTATTGTTATAATGAGGTTTTGTTAACAGTGACTTCTGCAGAACTGTACCTTAAATGTCGGTATATACAGTAGTACATTTCTGATGAGAAATAATAGAATAACGAAAAAAATAAAATAATAATCTGGTAGAGTGGTACTGTACCGCATGTACTCTGCATAACATTACAGCTGAAGGTACAGAATCAGCTTACAAATTAAAATACGGTAAAGTAAAATATACTCGTACCTGTTAAGCTTTATACATTTTTTAAGCATCGGGGATTTGTTGATCGTCGATCACCAATGGTGTCAACTTACGTGTCCCTGAGGCGTTGCTTCAGAGAAGAACCGTTAGGCGTACTTAAAATTATTATAGATTGCAAAATTCACGGAAACAAACTGTGTAGCCTATGATCCCAACACAACATTTCTACGTGCAACTCTATCTCAACAATGTACAGACTAAAACAGTTAACACTGGTTCAAACACAGGAGCTCTATGACTCTTTCTACTTTGCCGCTAAGCAGAGCTCGCCCGCGGCTATACCCTATTCGCTACCTCCTTACCGTCAGCACAGTATGTAGCGAAGCTTCTGAAAATACAGCACTGAAGGTCGAGAGGTTATTTGTGATTCATGACGCTTTAAAAAATCAAAAATATTTTCCTACTAATAAATCATGGAATACATTATATATTACTAGCAGTAGTGCCCGGCTCCGCCCGGTAGATTTATATGTTTTATGGATGATAATGAATACTACTACAGAACTGGCACATTATACATAAGCTAACAGAAAAAACAAATGTAAAAATATAACTTTTTTGGTGGTAGTGGGGGTACAAACGGTAAGTATACACATTTTGGTTCAGATCGGTGAAACGGTGTAGATTTGTGCCAATGGGCCTAAATGCAGGTAATGGAGTGGTCTGTCCGAAATTTCATGTAGACAGTGTTACTCGCAGTGTTCCAAAGGGTAAGTATACAAATTTTGGTTCAGATTAGTGAAACGGTGTAGATTTGTGCCAAAGGGCCTAAATGCAGGGAATGGAGAGGTCTGTCCAAAATTTCATGTAGACAGTGTTACTCGCAGGGTTCCAAAGTATAAGTATACAAGATGGTATATTGGCTTTCACGGCCGGTGAATTAAAACTCAGCAATTCTTCTAGGTTTGTGCCGTGTCTTGTGTGGGGTTTCGCCTAGGACACCAAGCTGGCTAGGCGAAACCCCACACAAGACACGGCACAAACCTAGAAGAATTGCTGAGTTATAAGTATACAACATTTGTTTCAGATCGGTGAAACGGTGTATATTTGTACCAAAGGGCCTAAATACAGGGAATGGAATTTCATGTAGACAGTGTTACTAGCAGGGTTCCAAAGGGTAAGTATACAAATTTTGGTTCAGATCGGTGAAACGGTGTAGATTTGTGCAAAAGGGCCTAAATGCAGGGAATGGAGTGGTCTTTCCGATATGTAAAGCAGACAGTGTTACTCGCAGGGTTCCAAAGGGTAAGTATACATATTTTGGTTCAGATCGGTGAAACGGTGTAGATTTGTATAAATAACAGACAGACAAACCAACATTGAATTTATATATATATATATTCGCCTTTATATTTGAAATAAAAGCCCTATGTATTGACTATAACTTTGAGAGTTTTCAAAATGCTATGTTACACATCAGTGAAGCTATGAACTGTGTGCGGAAACTCCCACTCGGGTGTGAAAGCCCACAAGTAACAACGTAACATCTGGTAGAGTTAATGTCACAACTGTATATTATCGCCGATTGGCAGACTGCAATGCAGCGAGATGTGTTGGTTTGAACAGGCAAGACCACCTGTGATCGAATAAAACACAATATTTCATGAAAAACTCTAATTAGTTTTTAATTACTGGAGGCGTCAGACGTAATGAACGTGTTTCATTTATCTGCTCTTCATTAGTAGGAATTGTTTGTACTGTATTGCTGTCATCAGTGACAAATATGCCCGGCCCCATGGCGAATTGGTTAGCTCGCTAGGCTTTGGCCCAAAGGGTCCCGGGTTCGATTCTCGGCCGGGCCATCGGGGATTTTCATATCCTGGAGTTGACTCCCCAGGTCCGGGGGCTGGGTGTATGTGACGTCTTCATCATCACTTCATCGTCATTCGGACACGCAGGTCGCCCACGGGCGTTTACTAGAAAGATCTGCACTCGGCCTCCCAGGAGGGTAAACGAAAAAAAAAAGTGACAAATATGTACTGTACTATCAATACTGTCAGCTAAAGGATGGAATATTGTTTTTCACGGCCAGTGAATTAAAACTCAGCAATTCTTCTAGGTTTGTGCCGTGTCTTGTGTGGGGTTTCGCCTAGGACACCAAGCTGGCTCATCAGCGGGCTCTTGGTGTCCCCGCCCGAACACCCACAGGAGGAGCGAACTGCGCACTATCTTCCCTTTTATGAAGCGCACCTGCGCCTCTTTACTGTGAGAACTAAAAGCTCAAGCAGCCGTAACCTCCCTATGAAGGCTTCCAAAAAGATGGTATATTGGCTTTCACGGCCAGTGAATTAAAACTCAGCAATTCTTCTAGGTTTGTGCCGTGTCTTGTATGGGGTTTCGCCTAGGACACCAAGCTGGCTCATCATCAGAAAAATTGATGAGTTTTAATATTATCAGGCTTCGAAAGAACTTAAATTCTACCAAGAACATTGTTGTTAGTAAGCATTAAAGCAAGACAAGTGTTCTTGGGATAACAAGCATCGTAGTCGAGGGTTTAAAGTCACACTAAATGAGTTCAATGGGGGAGGTGCAGTTCGACAATTTATCATTTGTATCATGGCACTGAAAACTGCGATCTTAAATTCGGTTCATCCCTGCGTTTTTCCACACTCACCCCTATCTAATAAAGGGGTCCCAGAGTACCTACTCAAGTTTTGGGCCCTAATAAATACAATAACACAATCTGTTACAATTATCACTACCATACAAGTTACCAGATACAAGTAGCACACACGAAGCTAATAAAAAGGTTACCAAGCCCCTAATTAAATAACAAGGTCGCGGATTCAAACCCGGCCGAAGTCGTCGGATTTTTTATGAGCGATAAATCTATGACATTGTCCCGCCGGCTTTACTTCCCCTCTGAAGGAAGGCATACTGAGGGAATTTTAACGCTCTTAAAAATCCGACGACTTCGGCCGGGTTTGAACCCGCGACCTTGGGCATAGAAGCTCAGCATGCTACTAACTAGGCCATCGGAGCCACTGAATTTAACAAGTCAGAGACCCTGTCCGTTTGGGAGAATTTGCCAAGTACGAATCTTGCAGCTTTCCTTTGCACCATCAACCAATTTGTTCGTTAGAGTTTATAGGATGGGCTCCCACAAACTCGTGGCGTATTCCAAAATTATGTCTGATAACCTGTGTTATTACGGTGTCTGTAATAGTGTATGTACTTGGAATTTAGGTGAGGTGGCCGTGGCCTTAAGTTAGGAATTAATCTGCCATATGTTTCGAATATAAGAAGGAGGCCACGGAAAACCACTCCCAGGCTGGTTGAGGTTTTACCTCATGAGACTGAATGTATCCCGTTCCAGCCCCCAGACCAGAAATTTAAAGGTATTTCTTGTCAGAGCCGTGAATTGAACACGGACCTCCGGGGTGTCAGCCAAGGATTCTCGCTGATGCACCACGTGGAGAAGAGGGGTTATAATTTAGGTTATCTTCCTACAGTAACTGTGGAGAAGAAATAGCACACAAGATGTCCACCATTAGTGTTAGGATTCGAACTTCAGCTTTCCGAGCTATAGATAGAGCCCTACGTGGATAAAGAATACGTTATCCGCATCCGCCCCGCATCCGCACGTTTGTTATCCGAATCCGCTGACATTACAATAATATGTTTATGTTCGACGATGTCGAACTGTAAATAATATATGTCAGAAAACTGTACTTTAATGATGCTCATTATACTAAAAGTTTTCATTATGGGACAGTTTCTCCCACCAATCAGAGCTCAGGAAACAGTTGTTTGACAAATTATGTAAGGATAGCTTCGCACCTGTGCTGAGTTCCAAGGCCTTCTAATTTAAATTTCACTGCGTGGCCTAGTGTCATAGTGGGATAATCGAGGAGGCCATGGTCAAATACAAGGTATTCTCTGCGTCCCATGCGCTCTGTTCAGTACATAAAACTGGCGAAATCTCGACAGATATTTATGAATATTTATGTTCAAACATAAAATAGTTATAATAATTATCGTTGAACATAAACAGTCGTGCAACTCGCCTTAACTCGTTTCTTAATTATTGCCATTATAGGCTCGTTGCATAATTTATTAGATTAAGTATTAAAGCATCACCTTTAAACATTTGAGGAGAAATTCGCTCCCCTAGGCTATGTATGAATCGCAAGACAATGTTGGCTGGGTTTTGTCCCTCTGAGTAACGGAATATGAAACAGCAAGTGGCTAATTATAACACTTACTTACCCACACATGTAAGCGCTGGTATAATGGACTATTTTGGGGGATAAGTCAACACTAATTGAGGGTATTTGCATGACTGGCTTCTCTCACTTCTCTATTATTCTCATACAATCAAAGCGAAAGCAAATAGGGAAATAACGCGAAACATGAAAGACGCAGATCTTAGCAAAATCTACAATTATTTTTAGCCTACTTTCGATTTTTGCAAAAAATGAAAGTAGACTTATGAGATCACTACAGGGCGAAAAAAAGTGTGTCTGTCTGTGTGTGTGTATGTGTGTGAGTCTGTGTGTGTGTGTGTGTGTGTGTGTGTGTGAGTGTGTGTACTCTGAATGTCTGTCCCCCCTATCAATTCGAACACGGTGAGCGCAAACTGAACGAAATTTGGTACAAAGGTAGCACTAGCAAAGGACACCTCAGTGTCATGTTTTATATCGCCGCCATCTTGACGGAAACGTAATGGCGGCCACACAAATGTTCAAAGCTTAAATCAAATTACGACTAACTTAATCATCCGATCTCTACCAAATTTTGCAACAACATACCTTTATGGGGGAAGCATCCTTTGACTAAAATAATAGGTTATCAGCCTAACAGTTTGCAGATGGCGGCCATCTTTGTGTGAAAAAGGATTGCCCCTATTAATTCGAACACGGTGAAACCGAATGGAACGAAATTTGGTACAGAGGTAGTACTAGCAAAGGGCACCTCAGTGCCATGTTTCATATCGCCGCCATCTTGACGGAAACGTAATGGCGGCCACACAAATGTTCAAGGCCTAAATCAAATTACGACTAACCTAATCATCCGATCTCTACCAAATTTTGCAACAACATACCTTTATGGAGGGAGCATCCTTTGACAAATCTAATAGGTCATTAGCCTAATAGTTTGCGGATGGCGGCCATCTTTGTGTCAAAATCGATTACCCCTATTAATTCGAACACGGTGAAACCGAATGGAATGAAATTTGGTACAGAGGTAGCACTAGCATAGTGCACCCCAGTGTCATGTTTTATATCGCCGCCATCTTGACGGAAACGTAATGGCGGCCACCCAAATGTTCAAAGCTTAAATCAAATTACTACTAACCTAATCATCCGATCTCTACCAAATTTTGCAACAACATACCTTAATGGAGGAAGCATCCTTTGACAAATCTAATAGGTCATTAGCCTAATAGTTTGCGGATGGCGGTCATCTTTGTGTCAAAATCGATTACCCCTATTAATTCGAACACGGTGAAACCGAATGGAATGAAATTTGGTACAGAGGTAGCACTAGCAAAGGGCACCTCAGTGTCATGTTTTATATCGCCGCCCTCTTGACGGAAACGTAATGGCGGCCACACAAGTATTCAAAGCTTAAATCAAATTACGATTAACCTAAACATCCGATCTCTACCAAATTTTGCATCAACATACCATTATGGAGGGAGCATCCTTTGACCAAACTAATAGGTCATTAGCCTAATATTTTGCGGATGGCGGCCATCTTTGCGTGAAAATCGATTCCCCCTATTAATTCGAACACGGTGAAACCGAATGGAACGAAATTTGGTGCAGAGGTAGCACTAGGAAAGGCCACCTCAGTGTCATGTTTTATATCACCGCCATCTTGACGGAAACGTAATCGCGGCCACCCAAATGTTAAAGGCTAAAATGTAATTACGACCAACCTAATAATCTAGTCTCTACCAAATTTTGCAACAACAAATCTTTATTTGGGAAGCATATTCTGACCAAACTGCTAGATCATCAGCCCAATAGTTTGCAGATGGTGGCCAAGTATGTGTGCAAATCGATTCCCCCTATCAATTCAAACACGGTGAAACCGAATTGAACGAAATTTGGTACAGAGGTAGCACTAGCAAAAGGCACCTCAGTGTCATGTTTTATATCGCCGCCATCTTGACGGAAACGGAATGACGGCCAACCAAATGTTAAAAGCTTAAATTAAATTTCGACCATCCTAATAATTTGATCTCTACCGGATTTTGCAACAACATGCCTTTTTGTGGAAAGCATCTTATGACTGACTACAAGGTCATCAGCCCAATAGTTTGCAAATAGCAGCCATGTATGTGTGCAAATCCATTCCCCAGATCAATTCAAACACGGTGAAACCGAATTGAATGATTTTTTTTACAGAGGTAGCACTAGCAAAGGGCACCTCATATTCATGTTTAATATCCCTATAGCACGTTGTATTTCAACAAGCTACTACAACCAACATTCAATTATACTTCTTGAAAAGGACAAAGAGTTATAACAATACCCATGCATTTAGGAGAAATTAGGCTATATGTTCTTTACTGAACATCATGTTAAATAATCCAGTTAAACATTGTATTTTAAAAAGTGACAGCCAGTCTGAAGGACTAGAATTTGTATCATTTTATATGCTACAAATGCTGAAAAATGCTAGAAAGGCTGGATGCTTCTCGCTTCGCTCGAAGTCAATGACTCTTGACATGTTAGAAAATTATCTGCATAATACTTTTCTTGCTTTATAATACTTTACCTTGTTTCAAATTACTCGCGAACGGCAAGTGCTAACCAAGGACAAAGCAAGGTCAAACGCGCGGGATGCCGTCACGCTCACCAGAGCGCGTGGGGACGTGCCCCTTCCATCCAGTCTAAAAACACTTATAGTGGGCGATGTATTGAAGATAGAGATATGCTCTCCCGGACTTTTTTGTAGAACTTTTCATGCTGACCAATTCTTACGCTCATAGTATATTGATATTTTTAACGGTTTGCCCAGCGTAAGATTAAGAAGCTCACGGACGCCAAATTTGTTTTCGATTTTTTCACTGAATTTGTTACTGCTTGGCTTCCTTTCATCATACATAAATTATTTTCTACAGAATCTTTCCTAGAGATTTCCTGAACAGAATGGTGAAAACCACATCAAAATCCATCCAGTGGTTCTCGAGATTACCCGTGACATCCATGAATCGGGGATTTTTGTCTTATACTAACGAAGTAGAGATTGTCGGGGAACACATGCAACAAACGGTACTATGACGTCACACACCTCAGTGCATCTGGATACATTTCGTCCCGTCACCGTAACGTAATGCCAGACCCCAGCGTAACGACGAAGTCGACAAGATCATTTAAAATGATAAAACTATCCGCAAATTTACTCTGAACATTAACCGCATATTATCCACTATCAGCACAATCATGCAAACTATATCCCCATCCGCGCGGGGCTTTACCTATGGATACCTACTGCTACTGGGTGAACATTATGTTTGTACAATGGCTGACCAGTCTGAAAGATTTACCTCCTCGTGTTTGTTTAGCTTAGAATAACTACCTACTGTATATATGTGGTAGACACCGTGTATGGGATAAATCATGCGATAATGTCACCATGAGATAATTCATCTCACGGACCTGATGGGCGATAAGTTTATCTTTACAACCACTGATAAGTGCTCAGCAGTTACCGGAGATAGCATCTATGAGGAGTAATTTATTATTTGTGTTCAGCGTGATAGGCTCCGAAAAGTGCTACTAATAATGTTATGGTTTTACGTCCTTTTTAGCCTACTTTTGCAAAAATGAGGAAAAAGTAGACTTATGAGATCGATACGGGAAAATGTCTGTCTGTCCTTCTGTCTGTCTGTCTGTCTGTCTGTGTGCCCCCCCCCCCCTATCAACTCCTAAACGGCTGCAGCTATCAAAACCAAATTTGGTACGAGTAAATATCTATACCTGAATATCTCAAGGCCATATTTGAAAATATCAACTGCTGAAAAATCGCAATTGAAGTTTGTGATCCATGTTGGATATCATGGAAAGTATGAATGGGAGGTATTCCAAAATTGGCACACATATAGATAACAATATTTCAGTTTAATTTCCAGGAGGCCTTACATGTCAGTGTTGCCAAAATAATTATATGCCTGCTGATATGTCCAATATAAAACGCATGTAACTTCTAAACTATCAATTGGATATTAACCAAATTTCGTATGTACTCTGTCTACCATAACAGACATGGCTGTGTGTATTTTTAATCGTAATACCAATGTATCAAAAAGTATGCAAGCCAACAGCTGGAAATTTTGCACACGTATAGTACCTGCCATTCTACCTTAGTTTGGAGTAACTAATATACGTCAGTGCCACCAACATGATTCTATGCCTGCTGATATGTCCAATTTTTAAATACATGTAACTTCTATACTGTCCATTCGATTTCAACCAAATTTCGTATGTGCTATATGTGTCATAACAGATGTGACTATGCGTATTCTTAAGAGCAATCAGAGCTGCCAACTGTTAATTAATGCTGTCTATATTTCTTTCCCTAATATCAATATATCATAAAGTATGCAAGCCAACAGCTCTTAACTTCACACACGTACACTACCTGACATTCTAGACTTATTTGGAGTAACTAATATACGTCAGTGCTGCCATCAATATTCTAAGCTTTCTGATAGGTCCAATTTTTAAATACATGCAACTTCTATACTAACAAACGGATTTCTTCCAACATTGGCACAACAATAATTCATAATATCTCAGATTAATTCTGAGCAACACATGCTTGACATTGTTGCCATCATGTTTTTACGCGCACTAATAGATCCAATGTCTAACTGCATGAAACGTGCATTCTATCCATTGGACTTCAACCAAATTTTGTAAGTACATTCTGTAGCTTAAGAGATGGAACTAAGAATATATTCAGTCACCAGGGCTGCCAAATGTAGTGCTCTTTTAGGCTACACTATGTCAGGTATGTTTTGAACTAATAAAAAGTTTCGGTATTACCAATTTAATTTCGTGATCATTCTAGATTGGTCTATATAGATTAATCATTGGCATGAATCTTACATTTTAAGAAAAGTAGGCTCTTTAGTTCGTCACGGAACTTCTTGTTAATTACTTGGTGGTTGACCGTGGTCTTAAATTGCGAACGATCCGAACCTTTTGCTAGAGTGCAAGTGTGAAACCATGGTAAGCTATGATAGCTCAGCTGGGAATTGAATCCAATTGCTCCCAGTTTTGACTCACGAGAATAAGTGTACCCCATTCCAATAATCAGAATAGAATTACGTTTCTTCATAGAGCCAGAAATCGAACCTAGAATCTTTGGATCCTCAGTCTCAATACATACCACAAAACAATACAAGGTATATTTCTGTGTATGTCTGTTTGTCTGCTGTTTGTTTCTTTGACAGTCCTTCTACTTGGTTGTTTGTCTGATTTCGTGTGTCTGCCTAATCTGTCGATTTGACGTTTATCTCTGATTGTGATTCACCCAATTTATTGTGTGAAGAAGGAAATGCAGCTTTCAACGAAGACTCAAGACTTATCTAAGACCTATTGTGACCCTCAAGAGAGGCAAGCTGCGGGAAACATTTTAGAACCGATAGAGCATTGGACAGTTGTTGCATTATCTGTATTAACAATGATACGAGGGCCGTTTTTTATAAAGCCCGTAGTTAGTGCGCACGCCGCAACAAGCGTGCGTGCTACCTCCCGGCATCCTTTGCGAACAAGCAGGCGTCAGTTGCAGCTGTGTAGCTAACCTGTACGCTGAACTGTGCTTCTTTACAATGTTCAAGATTAATGATTCGCCCGCCGCGTGAGAGGTACGATCTGTGATACCTTTTTTGAGTGCAAGAAACATGCCGGCTGCAGACATTCATCGTCAGCTTTGTGAGGTGTATGGTGATAATGCAATGACGGAAGGTAAAGTGCGAAAATGGGTACGCGAGTTCAAAGGTGGCCGTGAAAATGTTCATGACGATGAACGCTCAGGTCTGTGATCACAGATGACTTGGTGACTGCAATTGACACGGAAATTCACGAGGAGCGAAGATTAATGATAACCACTCTATCAATGGATTTTCCTCAAGTGTGAATAGAGCAGTTGGCAAACTTTTAAGCAGAGGGAATAAGAACTTAGTTTTAAGGTATGACAAGTACCTAAATAAACAAGGCACCTATGTAAAAAAAAGAGGAAGGTATGTAAAACCTAAAAATAAATTTGGTTTCAAAATAAAATGTTCGGTTAATAAAATAAAATAAACGGCCCTTATTTAAAAATCAGCCCTCGTATATACTGTATAGCACAACTTTTTAAAAGCAAAACATACCTGAAATAATATCGTATAAAAATCTCTTATGCTTATATAATGGTACTATTCTGAATATGTGAATAGGAGTTGCTAAATCTTAAATTTAAAAAAGCTGACTCATTGGAGTTTTACAGAGCTTCTTGTTTATAATATATTGTCATATATCATTGCTCTTGCTTCCTTTGAAATACCCTTTGATACGAATGTTACAATAAACAGTGCATTGTTTGACTGGTTAGTATTTATCAGCAATAGTTGCCGCAATTTTAATGTTTTTGCGGTGCTTTTATCGGTTTGTTGTTGGAGGACAGCAACCGTTTGTGGATTTGGCAGTGTTCTGTAGAGCTATTTTGTCTTGTATAATTGGATCTGATGATGCTCGCTTAACGAGCGAAACGTGTTATCCAATTCAACCCCCACCATTTGTCAGAGAAGTGAGTTAATGTATAAATAATTCATGTCACATTTCTTTCAGTTAATAGGGTGATAATATAATCGTCACTTTATGCCCAATCTATTTGGGCACTCTTGTGTTCACCGACTGAAGATTGATTATACTGGCAACACTGAAGAATAGCGACTAACATTTCTTATTGTAGATATCTGAACCTTGCTAAATGAAGTTATAAGAAGAGTAAAGGGATAATTTTCCGGGAAAGTGAAAGAACCTAGGAATTAGATACCCTAACACTGTAGTGGGCTGGAATGGATCAAGTGTCTATCGACGAAGGTTGACAAGGATGATGAAAAAGAGCAGTTCAGAATAATACAGCGATGGGCATGCGAAATAGTACATTATGCAACGCGCCTATAATGGCTATAATTAAGACACGAGTATGTTTATAAAACGAGCTTTAGCGAGTTTTATAATTTTCATACGAGTGTCTTAATTACCATTATAGGCGAGTTGCATACGACTGTTTATGTTCGACGATAATTATAACTTTATTACATGTTTTAACATAAATATTCATAAATATCTGTTCAGTAACTAGAATTTTGTGATCGGGTGGTGCGCTAGGTAGCATATCTCCATGTTCCAAGCTCTCTGGCCGACCGACGCATGCGCTCTGGGTGCTTGGAATGCCATATGCAGGCCATATGTTTACATCTGCCGCCCCTCAGTAATATTGTCACCGGAGTCGTTTCAAGAAAATGCGCTGTGTAGAAATTAGTGTTGGTGATTCTAAGGTACAGTGCTATCTCTTGTCTCATATTCGCCAGTTTATTTACGCGAACATATGGACGGTGCGTATTCCATGTCGGTAATTTATTATAGTTCGATGTTGTGTTTATGTCCGACATGTTGGATTTTGAGCGCATGCGCGAAGGTATCGTTACCTAATTGGTCAATGAACGAGCTCTGATTGGCTGGAGAAACTGTATCATAATGGAAAACAGTGTTATAATGACCATCATTATGATACAGTTCTCTGACACATAATAGTGAGGGTCGAACATAAAATGCTTTAATTCTCAAAGTTACGCCAGTCTGTCACCTTCAATTGGATATTGGGCACAATAAATAAAATTAATCAATAATAATAATTATTATAATAATAAATTAAATTGCGATGGACGAAGCAATGAGGATATAAAATGAACGTTGGCTCAGGCAAGGAAAGCATTTCTACAAAGAAGGAATCTGTTGACATCGAATGTAGATTTAGGTATTAAGAAGTCATAGAAAGCCTTTGTCTGGAGCGTGGCACTCTATGGAAGTGAAACTTGGACTATTGGTGCAGCAGGAAAGAGGAGAATTGAAGCGTTTGAAATGTGGTGTTACAGAAGAATGATGAAGATCAGATGGGTAGATAGGGTTACAAATGAAGAGGTGATAAGACGAGTGGGAGGGGAGAGATACTTCTGGTGACTGCTAATTAAGAGAAGAGATAGGTTGCTAGGAGACATGCTAAGACACCCAGGAATAGCAAGCTTAGTTATGGTAGGAAGGGTTGAGGACAATAACTGTATGGGTAGACCATGGTTAGAATATGTTAACCTGCCTCGGATGTAGGGTGTGGTAGCTATGTACAGATGTAACGATTAGATCAGGGCATGGAGGGCTGCATCAAACCAGTCAAAAGACTGAAGACTCAAACAACAACAAATTGTGTATTCTAATAACACCAGGAAACCCATACCGATGCCATCAGAAGGAGACGCCTGGCTCTCTACGGCCACTTAGTAAGTGGAAGCAATGCCGGAATCAGCTTGGTTCCTATGGTCAGCAATCTTCGTCCCACTAGCTGTAGGTCTCAGGGAAAAGTTTGTTTAACTTAATGGTATAGTGTTTATTATTGGCAAAGGAGGCTTTGAGTATTTGATCCTAACAGCGTTTCTACAGTATTATCAGTAGAGTATTTCAGATAAAATGCTGTTATTTCAAAACCCTTGAATCTAATCTAATCACTGCCGGTGATGTAATTGAATCGTGTCAATACAATTCCCGAGCTTTGAACTAGGATAGATCATGTGTATATAGATTTTCAAGGCTATTATTCATGATCATGATCTGTGGCCTCAATGCGTTATGAACACATATTCACTAGATTAATTGTGTACTTGTCCGGAAATGCTATAGGCCTATGCCACTCTCAGCTTGTAATGGGATATAATGAGTTCATGGAAATATCTACACGTGATTTATGAGTGAGGAGGGACAACGAGGTCCAGAACAAGCTGCCTCAATATCGCATGATTACAATTAGGTCGGTGAACTACAGTATATGCTCGCCGAGACGAGGGGAATAAAGAATCTGTTCATCTTCTTTGGCTTCATGGCTCAGCGGTAACGATCTCGCCTGCTGTGCTCAAGGTTGCAGGATCAAATCCTGGCACAGTCAGTTGGGATTTGAGGTTGCAACATTGCGAAGGAACCGTGTCAGTAGGCCTATATTTAATGACACCTTAAGAGTACATAATGCAACGAGCCTATAAAGGCAATAATAAAGACACAAGTATGTTCATAAAACGTATGCGAGTTTTATAATTTCCATACGAGTGTCTTAATTACCATTATAGGTGAGTTGCATACGACTGTTTATGTTCGACGATAATTATTATAACTATTTTATGTTCGAAAATAAATATTCATAAATATCTGTCGAGATTTCGCCAGTTTTATGTACTGAACAGAGCGCATGGGACGCAGAGAATACCTTGTATTTGACCATGGCCTCCTCGATGACCCCACTATGTCACTAGGACACGCAGTGAAATTTAAATTAGAAGGCCTTGGAACTCAGCGCAGGTGCAATGCTATTCTTACCTAATTGGTCAAACAACTGTTTCTTGAGCTCTGATTGGTGGGAGAAACTGTATATTTGAAAACTTGTACTATAATGAGCCTCATTATAGTACAGTTTTCTGACATATAATATTTACATTCGACATCGTCGAACATAAAGACCCCTTTCGGGACAAAATTTCGTCACCCAGGTGTCACTACCGCTAAGTAAAAAGGGACTTAAAACCAATGACATTATAATTCTTCTTCTTCTTCCTATTGTTATTCCATGGCCATTTGGACCACCTATGGACCACGGTGCTTGTGTTTTAGCTGTTCTCTACCTCTTCCGGGGTTCTTGGTGCATTGTTTGGCGGCTGGTTTCGTGCTGAAATCTTGAGCCTTTCTATTTCATATTTTAGCTGAACTCTATCTTACGTTCCTCAGACCATTTCGTGGACGCGCTATCGTGAGCTTCTGTAATGTATGTGAGGAAAGGTCTGGTTTCAACTGTGAGACGGCATTTATTCTGTCTTGCTGAATAGAAGATCCTTCTCAATTTGTTTCATCCACATAGACCCAGTGGCTTTACCCTTCTTGGCTACCTTGAAGATCTTATAAGACAGTCTGTGGTGGTCCATTCTGTACAGGTGGCCGTAGAAAGCCAGGCGTTTCCTTCTGATGGCATCGGCGTGGTTTTCCTGGTGTTTGAAGAATCCGCAATTTGTTGTTGTTTGAGTCTTCAGTCTTTTGACTGGTTTGATGCAGCACTCCATGCCTCCCTGTCCTGAGCTTATCACTTCATCTTTACATAGCCACAACACCCTACATCCGAGGCAGTTTAACATATTCTAACCTAGGTCTACCCCTACAGTTCTTGTCCTTGACCCTTCCCTCCATAACTAAGCTTGCTATTCCTGGGTGTCTTAGTATGTGTCCTACTAACCCATCTCTTCTCTTCATTAACAGACGCCAAAAACTTCTCTCCTCTCCCACTCATCTTAATACCGCTTCAATTGTAACCCTATCTACCCATCTGATCTTCATCATTCTCCTGTAACACCGCATTAAAAACGCATCAATTCTTCTCTTTTCTGCTGCACCAATAGTCCAAGTTGCACTTCCATAGAGTGGCACGCTCCAGACAAAGGCTGTCGAAAATGACTTCCTAATACCTTAATCCACATTCGATGTCAACAGGTTCCTTCTTTGTAGAAATGCTTTCCTTGCCTGTGCCAACCTACTTTCTATATACTCTTTGCTGCGTCCATCCGCAGTTTAGTTTATTATTATTATTATTATTACTAATATTATTGTTTAATTTTATTTTCTGTGCCCAATAGCAGTGTGGAGGTTACAGACTGGCGTAACATTGACAATTTTAGCATTTTCGCATGCCTTTCGTTGCAGTTGTCCTTGTTACTTCTCCATTTAGGGTCTAGGATCACGTCTGTACTTGTGATGACAACAATGGGATCCTGGGAGCACGGAAACCCATCTCCAGCATATCAACTTACATAGCCAGTGTTGCCCTCCCTATATCTCAAGGTACTCCCGCTCTACTTAAAAGTGTGCGCACCACTTAACTGTAACAAGCCGTTAATATTAAAAACGCATCCAAATCATTATGTAGCGATTAGCATTCTTGACTGTAACCGTGGAAATCCAGGTTTGATTCCCAGAAATTCCATTCTGAACTGAGGATGGAACGGAATATATACAGCTTCAAGAGATAGAAGTGAAGAGCGGAGGGTTCGGTTCCTACCTCAACCATCGTAGGAGTGTTACTCGTGGTTTCGTGGTCCCCCTACTTCTACTCCAGGAAAATGCTGAGATAGTACACAAATTAAATTCATGGCCGCCACCTTCCCTATACTAGTCCCTATTGCAAACACTCGTACTCCGCCATCAATATAACACAGGTTATCAGAGATATTGCACACACACCAAATTGCACGGGGCTATATGACCTGGCTACCTTGGGTATTGACCTTCGGTGTTTGTTGTTCGTTGCTTCAGTTGAGAGGTATGGGCATCGTTGTGATTCATCGCCATGTACTTGGGTATATAAGTATATATATATATATATAGAGAGAGAGAGAGAGAGAGAGAAAGAAAAACAGAATCTCATAACCTGTGCTATTGTGATATCTGTAGTAGCTTGTGCATTTGGAATTTAGGTGAGGATTAGGAAAAAGGTGACCGTGCCCTAAGTTAGGGAACATCCCGAGATTTGCCTGGAGTAGAGGTGTGAAACCGTGGAAAACCACTTCCAGAATGGCTGAGGTGCGAATTGAACCCATCGCATCTAAGTTTTGCCTCACGAGGCTGAGTGTATCCGGTTCCAGCCATCAGACCTGAATTATTTTTTATGGAATAGCCTGGAATCGAACACGGACCTCCAGGGCGATAGCCAAAATGCTATACGCTACACCATGAGCTGGACTAATATTCGGTGTTCAATTTAGAGTCATGGATATAACGGTTCTTGGGTGTGTATAATTTGTTTGACATTATGTAGTGTGCGATTGTAATTGATGATATTGTTAGGGCCCTGTAGGGCGCCTCACGTCCTTAAAGGGGTAAACGCACATACACCTAGAATTCATACAATCTTGACTTCAACAATCCTCTACAAATAACATCAACACTATCTGACCAACTCCTACATCCACATAAACTCCTATGTCTAATACAGCACCCTAAACGACCAAGGGAACCAACAACAACATAATTCCAACTACACAAAGCCGGCAGAGTTAAGTAACAGCTCTTGCCTAAGCTTACCACACACACATCTACATGAACACATCAGCTGCTTACTAAAACAGTTATTCAGCGATTCTGCAAGGGTCAGCACTTGCAAATACATAAATAAACCTCCAAAAGGGGAGGGGACATCTATTGCCAACCTACTCCACGACCGTGACCATCGCGACGCCAACGTACCTCGAGGTGAGTGTGTCTCTCAGTATTTCCACACATAATTATACAACCATCCCATTTACCACACCTTCTACTTGTAACACTTTGTACACTTATTTGTCTGAGCTATCCCTACAGCTGAGGGAAGTGCTTTACAACATTAAATTATACTAGTAAACTAGTACACGTTATACACGCTTGATTATTGTCATTATTGCCCACAACCAGTTATACTTCCGACTTCCCTGCACGCCCATCCCCAGACACCGTCCTACCCACATTTCGCTGTGCCAGCGTTATCAGTTTGCCTGCAACTCAAGCGGCCTTGTCCTTCAGAAGAGCGCGCGTGCCCGCGGCCCATACAGATGCACCGTCAGCGACACTACCTTCGCTCGTTCATAATTAGCTGCCAGGTATTGTCTTCCGCCCAAGGGTGAATCCGTTAATTATAATCCTTGGTCCGTAGAGCTTACCCTTTAACCACCACACTCTCCAGCACCCATCCGGAGATCCCACATATCCTTTAAACTTCCCCTATTTACACACCACCCTCTTCTCACATTTACCCCTAGTTCAGTCCCCCCCCACACGAAAAGGGACTAAACAATATTATTAGGAAGGAGATGTCCATGGTTAGAAGGTAGAAGGCATCCCGGTTCAAGCCTGGCTTAGAGGTGAGCAACTGTGAAATATCACCTCAAGAATGTATGGAATCTGAATCGAACCCAATTTTTCTCAGTTTTGGCTCACGAGGATTAGGGGATGATGGTGGCGTACCCTAGGGGTACAACAATACCCTTTTCCAACCATCAGACCAGCATTAAGTTCCTTTACAGATCCATTACACAAATAGCAAGTGTTGGTGGGCAGCTCCCATAATATTACTGCTCGTTGCCATTAGCGGAACAAGATTACAGCGCGATGAATATTCACAGGGTTATATCACATTATTCACGGAAATCACATCTCACCTGTGATTAATATTAGCATACTGGTCATTTGAGGTGGCTTGGGTGACGTAGTTGGTAGCATGATCAGCTTCTATGCCCAAGGTTGCTGATTCAAACCCAGCCAAAGTCATCGGATTTTTAAGAGCGTTAAAAATCCCTCAGTATGCCTTCCTTCGGAGGGGAAGTAAAGCCGGCGGTCCCATGTCATACATTTATGGCATGAAAAAGAACCTTCCAATAACTAGACTTGTGTGAAGCTAAAATTTGTAGGTTTGAATTGATAACGCTCTATTAGTTCCAACGTTCGCCGCCGGGTGCTGACTGCATTGCCATCTAGTAGCCAATACCGCAAGCTAGGTGTCGTGGACGGTAGCATTTGGTAGCAAAAGTAGGAACTACTTGAAATTATTGTCTGCAATCCTTACTTGAATTAAAACAGATAACACACACTAATACAGCCATCACAATTAACACCGGTTAACAGACAGATTCTACACACACCCAGAGTACACGGGGCTACATGACCGCGTTGTCGCAGCCCCTAAACTAAGGACCCAACCAACCAACCAACCAACCTGGTCGTGACAAATTCAACAGTGCTTTTCCTCTCAGATTTTACATTACAGTGCTTCTCTTGCAGTCAATGAGCAATAATACATCATCATTATTATTTTCCACATACTAGGCCTAGTGGCCTGTAACTGTCTCTTGCCTGCGTTTGTTTGGTCTTCCCAGGGCTCTTCGACCACTTGGAGCATACGGAAGAATCTGTTTAGGGACTCGGCTAGAACTCATCCTGTCCTCGTCATGTTCTTTCCATTCTTCCCTATGCTGTTGTATATGCTGTACAACTGGGGTGATTTTCCGTTCTTGCAGGATGTCTTCATTCCTCCGATGATTGAGTAAAGAGTAGTCAGAAGTTGGTCTCATGGATCTCAGTTCTGTTGCTGTTAGTCTTTCTTCATCTGCCTTCCTGATTGACCAGGTCTCGCTTCCATATGCCAGAACTAGTCTAGCAAGAGTTTGATATACAGGATCTTTCATATAAAATAAGAACGGCGAGCGGCGGATTTGTTATTCGCTGCTACAGTGGCCTTGGCCGAGTTTGTGGCGCACCACGGCCCCCTGCTCTAGTATTGAAAGCGCGCGTAGTGTATACTTGACCTTGCAATAAACGTGCAGGTGTTCAGTCGCCAGTCTCAACCTCAGATATCAACAAGCGGAGACAGTTATCAATGCAACATCGCATTTTTGTATGTAAAACTTATTTTAAATACGAGTCAGCTCGGCGGGTACGTGATGCATTTGTTCAGCAATTTCCTGATGAAATGGCACCTTCACTAGCACAGATTCACTTAATTAAAAAGAAGTTTGACACTATTGGCTCAATGCTCAATGAAAGACATGAAATAAAAGATCAGAAACATTACAGTGGCAGAACTCACTCGCGTCAGCCAGAATGTGGATACCAGATACAATGCCTGTATAACTCAGGAAGGACGACATTTCCGGAATCTCTTATAAGGTAATATTTCATATAGGATTGTACACACGCTGAAAACAGGGGGCCACGGCGTGCCACAAGCTCGGCTAACAAAACCACCGCTTGGCGTTCTTATTTTATATGAAAGACTCTGTACTTTCAGTCTAGTAGGTCGCTGTACCTGAGATGGCTTGAAGACTTGATTGATTACTCATGTAAACATAATACATTTTGAGATGTTGACTTTCATAATAAATATATTAATAAATGATAACTAATTGAAATGCTCCGCCAATCTGTGCAAATCATAATCAAATTAGTACATGTTTCGGTCCAAAAACAGTCCTTCATCAGCGAATTAGAATTAAACCTTAAGAAATTAATTAAATTTGAATAAAACAGTTGAGAAATGAAATTTAGTATATATACAGGATGAAATGACCGACAGTGGTGGCTTTGCTGGCCATAGGGCCAAACTCTCTGCTGACTCGGTAGACACGTGGGTTCGAGCCTCACCGTCGGCCGTCTTTGAAATGGTTTTCCGTGGTTTCCCACTTTCAACTCTTAGGCAAATGCTCGGACGGTACCTTCAGACAGGCCACGGCCGTTTCCTTCCACATTCTTGCCCAGTTTCATTCACCATGTTTCATTTCATCTCTCATTAATTCCTCTCATGAGGTTGGCGTCAGGAAGGGCATCCGGGCGTAAAAACCATCCTCCACACAGACTGCCATCGCATCTCATCCCCAACCCCGTAGGAAAACGGAAATAATAAGGGGTAGACATACATATACAGGATTAAATGAAGAAAAATTTTCATCGTTCTGATTCATTGTTTTTCCAGTTTCTTCATTCATCCTGTATATATTTTACTTAATTTAAATTCTCATTAGTTTGATTAAATTCGTTTCTTAATGTTTAGTTCTAATTTGCAGAAGAAGGCCCCATTGTTGGACCGAAACATGTGCTAGTTTGAACATTTTTTTAAAACTGGCAGAGCATGTTAATTATCTATTAAACAATACGGTAATTTTCTCACATTCTCCTATAATGGTAAATGTTTATACTTTTTAATAGATTATATTAATCAAAAGTGACAGTCAGTCTGAATGAATATACTTTGTATCATTTTAAATGCTACAAATGCTGAAAAATGCTACAAAGGCTGGAGGCTTCTCGCTTCGCTCGAAGCCAAAGACTCTTAACATGTTAGAAAATTAACCGCAACATACTTATATTGCTTATCTTAGTCCAAATTACTCGCGAACGGCAAGTGCAAACCAAGGGCAAAGCAAGGTCAAGCGCGGGGGTTGCCGCACGCTCACCAGAGCACGCGGGGACGTGTACCCTTCCATCCAGTCTAAAAACACTAATAGTGGGCTATGTATTGAAGATAGAGATATGCTCTCCCGGACTTTTTTGTAGAACTTTTCATGCTGACCAATTCTTACGCTCATAGTATATTGATATTCTTAACGGTTTGCCCAGCGTAAGCGTTACTGCTTGGCTTCCTTTGATCATACATAAATTATTTTCCACAGAACCTTTCCTCGAGATATCCTTTACAGAATGGTGAAAACCGCATCAAAATCTACCCAGTGATTCTCGAGATTACCCGTGACATCCAAGAATCGGGGATTTTTGTCTTATACTAACGAAGTAGAGATTGTCGGGGTACACATGCACCAATCGGTACTATGACGTCACACACCTCAGAGCATCTGGGTACATTTCGTCCTGTCACCGTAACGTAACGCCAGACCCCAGCGTAACGATGAAGACGACAAGATCATTTAAAATGATATTACGACAACCCTCCTTCACCCCCTCCCACTTGCTTAGTCGCCAACCCGAAGACATGCGGTGGCATTAATTAGTTTTAATTGATATTATAACTATTCAGTCGGTCAACACAATGTAATATCAAAAATACTAAACACATGTAGCCGATGTATTCTTCATTGCCAGACAGATAGACTCCACGTGTGACAACATTATTAACAAGAAGTTACGAACTAAAGAGCCTACTTTTCATGCCAATGATTAATCTACAGTATATGAACCTATCTAGAATAATGATGACATTAAGTTGGTAATATCGAAATGTCTAATTAGTTCGAAATATTCCTGGTATAAAGTAGCCTAAGAGAGCACTACAGTTGGCAGCCCTGGTGACTGAATATATTCTTAGTTCCATCTTTAAGGTACAGAATACAAAATTTGGTTGAAGTCCAATGGGCGTTACATGCACTTAGACATTGGATCTATCAGCACGCGTAAAAGCATGTTGGCAACAATGTCATGTGTGTGCTGGTTATAAATAATCGGAAATATTATGATATCTTGTTGTGCCAATTTTGGATGAAATCCATTTGTTAGAATAGAACATACATGCTTTTTAAAATTCGACCCATCAGAAAGCATAGAATCATGCTGGCAGCACTGACTTATCTTAATTATTCCAAATTAATCTAGAATGTCAGGTGTTATACGTGTGCAAAGTATAGGGCTGTTGGTTTGCATACTTCCTGATATATTGATATTAGGGTAAAAAATATAGACAGCATTTATTAACAGTTGGCAGCCCTGATTGCTCTTAAGAATAGTTATAGTCATATCTGTTGTTACACATAGTACATACGAAATTTGGTTGAAATCCAACTGATAGTATAGAAGTTACATGTATTTAAAAATTGGCCCTATCAGCAGGCTTAGAATCATGTTGGTAGAATTGAAGTATATACGTTACTCCAAAATTAATCTAAAATGTCGGATACTATACGTGTGCATAGTTTATAGCTGTCGGCTTGCATACTTTCTGATATATTGGTATTTGGATAAAAGAATAGAGAGAGCAATTATTAACTGTTGGCAGCCCTGGTGGCTCTTAAGAATACGCTCAGGCATATCTGTTTATGTACACATATTATATACAAAATTTGGTTGAAATCTAATTGATAGTGTAGAATTTATAGGCATTTAAAAATGGACCTATCAGAAGGCTTAACATTATTTTGGCAACACTGTCATGTATGGCC
This sequence comes from Meconema thalassinum, assembly GCA_946902985.2. Lineage (NCBI taxonomy): Eukaryota > Metazoa > Arthropoda > Insecta > Orthoptera > Tettigoniidae > Meconema > Meconema thalassinum. The sequence continues at coordinate 768,831,633 of OX336388.2, read as the reverse complement.
TCCTGGAAATTGAACTGAAATAGTGTTATATACATGTGTGCCAATTTTGGAATAGCTCCCATGCACACCTTCCAAGATATCCTACATGGAGCTCAAATTTCTAGTGCGTTTTTTCAGCAGTTGGTAGCACTTACATCAATTTCAAATATGGGCGAGAGATATTCGGTATACATCTTTACTCATGCTAAATTTGGTTTCGATTTCTGCAGCCGTTTAGGAGTTGATAGGGGGGACACACACACAGCCAGGCAGACAGAAGGACAGACAGACAGACACACATTTTCCCGGATCGATCTCATAAGTCTACTTTTTCCTCATTTTTGCAAAATGTGAAAAGTAGGCTAAAAATACAATTAACAAGTATGAACAAAACAGCATCCAATATAGATTTAGGTATTATGAAGTCTTTTTGAAAGTCTTTGTCTGGAGCGTGGCGTTCTATGGAAGTGAAACTTGGACTATTGGTGCAGCAGAAATGAGGAGAATTGAAGCGTTTGAAATTTGGTGTTACAGGAGAATGACGAGGATCAGAAGGGTAGATAGGGTAACAAATGAAGGGGTATTAAGGCAAGTGAGAGAGGAGAGATATTTCTGATGACTGCTAATGAAGAGAAGAGATAGGTTGGTAGGACACATACAACGACACCCAGAAATAGCAAGCTTATTTATGGAAGGAAGGATCGAGGACAAGAACTGTAGGGGTAGACCAAGGTTAGAATATGATAAACGGATTGCCTCGGATATAGGGTGTGGTAGCTATGTAGAGATGAAACGATTAGCTCAGGACAAGGAGGCATGGAAAGCTGCATCAAACCAGTTAAAAGACTGAAGACTCAAACAGCAAACAAAACATCAACAACAAAACAAACATGAACACAAATAGAAAAGCATTATTCTATGAACACCTATACAGACACACACTCAAACATGCTGGAAGGAAATTACCTCTAGCTTTTATTCATTCATAAAATCCAAAATGTGCAAAAACGTATTAAAATAACTGTATGTCTACCCCATATTATTCCAGTTTCTAATGGGGTCGGGGATGAGAAGTGATGAAAATCTATGCGGTGGATGAATTTTACTGCCAGATGCCCTTTTTGAATTCAACCCCTTGAGAGGAGTTAATGAGAGATGGAATGAATGAAGATGAATGAAACTGGATAAGGATGTGGAAGGAAGCGATCGTGGCCTGTCAGAAGGTACCGTTCCAGCATTTGCTTGGAGTTGAAAATGGGGAACCACGAAAAACCATTTCCAGGACGGCTGACAGTGGGGCTCGAACCAATGTATACCAAGTCCACAGAAAGCTACGTCACATAGCCTAGCACTGTGCGTTAACGAGCGAAGCTACCGCTGTCGGTAAACATTGAAATAATGATTTACTGAAAATTAAAACATATCTACAGAAAACCGAAAACGGTAAAATCATAAATGAAAAGATAAGAAAAAGTTCAATAGCTGGAAAAAAATCATAATACAAAAGTGATATTTGCGGATTTAGAAAACAACAAATGATTACATTCAATCTGAAAATCGTTCATCCACATATTCAAACAATCTATCAATCAAACACAAATAGAAATGAACACAATATACATTACAATATTTTACAGCCCACCTGATATGTTTATCAAAACAGTTTAAAAAAATCCAGGAAGAAATGAAATAGAAGTTTCTATAACTTCTAGTATTAATACAGAACCACGTTTAGAGATTATACAAATAGGGCAGGTCACTTATTGTGAAACCTGAAGAGAGAAATTAAAAGGAAGTTTCTAGAACTCCTATGTTTAAGTAGGGATCACGAGAAAAATAGGGCAAATTTCCCTTTCGTGAAACCTAGAGATAACTCACTTTTGAGTAGAAAGAATTGGATTCTCTCATTAGAAGGGAGAAACAATATACTTTAAGGCGTGTACTAGACACGACGTTTTACAGACATTAATTCGTTGTACGTGGAGCAAGTAAGGGCGGGCACTTATTGAGAGTGACACCTCATTGAAAAAAGACCTAAAGTAACAATTTTATTATTTTAGTTTGTTAGGTTCAAATCCCGGTCACTCCATGTGAGATCTGTGCTGGACAAAACGGAGGCAGACAGGTTTTTCTCCGGGTACTCCGGTTTTCCCTGTCAAAATTTCATTCCAGCAACACTCTCCACTATCATTTCATTTCATCTGTCATGCATTTAATCATTGCCCCAGAGGAGTGCGTCAGGCCTCGGTAGCCGGCACAGTTCATATCCTCGCCGCTAGATGGGGGCTTCATTCATTCCATTCCTGACCCGGTCGGAGACTGGAAGCAGGCTGTGGATTTTCATTTCAGTAAAGGGTTTGGGAAAGATCAAATGGGATTGTGGAAGAGTGTTCATGGCCGTATTTATTGTACTCGGACGAGCGCGACGCGGATGAAAAAGTTGAACAGGCACTGTTTTCACTATAGTCTGTTGATATAGTTGAAAAGTTCACTGTAGTAGCACAAAAAGTTTATGGCAAAGAAAGTTATTGCGATGGTGGAAAATAACTAGTTACACTAAATTTGCGAGAGTCTATTGCTTGAAAAACTTGTAGGTTATAGTTGAATGCACCAGAATAACCCCAACGGAGGAAGAAAAATTAGATATTGATCAGCAGTTCATAAGGAAGATTCCCTAGTTTGAAAAAGTATTCCCATATGTGAGTGGAAAGTACTAGAAGGTTTAACTTGTAGATGAATTGTTCGGCATGGAAAATTCCAGAACAATTATGACTGAAGAATAGGGCAAAAATTAGTCCAGCGGTGGAACGAACTAAGTATTTTATAGACAGTGGGTAATTCAATGGTGTCCCACGTTGTGAGAAAATCTCTCATTTAATAAGCATAAGAAATGCTGCTTCCTGTTAAGATTGGCTTAGATAGACAAAAGCCCAACATAGAAAATGCCGCGAATGATGATTAATACCCCACATTTAGAAATCTCACACTGCCTATAAAATGATCATTAAAAAGCATGTAGCTATTTAAAATCAATTAAAATAAGTTGAAGAACGTAGAAATAGTACTTAGCTCATTTCTGATGAACGGCGATTCCTTGGTGACCGTTAGTCAGGAATTCACAACATGGCGAAGATTTGAAAGTTTGTCTCTCGAGGTGAGGAGACGAGCTTTAGTTAAGCTCCGACTGACTAGTTTGACTTCAGACGCACAAGTGAGGCCAGCTCAACGAAGCGCGGAGGGACCAGGGAAGGGAAAAGAGTGGAAGTAGGAAACAAAAGGAATACACATAAGAATAACCAACTTAACAGAAATAAATTTTCTTGATGAAATGGTCTTCAAAGAGTTGATAGCAGGCGTCACTAGCAAAGCCGGGTGGGTGAAAAAGTAGATGAAGTCCTCTTGATCACGAAGATGATAGCTCGCGATAGCGATGAGATCTGGTGGCCAGATTGGTAAGGAAGTCCTCTTGTACAGGGAAGATTGAGGAACTTCAGAGATTCGCTGCTAGATGACGCTAGGTGGGTCATGGAAGATATATATCTAGAACAGACTCACAGGTGGTGTAAGAAAATATACCAGCAAAGAGAAATCAGGAGATCACTGTTGGTGTTTGCGAAAAAGGGAGGGGATGAACTAAAGCAAAGAGAAGCAAAAGCTTACTCTGTCTTACCGTGTATTCCAAAGAATACAACAATCTGGGAGGGTAACCACCAACAGAGAACAAAGACATGAAAAAAAAACTTAAAGGTAAAGGAGCAATTAAAGACAATGGTCTTATGATATGCCCATTAGTGGTCAAGATCTTGGCTACCCTAACTCTCCCATCCCTTCCAGGATAACACTGGGTCACTCTTCCAGAGATCCAGACCAAGGGAGGAGAAACATCCCGGACCAAGACCAAGGCCCCCACTTTAATATCGGGATTTGAAAGAAACCACTTCTGTCTCCGTTGCAAGGAAGTGAAGTATTCCAAATTCCACCTCTTCCAGAATGAGTTACGGTGGGCTTCAAGTTTACGCCAAACAATAGGTAAATTAGAATCCCTGTAAGAGTTGGGAAGGAGAGGAGGGACAGAAAGAGAAGTGCCAATAAGGAAGTGACCAGGTGTGAGTGGAAGCAGGTCATCAGGGTCATTGGAAAGCGGAGTTAAAGGGCGAGAATTAACAACACCTTCAATCAGAATAGACAGCGAATTAAATTCTTCATAAGTCAGAATGCGATTACCTAAAACCTTTCTTAGATCACGTTTAGTGAGCTTTACGCAGGATTCCCACCTACCACCGTGATGAGGGGCGTAGGGAGGTATAAAACGCCTTTTGAATCCCTTTGAGGAGGAAACATTTGTAATCTGTTCCATGGCAGGAGAAGATGTAAGAGCATTCTTCCACAAGGAAGCTGCGCCTTGAAAAGTGGAAGCGTTATCAGAGAACATCTCAGAAGGAACACCACGCCTAGCAGCGAAGAGAGAGACGGCTGACAAAAAGTAAGAAGTGGAGGCATTCGTTACTAGTTCCAAATGGATCGCGCCAGTAACCATGCAAACAAAGAGAGAAACATAGAGCTTACCAAACAATTTGCGTTTAGCTTCAGGGGAATTGCGTTGATATTGGAACGGACCCATATAGTCCACACCAGTTAAAGCAAAGGGACGTATAGGAGAAGAGCGGAAAGAGGGCAGATCGCTCATATATTGAGTATTGACTTTAGGTTTTGCTTTGAAGCAAGGAATGCATTTGTGAATTACAGAGGAAACTTCATGAATTCCATTTATGATCCAGTACTTTTCCCTTAAGAAGCAAAGCAGTGTGCGTGTACCAACGTGAAGATTGCGATAATGAAAGTCAGGTATAATTAAAGAAGTTACCTGATGTTTAGAGGGCAAAATAACAGGATGCTTTTTGTCCTCGGAAAGCAAATATTGCGAAAGCCAATCACCTACCCTGAGTAACCTATTGTCATCAAGAAATGGGGCTAAGGCTCGAAGACAACTAGATTTTGGGAGATCCTTTTCAGCAGAAAGCAAGGACAATTCAGAAGAAAAGGCTTCTTGCTGGGTTTGTTGCAAAACCTTGATGGTAGCGAGATTCAATTCATGATTGGGAAGGTGTGGTTTGGGGAGAAGAGGTTGGTCAACCACAAGATATTTCCATCTGAGAAGATAGGCAACAATTCGAATTAATTTGTGAAAGGAAGAATAGCGTGACAATACGGGATGAGAAACGTTGGAAACAAGACACGAAGCAGTAGATTTAGATATTTTAGCGTCAGGCAAGTTGGAGTTTGTAACTGGAGGTTTAGAAGGCCAGCAAGAAGAGTCTTCGATTAACCACGAGGGCCCATGCCAGTACAACTGAGAAGTTGCCAATTGAGAGGGTAAACAAACACGTGAGATGATGTCAGTGGGGTTGTCAGTGCTGGGCACATGCCTCCATTGACATCCCGAAGAGAGGGTTTGAATTTTGGGAACCCTGTTTGCAACAAAAGTTTGCCAATGAGCGGGGCTTTTAGCAATCCAAGAAAGGGTGATCTTGGAATCGCTCCAGAGATAGGTTTGCGAAAATTCGACCTTTAAGACTTCCTGTAATTTCTTATCAAGTTCAGCGGCCATGAGTGCAGCAAACAATTCAAGCCTAGGCAAAATGATAGTTTTAAGAGGAGCCACCTTCGATTTGGCACAAACAAGATTGGAAACTTAAAATCCATTTAATGAACCTCGATAAACCAAATATGCACAGCAACCGTAAGCCTGTTCGGATTCGTCTGCAAACACATGAAGGAAAACGATGTATCAGAATGAGCGTTAATTAAATTCCTAGGAATTTCAATAAGGGAAAGTTCAAGCAGATTGCTGCGAAAAGAGAGCCGTCTGTTGAGAAAATAAAGGGGAACAGTTTCGTCCCATTCACATTTGAGAGACCATCGCTCTTGCATGAAAAGTTTGGCTATAACAAACCGGAGCAAGGAATTGAAGCGGATCAACATTTTTTGCAATTTCAGAAATAATTTGCCTTTTTGTGTTAGGGAGCTCTTCGACAAGCGAAAATTTATAGATGAGAGTGTCAGTGCTAGTGCACCAATGGATTCAGAATTTCCACACATTTCGACGGAGGAGGGGTCTACATCTTCAATAGGAAACTGGGTGAGAAACACATGGGAGTTGGAATTCCACTTATGAAGTGGGAATTTGGAATTCCACTTATGAAGTGGGAATCCTCCATTCTTTAGCAATGCCTGAAGTTCTAGTGACACGAAAGAAGCTTCCTCCAGAAGGACTGCAAGTAATCGTCAACATAGAATGATATTGTTAGGGCTTCGGAAGCTTTAGAGTCAAATAAGTGACCATCTAGAGAGGCTAACATGTGTAAGGAGCGAATAGCAAGGAAGGCGGATGGTTTTAAGCCATAAGTGACCGTCTTTAAGCGAAATATCTTAATGGGCTTGCTGATTTCATCGCGCCACAAGATTCTTTGGAGATCTTGTTGTTCGGGCTGAATTAAAACTTGACGGTACATCTGTTTTATGTCCGCTATAACAGCTATGGGAAATAATCGGAAGTTTAAGAGTATAGCAGATAAATCTGACTGAATAGCGGGACCAGAGTAAAGAGTATCGTTAAGACTGTTGCCATTATCGTCAGGGGATGAACCATTGAAAACGACTCGGATTTTATCCTTAACAAGAGGGTTTTTCCACACGGAATGATGATTTAAGAATACCGTTTCGCTTGGGGGTTGCAATTCGTCATCAGATTTGCTGACAACTTCCATATGATCCAAGCTTTCATACTCATCCATGAAGGTACTGCTGTTTAACGAGAGGTTCTTTCTTGAATTTGCTCTCGATAGCAAAGAGAGCTTTTCGAGTTTTGGGTTGAGAATTAATAAGTTTGGGGGGATTGAGTAATCTTGGCATCTGAACAATGAACCGACCTTCAGGAGAACGAGTGGTAGTGTTCAAGAAAAGTTGCTCACAGAATTCGTTTTCTGAAGAAGAAGTTACTTTGGGAGAATCAACGCTTTCGAGCCTCCAGAACTGCTCCAAATCTGTATTAGCAAAATAACATTGAGATACGGGTTGGGGAGAATAATGAGGAAGTTGACCGGTAACGATACATCCAAAATTAGAGTCTCTGGCAACCACGTTTGAGGATAACTTTCGAACCTGTTTAAAAGGCAATTCCAGAAAACATTGGCACTGAAGTGTATGTCAATAGGGCTTTGTACATTGAACAGAGGGTCAGCTAACCTTAAATGCGAGGGAATGTTTTAACCTGAAATATCGAAAGAGTGACTTGGAGTGTCCTCTCCGATACTGTTGAGGATGATGCAATTCAGTTTCAGAAAATTATTTCTGTGACAAATGTCTCTTAGGGTTAGCTTTGAAAACTGTAAAGCTTGTGATTTTGAGTTGCTAATGCCTGATATATTGATAGAAGTGGGGTTTACAGGTAGGCCTAATTTTCTAATCAAAGAATTAGACACAAAATCATGAGTTGCCGCTGAATCAAGAAGACCACGAGCACTGACCCAGTTGCAGAATTTGTCTTGGACTTCGACTTGAACAGTGGATAACAATACTTGAGCACTACGCAATGACTTAGCGTTTTGAATGTAAGCAGACGCCCTAGGATTGCTGGTATTATCATTTTTCAGAGAAGTAGATGCTGCTGATGACCTCGATTGATCATGACGATGCAGTAAAGTGTGGTGCGGTTTTTCACAATGGTAACAAAGTCTTGAAGACTTACAATTAGAAGCAGAATGCTTGGGTGCTAGGCAGTTAAAGCAATGTTTATTCTGGGAAATTAATTTTCTTCTGTCGTCGACTGACAGTTCTTTGAATGATTTACACAGATACAAGGCGTGGGAATCCTTGCAAAGTATGCACTTTAATGGCTCATTTAAACTTTAACGGGGTTCGCTCTGAGTGTTTAAATCGAGAGAACTAGCAATACGGCGTTCACTGGACCTAGTTGAGTAACCAGTGGCGTTTGACTTTGGTTTAGACGAACTGGATCCAGGTTTTTGGGTACTAGAAGCTACGTGTTTGGTTTTAGATTTAAGAGACAGTAATTCAAGTTTAGAGCTAGGAGAAGAGGGTTCACTTTGATTAGCTAAAGCAGTTAAGAGTTGGCATCTAGCATTTATGAAGGTGACTAAATGCTCATATGAGTAATTATCGTCTTTGGAAAGTTCCATTTCCCAAGCTTTGAGGGTAGCAACATCGACTTTGGAAACCACTAAATGTATTAGGAAAGAGCCCCAGTGATCAGTGGGTTGGTCTTATTGGGATAGAGCTTTAACGTGAAGTTGTGTGGTATCAATGAGGGTACGCAGACTAGTGACGTCATTGTGCTGTGACGCAGGCAAATTGAATAAAGCATTCATGTGGCGTTGAATACGTAGCCGTAAATTACCGTATCTTTCTTTTAACAAGTTAAAGTAATGGGAGTGCTTCAACTAACTGCAGGGCTTGACCTTGTAGAATAGATCGCAAATAATGAAACTTGTAAATGATTTGAATATCTTCATATTCATGAACTAGAGAACAAAATAGTTCGTAGAAAGAATCCCAAGTAGATTCGTCTCCTGAGAAGTGGGGTAAATTAATCTTAGGTAGAATTGGTTTGGGCTTGTGAGTGCCCTCACGAGAAGAGGTTTGTTGTTCGTGAAGGGAACCAAGAACAGAACCATCCCTTTTCTGCTCTTCCTCAAGTTGGCGAATTATTTTAAAGGCGGAGGCTATACCGTCATAATATTGATTTTCTACCTCTACTCGATCATCAGTTCGATTGAGCATGCAGGTTTCGATTTCGGTTTGGATAGTACAATAGTTTTCATAAGAACGTTTATAGTCCTTTACACGATGTTTTAACAAATCTAATTGCGCTTCTGAGGGATCTAATTCCTTGATGTATTTTCGGAATCGGCGAAGTTGCCCTTTATAAGAAGCTCGTTTGGAAGTAAGTTTTTCATCCTTGCCATCCTTGTCTTTATCTGGAGGAGCCATGACGAAATAGGTAAATTCAAGTATAACTTACGCGACTGTGGAACCTTGGAAATGCTCACAGACTGGCAGCAGCAAACGAGTTGAAAGGGAGAAATGCACCAAAGGAGACAGAAGCAATCCCTTTCCACCTCACCAGCTTTGCACTGCGAAGTTATAGCTGAAAAATTCAAAGCAAATATTAATGATTTGCAAATATTGACAAATGGACTTTGACAATTAAAGCCTGATAAGTAAAATGTCATGAATGGACTTTCCCGGGTTTCGGCACCAAATTTTGGCTAGGTTTTTGCTTAGAATTAACCTTATCCACAAGGGAAGATGAATAAAGAAGTAAAGGGAAGTGGGTTTCGGACAGAGGAAAAGTGTGGATAATAGGAAGAAAGTCCAACACTAAATACAAACAATTTTAAAGAAGAGTGTCACCGCAAAGCCCGTGAGATCACTAAAGTGAGTGGGGACCAGAACACAGCTAACGGGAAACGCATCTAGAGCTTGGGCTATTTGCAGGCGAGAGTAGGAGGTACCTTCCCTTCCAAGCCAAGATTCGGCTACTATGGGGAAGGGTGGTGGTCTGGCAAAGAAAGAAATGATAAGTTTCCTATGTACCTTTTTAAAGGAGTTTGTTTTAAACAAATATTCCGAAGAATGCAAATAATTTGAATAAGCCGTGATGTTTTGGTTCTTGAAATTGTAGAATTTCTAAAAAGTGACAGAATGTTTCCAAGAAGGATAGGGATGAAGCAATTATACCCTCGAGAATAATTTTGGTAAGAGAACCAATAGTTGCATTCAGGAATGACTAAGCTTTTACCCAGCAAGGAGCCGACTAAAAGTTTAGACAATGAGAAAAAACTTAAATTATGAAAACCAACCATAAGTCGTAGAGAGAATCTCCACAAGCGGAAGCTGGCGTAGCGAGCTATGCTTGCCTTACTGGTCAGTTAGAATTAGCCATCAAAGCTAAGAGAGACTTTAATAAGTTAATAACTAAGAGTTCTTGCTCAAATGCAACAAGTAGTGCAAACCTTATCAATGGATTTATTTTTTATTAAAGAGGGCATAAACCTAGGAAGAGTCAGGGAAGACAGGATCTTGGCTAACCGATATTTCAGAGAAACGATAAAGCAAAAGGAAAAATTCAAATTTATTTAACAATGCAAAAAGGGGTAATGAATTTAAGACATATATAATTTGAGTTTACAAACAATTGGGGTCGCAGACCTCCTAAATCATTTAAATCTTGCGCCAGGCAATTGATAATTTTTTGGTTTTAAACCTTTTATATGAGCTGAAATCTTCGTAAGGTTTTGAAATAGTCCTAAGATAATTAACGTAATTAAGGTTAAACCATAAATCAAGTACAAGGTGTGTACTTTAAGAATTTCTAGATAGGTATCTTAGAAATATGAACAACTAACAACTTCGAAAGTAACAACAAAAAAAAAACAGGAAGAAATGAAATAGAAGTTTCTATAACTTCTTGTATTAATACAGAACTACATTTAGAGATTATACAAATAGGGCAGGTCACTTATTGTAAAACCTGAAGAGAGAAATTAAAAGGAAGTTTCTAGAACTCCTATGTTTAAGTAGGGATCACGAGAAAAATTGGGCAAATTTCCCTTTCGTGAAACCTAGAGATAACTCACTTTTGAGTAGAAAGAATTGGATTCCCTCATTAGAAGGGAGAAACAATATACTTTAAGGCGTGTACTAGACACGAAGTTTTACAGACATTAATTCGTTGTACGTGGAGCAAGTAAGGGAGGGCACTTATTGGGAGTGACACCTCATTGAAAAAAGACCTAAAGTAACAATTTTATTATTTTAGTTTGTTAGTAAAGGGTTTGGGAAAGATCAAATGGGATTGTGGAAGAGTGATCATGGCAGTATTTATTGTACTCGGACGAGCGCGATGTGGATGAAAAAGTTGAACAGGCACTGTTTTCACTATAGTCTGTTGATATAGTTGAAAAGTTCACTGGAGTAGCACAAAATGTTTATGGCAAAGAAAGTTATTGCGATGGTGGAAAATAACTAGTTACACTAAACTTACGAGACCCTTTTGCTTGAAAAACTTGTAGGTTATAGTTGAATGCACCAGAAAAATCCCAACGGAGGAAAAAAATTAGATATTGATCAGCAGTTCATAAGGAAGATTCCTTAGTTTGAAAAAGTATTCCCATATGTGAGTGGAAAGTACTAGAAGGTTTAACTTGTAGATGAATTGTTCGGCATGGAAAATTCCAGAACAATCATGACTGAAGAATAGGGCAAAAATTAGTCCAGCGGTGGAACGAGCTAAGTATTTTATAGACAGTGGGTAATTCAATTGTGTCCCACATTGTGAGAAAATCTCTCATTTAATAAGCATAAGAAATGCTGCTTCATGTTATGATTGGCTTAGATAGACAAAAGCCCAACATAGAAAATCCCGCGAAGGATGATTATTGCCCCACATTTAGAAATCTCACACCGCCTATTAAATGATCATTAAAAAGCATGTAGCTATTTAAAATCAATTAAAATAAGTTGAAGAACGTAGAAATAGTACTTAGCTCATTTCTGTTGAACGGCGATTCCTTGGTGACTGTTAGTCAGGAATTCACAACATGGCGAAGATTTGAAAGTTTGTCTCTCAAGGTGAGGAGACGAGCTTTAGTTAAGCTCCGACTGACTAGTTTGACTTCAGACGCACAAGTGAGGCCAGCTCAACGAAGCGCGGAGGGACCAGGGAAGGGAAAAGAGTGAGGGTAGGAAACAAAAGGAATACACATAAGAATAACCAACAAAACAGAAATCAATTTTCTTGATGAAATGGTCTTCAAAGAGTTGATAGCAGGCGTCACTAGCGAAGCCGGGTGGGTGAAAAGGTAGACGAAGTCCTCTTGATTACAGAGATGATAGCTGGCGATAGCGACGAGATCTGGTGGCCAGATTGGTAAGGAAGTCCTCTTGTACAGGGAAGATTGAGGAACTTCAGAGATTCGCTGCTAGATGACGCTAGGTGGGTCATTGAAGATATATATCTAGAACAGACTTACAGGTGGTGTAAGAAAATATACCAACAAAGAGAAATCAGGAGATCACTGTTGGTGTTTGCGAAAAAGGGAGGGGATGAACTAAAGCAAAGAGAAGCAAAAGCTTACTCTGTCTTACCGTGTATTCCAAAGAATACACCATGTCGAAGTGAATACCAGCAGCACTTTTACTCTGGTTTGTTCCTTAGTTTAGAGGCTGCGACAACGTGGTCATGTAGCCCCGTGAACTTTGGGTGTGTTTAGAATATTTATGTTAACCGGTGTTAATTGTGATGAATGTATTACAGTGTGTTATCTGTTTTAATTCAAGTAAGGACTGCAGACCATAATTTCAGTAGTTCCTACTTTCACTTCCATTTGATACCGTCCACGACACTTAGCTGTGAACCTGGCTACTGCTAGATGCCATCGCAACCTGCGCTCGGTGACGAACGTTGGAACTTCAGAGCATTAATCAAACCTAACCTACAAATTTTGCTTCACAGAAGTTCAGTTAGTGGAAGGTTCTTCTTCATGCCATAAATCTATGGCATAGGCCTGCCGGATTTACTTCTCCTCCGAGGGAAGGCATACTGAGAGATTCTTAACGTTCTTAAAATATCTGACTACTTCGACCGGGTTTGAACCCGCGACCTTGGGAATAGAAGCTCAGCTTACTACTAACTAAGCCAACGAAACCGCAACATTTATACTCTCCATCAAGCTGTATGTCGACTGCAACTGGATCAGATATGAGAAGTTGTGCACATTAAGTCGCGATCTGACCCCATCGAAAGTGTACTTCCATCTGATGATTCTCCAAGGAACGTAAAAGCCAAGTTAGATAGCAAATGATTAGAATAAATTCCGCAATTTACCAGCTTCCAAAGAAATCTCACGTCACCCAGTGTGCGCCATCTGTGCAGTGGTGAACGCTCGTACTCATCGCAATAACTCTCATACTCATAACTCTATGCTACAGTCGTCCACCCCTGTAATTCTTGGCCCAACTGAAAAGTTGTAACCTCAATTATCAGTATGGCAACACTGCAAAATTGCTTCAAAGATATTTATTTACAATAGAATTGCAGCCAATAGCCATAGCAGGGTATTATAATTGAACGCACGCAGTCTCCCCATGAAGTTCAATTTCAAGTTGTTCCAACTTTGACTACCAGAGATGCCACTGTCACTGAAACCTAGTGGTGAATATTGGAACTTGATAGAGCGTTTCTAACCAAACAACCTCCAAATTTAGCTACGCTCTACCAATTGTAGTGGTAGGTTCTTTTACATGCCATAAATCTATGCCATAGGCTCGCCATCTTTACTTCTACTCCGAAGGAAGGCATACTGAAGGGTTTTAACGCTCTTAAAAATCCGACGACTTCGGTCGGGTTTGAACCCGCGATCTTGGGAATAGCAGTTCAGCATGCCACCGAAGTCAAATATATTTATAGCCATTTGTTAATCATGGAACTGCTTGTTTTCAATGTGATGGGAGCGTACATAGTGAAAAGTTAAGGCCACCAAAATGCTGGTTAAAATCCCAGGACCACTTCTTGGTGAAGTCGCTGTCAGTCCGGTTTCGATTCCCGACTGTCAACAAATGTAATGCTGTTATGAGAGCTTGGACGGGAAAAAACACTCAGCCTCGTGAAGCGAAACTGAGAAGAGAGATGTTCGATTCTCTTTCTCAGCCATACTAGAAGTGGCTTTCCGTGATTTCTCACATCTCCTGTCAAATCACGGGATGGTTCTTTCTTTAAAACCATGGCTGCTACCTTCCCATTTACAAACTCATACGTTAATACAATCGCCACAATAACAGAGGTTATCAGACAGGCTCCACACACATTCAAGTGCACGGTGCTGCATGACCACGATGTCACAATGCCTCAACTTTTGAATTTTTAAATTAATTTTTGGGCTTGGGACATCTTGTTCATCAGCCTAGAGTACTTCGGTGAATGCTCAATTCGTCTGATAACCTGTGTTACTGAGGTGAATGCAGTAGGCTAGTTTGTGTAACTGAAAGTATTAGTATTGAGGGGTAGATACGTGCCCATGGACTTCAAATAAGTTTTTCCCCAGCAATTTTCATTGAGAGAATTTGGAAACATTACACTCTGGGTAGCCACTGTCAGTGTCGAAATTCGAACCTCCAACCTCTAGAATAGCTACAGTTCCCAACGCGGTCGTGTTGAGATATTTTTAACGTTGGCGAGGAAGTGATTTGACTACTATCTGCTAATTTTTAACAAATCCTAGTTGTCCACGAATACTCACATTGCTGCAAGCAGGTCATCCAGTAAACCAGCGGTAATGAAGCATTTGATTGACGTGTTCAATAACATACCGTTTCGTGTACTGGGTACTCCAAACGCAGATTATCTTTATCTTCTGCAAGCGTATAAAATAAAGGTTTAAACCCCTCATTCTCTAAACTAATAACGCCCTTTAATGCCGCAATAACACTACATGGCATTATAATTATAGTCTAAGCATCTTCTTATTACGACTGATAAGGTTTCAAACACAATATCGATATCATCAAGGAATCAGGAAATATTTGGTGTGGATATTTTATCAACTCACTCCATGTACCGGTACCGAAATTATAATAATCACAGAGAAAAATAAGGTTGGTTGACGAAAAATAGTGGGTTGACTGCGAGTAAAATATATTACAGCTACCTTCAGAGAATGGCTTCTAATTGGATAAGGGACTTTCCGTCTCTGTATCGACCTCTCCCTCAGGTTGGTGCTACTGGTTCATAGAACAATAATACCTACTACCCCAAGGCTAGAGTTGCTCAAAGCAGACATACAGTCGCTTTGCACTGCGGGACAGTCTATAGCCACCTGCCCATCACCACGATCAAAGTGGTTGCTGCAGGGTAGCAAATACTATCCCGCAACACACAACACACAAGTTAATCTCTCGCAAACAGACCATTGCAGACAATGTTGCCGAGATTGGTAGTTTGGGAGTAAAATTCACTTAAAGATCTAGATAAAAATTATCGCAAATTATGTTGTAAATAAAAGCGTTGTTGTTGTTAGTTCATTTAACTGCCTTCGATATCGTTATAATTTATCCGCGTGTTCTTGGATGTATCCAACTCGTGGTGCAGTGGCTAGAATTCTCGATTGTCACCCGTAAGGTGTGGGTTCGATTCACGGCTCTGCTAAGAAAATTCATTCTGGTCTGAGGCCTGGAATGGGGTACACTCAACCTTGTAAGGCAGAACTGATAAGATAGGGGTTTAATTCCCTTTTCAGAAATCCCAGAAAATGTTTTCCGTGGCTTCCCATTTCTACTCCAATTGAATGCTGGGATTTTCTTACGGCCCCTTCTTACCCAACCCTTCCCTAATTAAAAATACACACTCCAGAATAATCAGCACAAACCACACAGGTTATCAGACAGATTATATACATACCCTAGTACATGGGGCTACTTGCCAACATACTAAGAGTGGAAGAACAAACGTTAGATTCTGAGATTTTTCAGTCACCACAGTGATAGTAAATAATATGGTAAAATTAAATCAGGGGATATGTTGTTGTTGTTGTTGTTGTTTGAGTCTTCAGTCTTTTGGCTGGTTTGATGCAGCTCTCCATACCTCCCTGTCCTGAGCTTATCGTTTCATCTCTACATAGCTACCACACCCTACTTCCGAGGCAATCTGTTTAACATATTCTAACCTTGGTCTACCCCTACAGTTCTTGTCCTCGACCCTTCCTTCCATGACTAAGTTTGCTATTCCTGGGTGTCTTAGTATGTGTCCTACCAATCTATCTCTTTTCTTCATTAGCATTCGCCAGAAACATCTCTCCTCTCCCACTCGTCTTAATACCTCTTCGTTTGTAATACTATCTACCCAATTGATCTTCATCATTCTCCTGTAACACCACATTTCAAACGCTTCAATTCCCCCTCTTTTCTGCTGCACCAATAGTCCAAGTTTCACTTCCATAGAGTTCGACGCTAAAAACAAACGTTTTCAAAAATGTCTTCCTAATACCTAAATCTATATTCGATGTCAACAGATTCCTTTTCTGTAGAAATGCTTTCCTTGCCTGTGTCAACCTACTTTTTATATCCTCTTTGCTTCGTCCATCACTGGTTATTTTGCATCCTAAGTAACAGAAGTCTCCTACTTCCTTTAGTTTTTCCCCTACCAATTTGATGTCCATAGAGGTTTCTGATTTATTGCGGCTGCATTCCAATAGTTTTGTTTTACATTTATTAATTTTCATCATGAATTCTTTCCTCAAGACGGAGTCCATACCATTCAAAAACTCATTCAAATCCTCAGGCGTGTCGGCCAAGATGACGATGTCATCAGAAAATCACAGAGTTGGAATTATTTCTCCTTGAATCTTCACCCCCACTTTAAATTTCCCTCTAATTTCCTTCATTGCTTGTTCAATGTAAAGATTGAAATGTATGTGTGATAAGTTGCAGCCTTGCCTCACACCTTTCTGAATACCAGCTTCTCTCTCATGTCCATCAGCTCGAATGACTGCTGTCTGGTTTCGGTACAGATTGTAGATCACCCTCCTATAATTATCAATTATAAAATACATGAAATTTATAAATACGCTATTCATTTCTGTACGAGCAACCTCCGATCTCACTTTCAGGTTGATAACAGCGTTCTGCAGGTACTGGGGGGTTCTGTAGATGATATAGTGATACGTTTATTTTAAACACTACGTGAAATAATACAGAAGGGATTCTAATTTATTCACTGTCATTTTTACGATAATGTTCCCCAGGACATGTGGGTATGTTAGCAAAGGCAAGATATATCTGTCCCTCGCCATATTAACTCCTTTGTGATAGGATCTTGGGCGTGTCTGGTAATGAATAGATAACAGCTACTCCCTGAGGTATGTCTGAGCTGAAACTAGGTGACATACATATTCGTTCTTACCTCATCCCCCATCAAGAGGGAGAAGTTAATGGATCATGGATCCTGGGTATCGAATAATTCCAATGATTCATCTAAATCGACCTGTCAACCAGTGCAAATGATTAAGGAGACACATGTAATCTCGTAATTCTCAATGAAATAAAATACTATGACGAGTATTCCATGAAAAACAAGATGTTCAGTAAGAAACATTAGTTATTAGTTAGTTATTGTTGTTTTAAGGGGCGGAACTACGAGGTCATATGCCCCTGAAGTAAGAAACATTATATTATTATTATTATTATTATTATTATGTATAATAATAATAATAATAATAATAATAATAATAATAATAATGTTATTGGTTTTACGCCCCTATTAACAACTGCGGCATTTTGAGATGCCGGGTACCAGAATGTGACCCTGGAGGGGATCTTTAACGTACCAGTAAATCTACTGACACGGCTCCCCCATATTTGCGCATCTTCAAATTCAAACTGACTGCGTTAGGAGTCGATCCTCAGACCTTGGGAACAGCAGGAGAGAACGTTACCGCTGAGCCATGCAGCCAACCACTAAGACGCATGCAGCCTACTTTATCCTAAATATATGGGTATAGATGTAACTCTTGGTGCTAATCATGGAGTATAAGTGAATATTCTTGTGATAAACGTCAAGTGTGGTACCTTATAAAAGGCTTCCCGGTTAGTAAGTTTTGTTGTAATTCGGCTTTTACAATCAGAGGAATTGATTGGAGCGTTAGAAAAGTACGCCATCCACCATCTTGAATGTATAGAATCGTTGCTCTTGTGCTATCTACAAAGAAAGCCTCTTATTTGAGACTACATGTTTGCTGCGTTTCATCATTGGAAGTGTAATAAATACTGGATTATGGTTATTATTCGTATATATTTTGAGACAGATTACCTCGCTGTTCCGCCTTTTAAGACAATAACCATTTATTGATTCATATATATTAAAGATGGCGTTTGCATGCTATATGTAGTGTGATAGTCTTATACCTAATGCAAGCGACGTATCTTGTCTCTTTCTTCCCTCTTACGGAGTTTCGGTTTGATTGTCAAATTGAATCCTGTCATTAATTTTGGCGCTTTAGCAGTATGCTCAGCTACCATTAATAAATGGTAGGGATGTTCTTTTGCCTTAGGCATGAAAAACCCATAATCGGTCCTACATTAATGCCAATTTGTGATATTGTATTTCTGACATATACAGAGTTATTTGGTTGTGTATTTAATAATTTCAATATGGTCTCTGCACCACATATTCAGTGTGCTATTACCATGAAAATAAAGGGCTTATGTATGTTACTCTTCTCTCACTAAATTTCTTGTTTAGTGTGCTATTATATCGAGAACTATTTATTACAGTTATAATGATGAAACTGAAGCCTCCGTGGCTTAGCCGGCAGCACGCCGGCCTCTCACCACTGGGTCCGTGGTTCAAATCCCGGTCACTCCATGTGAGATCTGTGCTGGACAAAACGGAGGCAGACAGGTTTTTCTCCGGGTACTCCGGTTTTCGCTGTCAAACTTTCATTCCAGCAACACTCTCCACTATCATTTCATTTCATCTGTCATTCATTTAATCATTGCCCCAGAGGAGTGCGTCAGGCCTCGGCAGCCGGCACAGTTCATATCCTCGCCGCTAGATGGGGGCTTCATTCATTCCATTCCTGACCCGGTCGGAGACTGGAAGCAGGCTGTGGATTTTCAATTCATAATGATGAAACTAAGCAAATATGTAGTCCAATGTAAAAGGATTTCTTTGTGGAAGGCGCAAGATAAACGATTCCATATATTCAATACGGATTGGCGAACTTTTCTAATGTTCAAATCCATTCCTCTGGATGGGAAAGTGGAGTTACAACGGAGCTCAGTAAACGGGAAGCCTATTATAGGGAAAAACACTTGACGTTCATCACAAGAACATTCAATTATATTCCTTGATAAGGACATAGATATTCCTCCCTATGTTATTCTGCTAAGGTCCCATGCCAGTTTTGTACCGAAAATAAGATCCCATTAACACCAACCTACACATATGGAGTACCTACAGGTTCAGCATAACCCAATGCGTAATCGAAACGCACTCACTTACTCTTTAAATGCCTCACAATTAAATAAATATCTTAAAACATGTATATTTACAATGAAAGAATGCATCACGGTAACCATGGTAACAGAATCTCACAGGTCCATCAATTTCTGCAAGACGCAATGCAATTCCAATTATTACGTTACTGTGAAAGTTTCCAGACGGTTATAAGGTTATCACTGAACCAAATTAAGCTGTAATATTCATCAATACATACAGTATAATGCGCTTAAGGGGGTCAAGGGGCACTATAGAATTTTTCACGTAATTTTCACGTGTGAGTGTGGTACGAAAGGTCTTTTTCACCCGACTATAAAGTGTCTCCGAAAACCACATTTAATGGCCCTTAAATTAACAGTGTCTGTGATATTCCCAGAAAATAACTTCGCTCTGATATACCTGTACCTATGAAGGAATGACAAACCCCTAACCATTGCACCAGAAGCTGAATTGATAAAGTCTGATTATTCATACTAAGGATAAATCAGTCATAGCATTCATGATTGAGAAGCCACGACGGGTAATGCTAGTCCATATAATTAGGTTAAAATAGGCTACATGTATTTGCCAAATATATTGCTTTTCAGCCAATACTCGTCAGAGTGGCATATTTAAAAGAATTACGAGATTACGTGTGACTGTCTCCTTAATAATGTTCACTACTTGACAGGTTGGTTTAGATGAATCACTGGAATTAATCTCTTACCCATTCCCTTTTCCGTCTTGATGGGGGATGTGGTAAGAACGAACATGAATGTGACCTAGTTTCAGTCCAGACATACCTCTGGGAGTAGCTGTTATCCGTTCATTACCAGACACGCCCAAGATCGTATCACCAAGGAGTTAATATGGCGAGGGACAGATATATCAACCCTTTGCTAACATACCCACATGTACTGGGGAACATTATCGTAAAAATGACAATAAATAAATTGGAATCCCTTCTGTATTATCTCACGTAGTGTTTTAAATAAACGGATCATTATAGCATCTACTGAGACCCCTTCAGTAACTGCAGAATGCCGTTATTAACCTACAAGTGAGAACGGAGGAATGGATAGATTATTTTTATATTTAATACAATTTATAATTTCTAATTTTAACCCCTATTTCTTTTACACCATTCTATTTTATTTTATCGTATGACCTCGGTGCCGGGTGCAAGCTTTGTAATTTGACCCCCAGAGGGTAGCTTGCATGTCCAATTTCGATTTTCCTTGAATCGCTATGAAAGTCAAGGAGGTTAGATATCTAAGCTCCTTGAACACTATAGCGCTTTCTAGTAGAGAAATGAGGAACTTTGTGTTGGCGGAAACTCCCGAGATTAATTTTTCCATTATGACAGGCCCTACTGAATTCAAATGGGTTCTTTGACATGCCAACATCGTATGACATGGTGTCGTATTTTTGTCGCCATTGAAAAATCACTTACCACGACCAGGTATGAACCTGCAATCATGGGGTTAGTAGACCGACACGCTATCCACTCACCCACCGTTGCAAGCCATACTATTTATAACACTACCATAGTGGTGACTCAATCATCTAGGAATCTAACGTTTAGTTGTTCCAGTCTTAGTATGTTGGCATGCAGCCCCATGTACGAAGGTGGATCAAAAATTTAGTTGCACCAACGCGCTGCAGCAGCGCGCTGTGTCTCGCAAACGTGGACTTAGCGGAGAAAGGGACAGACACTGTCCACACGTCTGTTAGGCAGGTCGTTGTGGTGTCTCGTCTTGTATGGTGTGAATAGCGGCCAAATGCAATGGCGCATCGACTGGACGTTCACTTCAAATATGAGGTGCGGGTGACAATCCGATTCCTATGGACCAAAAGGAAGAATTGCACGGGCATTCATCGTGAAATTTGTGCTGTGCATGAGGAGCGGGCCATTTCCCGGCAAGTGGTGTCAGCAATTCGACGCCGGACGCACGGATATCATGAGGGCAGGCCCGCAACGTCCAGGACCCGTGCTAATGTCAACAGTGTGAATGCGATCATTCGACAGGTGGTCGACGTATCCACACCGATGAGGAGGTGAAGGCCGCTGTCTCCGTGTGGTTGCAGAACGCTGGAGGAACTTTCTATGCATCTGGCATCGACAAGTTGGTTGTGCGTCCGCCGAAATGTTTGGAGTCTCTTGGGAAAAGTGACGTTACATTGTATGTCGTTATAGGCGTGTTGCTGTTGTATAGGTGGTGTAATAAATGGCCATAACTGGGAAATGCAACTTATTTTTGATCTGCCCTCGTACTTGGGTGTGTAGATGATCTGTATGTTAAGCTCTGTAATTTGTGATGGCGATTCTGGAGTATGTATTTTTAATTAGGGCAGTGTTGGGTAAGAAGGGGCCGTAAGAAAATCCCGGCATTTATTTGCAGCAGAAATGGGAAGCCACGGAAATCCATTTCTGGAATGGCTGAAGTGGGAATCAAACCCATCTCTTATCAGTTTTACTATACAAGGATCAGTGTAACCCATTCCAGCCCTCAGACAAGAATGAACTTTCTTAGCAGAGCCGTGAACAGAACCCGCACATTACGGGTGACAGTCGAGAATTTTAGCCACTGCACTACGAGGTGGACATACCCAAGAACATGGGGCTAAATTATACACATCAAAAAATGTTTTGCATAATACTTGTTTGCTTCCTTCGTAGGGGAAGTAATGATGATGATGATGATAATTGTTGTTTTAAGGGGCCTAACATCGAGGTTATCGGCCCCTAATGAAATGAAATAGCGTGAAATGAAAGGATGTAGAGAAAAACAACTCACTGCCATGGATGAAGCGAAAATGGTGTTTATAAAACAGACAGTGAGCCCCAAAAATTATGCCTTATTTGAATAAAAAGAATAAAAGGCGGATGGTAAAAAAAGGATAAAACAAATAAGACATAGTGAACAATACAATACATAACACAATAAAAAAATAAAACAGATTTAACCAGAATTAAAAGTCGTAACTACACATTAAAACTTAAAAAAGTAACCACTCTCCCTCATGAACCCGATGACGAGGTCAGCTGACGGCCCGTCATCACGGAGAATAAGGGGGAGGGTATTAGGCAGTTTAAGAGTCCCTCGCAGATCGGCCAGATCCACACACTCCAAGAGAAGGTGTGCCACGGTTAGGTGGGCGCCGCAAGTACACACAGGAGGATCTTCTCTCTTTAGCAAGTGGGAGTGCGTAGCAATCCCATGGCCGATCCGGAGTCGACAGAGTACCACAGCTCCCTTCCGGAGAGATCGGAAGGAAGATTTCCACACCTTCGTTGTCTCCTTGATGCCTCTCAGTTTGTTGGGTGGAGGCGTGGCACGCCATGCCTCTTCCCAATGCGACAGGATCGTATGCCGCAACTGAGAGCGCACATCACTAGCAGGCACCTTATTCGGTAGCGAGGGCAGTGCGACTGCCTCTCTCGCCGCCTGATCAGCAAGCTCGTTTCCCGCAATACCCATGTGGCTAGGAAGCCACACAAAGGTCACCCCGGTTCCAGCGTTACGCGAACTGACGAGCTGGTCGTGCCCACGCTGGACCAACGGGTGCTTCGGGAAACACACATCGATCGCCTGCAGCGCACCCAGAGAGTCAGTACACACAAGAAAGTGCTGGTGATCGTCTGATAACGTGTACCGCAGAGCCTCTAAGATGGCATAGAGCTCCGCAGTGTACACGCTACAGGCCTCGGGAAGTGAAAAGAGAAACCGACGATCCTCAACCACAAATGCACAGCCTACTTTCTCATTTACCCTCGAACCGTCCGTGAATACAAGCCCTGATCCCGGATACCGTGTCACCACGGACTGGAACAGCCTCCGATGGACGGAGGAGTCCGTGTCCGACTTGGGGCCGGTGTGCAGATCCAGGATGATATCAGGGCGAGAGACCATCCACGGAGGGGCCTTGCTAGGTACTCGGACGATACAGGAGACAGAAGGAAATCGGAACTGACGGTATAAGTCATCCAAGCGAATCCCCGCCGGCCGAGTGGTTCGGGCGAGCACATCATACAGCCGGCGATTCGGATTGGAAAACAAACATGGATAGCTTGGATGAAGTGGCATCTGTCGAATAGTTGCAGCATAGGTCAGCATTACTTGTTGGCGCCTCAGGTGTAAAGGAGGTACGCCAGCCTCGGCGAGCAAGCTGACGACTGGGCTTGTCCGAAAGGCACCCGTCGCCAGCCTCACACCGCCGTGGTGGACACTGTCCAGTTTAACAAGCACTGACTTACGGGCCGAACCATATGCTACACTGCCATAATCTAACCTAGATAAAATCAGTGACTTATAAAAACGCAGGAGCACCGCGCGGTCCGCCCCCCATGATGTGCCGCTAAGAAACCGCAACATGTTGAGTTTCTTAGCGCAGGCAGTTTTCAAACACCGCACGTGTGGTTCCCACGTCAATTTCTGATCGAAAAGGAGCCCAAGGAACCGGTACGCAGCAACAACAGGCAAAGCTACATTGCCCAGATAAAGCTCAGGATCTGGATGGAGGGTGCGCTTTCGGCAGAAATGGACAACCGAGGAGGAGGGGAAGTAAAGCTGGTGGTCCCATGTCATAGATTTATGGTATGTTAAGGACCCTTCCACTAATTACACCTGTGTGAAGCTAAATTGTATAGGTTAAGAATGTAAACAACGCTCTTAGGTTCCTACGTTCGTTGCCAAGAGCCGATTGCGGTGGCGTCTGGTAGCTATGTTCTGGACTAGTAGTCGTTGACGGTGGAGTTTGGCAGCAAAAGTAGGAACTATTTGAAAAATTCAAAAGTCTGCTGTCCGTACATGAATTAAAAACAGATAACACACACTAATACAGTCATCACAATTAACACCGGTTATCAGACAGATTCTACACACACCCAAAGTACACGGGGCTACATGACCGCGTTGTCCCAGCCCCTAAACTTAGGAACCAACCAAACATACTTGTTTGCCATGATGCAGAGCGTGTGTGGGATTTGGGCGAGGTTATTACAAACGAGGCGGCATTCTGACAAATCCTGCAGACATTATTCATGTGTGAAAAGAAAATTACAAATAGGAAGAGATTTGGCCTGTTAAACAGTGACTGATATGTGTTGTAATCTTGCCATCCTGTGACGTTTCAATAAGGAACATGGACACCAAGGGGGCAGGGCTCTTAATCGCCGTAGCATACCACAGATCAAGCTGTCTAAGTCCTTTTGTATAGGCGATCCCACTCTTCGACGGCAGCCTCTATGATCTCTTGGCTGGTTATGGGAGGGCGTGGACGCTGAGCAATAGCATGCTTCAGCATATCCCAGACATGCTCAATACAGTTCATGTCCGGGAACATCGCAGGTCATTCCATTCGAGCAATGGTGGACTCCTGGAGCAGTTTTGTACCACCACTGCTCGATGTGTTAAATATATGCAAAACATTTTTGATGTGTATATAACGATGTCGAAAGCAGTTAAATTAACAAGGAAAACAACAACAACTACAACAACTATTACTACTACTAACTCTACTACTACTACTTTTTCATTGATGTGTAACATGTTTCCGCTCGGTTGCTGGATAGTTTTTTGGGAGTGATTTTGAAAATTGAGGACGGAAGTGGATCGGAACGATCGAGCTGGCAGTGGTGGATCCAACGGAAGTATGCACTGCCCGCTCGATCGATCAAACGGAAGTGTACAAGCTGGCAGTGGTGGACAACGGAAGTATGCACTGCTCACTCGATCAATTGGACGGAAGTGTACTAGCTGGCAGTGGTGGAAAACGGAAGTATGCACTGCCCGCTCGATCGATCGATCCAGCTACCAGATTATCATTTTAAACGATATTTATAATATCAATATGACTCATTTTAACAGAATCCATATGCAATTACGTGTTGGTCTGTGAATGAAGAGGACCTGTTTATAAGTAATTTAAGGTTATGAGCGGTGTCGCGTCTATTAATCTAGTTGATCCATATCGTATTATTTATTTAGGCTAGTGCTGGTGGAAGCTACAAATCATCTAATAAAATGAGTTCCGTATTATGAACTACAATATCTGTAAATCACTCCCTTTTACAATAACAATTGAAAATGTGTTTATTGGAAACAAGGCAGTGTGTACTCTGTAGCGCGAGAATATTATGGTAATACAGTAGGCAGTGCATTTAGCAGGCACTGGTTTGACGAGCACAGTGACAAATGTTTCACCGACTTTCATTTGTCATTGAGCAGTTTATGGAGCTTCACGTTCAAGGTTGAACAGCACATGGGGTAGGACAAAGACGACAAATGACATTTAAGTAAGCGGCATTATTGTCAAGCTGTGGTTGAGTAGGCTAGTCAAATATTAAATGCATAACAGAATGTTGTTATATGAGTGGAATAAAAGCTGAGACTAGGTCATTTCATGATTGTAGGAAGGCATGTTTTGATTGTTTACGACGAATTGTATGAGAGTCTTGAGAATAATGAATGATATAGTTACTGAGGAGTGTGCTCACAGTATTTGAGAGTACAGTCGACGTTGTGTGTCACTTTGTTATTATGAATTATTAAGGAAGGAAGCTTGTAGTTTTGCGTGACCGTTAATCTCACAATCATGATCCACGGTACCTCCCTTTTACGTGGAATACGAACCACAGGACATGGCATTTCAATTCGAAAATCTCACATGTATTGACCGGGAATCAAACCCGGTCTAACTTGGTGAGAGACTAACAGCTTGACCGCTGCGCCACAAGTGTGACAGTAGCATATCTCCAATTCAATCTATACATTCATCATAGTACCAGTCTAAAAATGGAGCGTAAATTAACATTTTAAGAATGTCCAAGCTGTGTAGTATACCAGTAGGATAACATGTCAGACGTTACACATCATATGCGACTACTGTAAGGCTCGTATCTTTCTTTAGAACATTATTTATTTCGACAACTTTTTAGTGACATTTTACTTCAAAACTAGCAATCTCGGTAACATCGTCTGCAATGTTCTGTTTGCGAGAGATTAACTAGTGAATGATGTGCTGCGGGATAGTATTTGCCACCCTGTAGCTACCTCAATGATTTTGCTATTTTGATGTCAAGTTGCCATGTTCTGGATTTTCTTATACAATATCTGGAGGCCAGCCTTTGATGCCATATCGTGTAATCTCTGTACGGCGTATCTCATTTCATCTCTGGACTTAGTAAGTATCCCTCCATATATTATTCTGCTAAGGTCCCATTCCTGTTTTGTACCGAAAATAAGGTCCCATTAACGCCAACTTACACATATGGGGTACCAACAGGTTCAGCATAACCCAATGCGTAAGCGAAACGCACTCACTTTCTCTTTAAATGCCTCACAATTAAATAAATACCTCAAAACATGTATAATTACAATGACATAATTAAAGAATGAAACACGGTAACCATGGTAACAGAATCTCACAGGTCCATCTCTTTCTGTAAGACGCAATGCAATTCCAATTATTACATTACTGTGAAAGTTTCCAGACGGTTATAAGGTTATCACTGAACCAAATTAAGCTGTAAAATTCATCAATGCATACTGAATAATGCGCTTAAGAGGGCCAAGGGGCACTCTAGAATTTTTTCAGGCAATTTTCACTTGTGAGTGTGGTACGAAAGGTCGTTTTCACCTGACTATAAAGGGTCTCCGAAAACCACATTTAAAGGCCCTTAAATTAACAGTGTCTGTGATATTCCCAGAAAACTAACTTCGCTCTGATATACCTATGAAGGAATGACAGACCCCTAACCACTGCACCAGTAGCTGAATTGATAAAGTCTGATTAGGATAAATCAGTCATAGCATTCGTGATTAAGATTTTGCTAAGTGTACTCTTTACAAATAGAATATTCGCGGGCGACGCCACGATGGGTAATGCTAGTTATTATTATTATTACTAGATTTTTATGCCATGAATGGGTGTGTAATTACCCTGAGAAAACCATAGTCAATATGGTCGGTGAGAGCATCGGGATACGAACGTTCAATTCTAGGTTTACCTTGATGTACGAGGTTGCACACAGATCTAGACAGCTGGATAACGTTCAATTGGTGTGAAATATCAGAATTCCACAGTACTGCACAGAACATAACTTTGATATAGTACCTTATAATTTAGGTCATGTTTGCCATATATTCAGGTCCAGATTGCATGGATGTTGTTAGAGTCTTCGGGATTTTGACTGGTTCGATGCAGCTCTCCGCGCCTCCCTGTCCTGAAATAATCGAATCATTTCTACATATCCATCACACCTTAAATCCGAGACAATCTGTTTAACATATTCTAACCTTGGTCTACCTCTACAGTTCTTGTCCTCAACCATTAGTTCCATAACTGAGTTTGCTATTCCTGAGTGTCTTAGTATGTGTCCTATCAACCTACCTCTTCTCTCCATTAGCAGTCACCAGAAACATCTCTCCTCTCCCAATCGTCTTAATACCTCTTCATTTGTAACCCTATCTACCCATCCTTCATCATTCTCCTGTAACACCACATTTCAAACGCTTCAATTCTCCTCTTTTCTGCTGCGTCAACAGTCCAAGTTTCACTTCCATATAGCGCCACGCTCCAGACAAATGATATAAATAAGTGACTCTCTAATACCTAAATCTATATTTGTTATCAACATATTTCTTTTCTGTAGAAATGCTTTCCTTCCCTGAGCCAATCAACTTTTAATGTTATATTCTTTTTTGCTTCGTCCATCACTGGCTATTCTGCTTCCTACTTAACAGAAGTCCATGTTCACCTGCCAATGAGTCGTCACTGGGGGGTTTCTGATTTCTTTCGGCTGCTTTACATTTTTAGCCTATTTTCAATTTTGAAAAAATAGGCTTATGAGATCACCTTTTGTCCGTGTGTGTGTGCGTGTGTGTGTGTGTGATTCGTGTGTGTGCCCCCCCCCCCTAATAAAATCTAAACGGCAGGAGCGATTTCAATGAAACTCGGAAAGTTCATAGCACTATTCCCGGCGACCTCGACCGTGCCCTTCAAATTTTGTTACGACTCACCAATCCAACATGGCGGCTGTGCGAAATATTTCACCAGCATTCAATATCTCCGAAACTATTACCGATATTACCCTGACATTTTCTACGGTGATAGAGGGAACTACTATAATTTCACTTATGTGACTTTTGAAAACCTGGTAACTACAAAACGAACATGGCGGCCAAGCAAATTTGCGACTTTTAAATAGACGTTTCTCGCGATTTGACCAATCAAACGCAATGAAACTTGGTACAGTATATGTTTATATACATTGTAATGCACCGACACCTAACTTCGTTCAATTGTTTACATAATCACAAGATGGCGGATGTGCGAAATATTTCACCGGCATTCTATATCTCGGAAACTATTAGCGGTATCTCCCTAAAATTTTGTACTGAGATAAAGGGCACTACTGGAAGTCCATATATAAGATTTTCAAAAACCGGTTAACTACAAAACGAACATGGCGGCCAAGCAAATTTGAACATTTTAAATAGACCTTTCTCGCAATTTAATGTTCCAAGCGCACTGAAACCTGGTACAGGAAATATTTATACACGTTGTAATCCACTGGTATCTAATTTAGTTCAATTGTTTACATAACCTCAAGATGGCAGCAGTGCGAATTTTAAAATTAAGTTTTCATTTCTTGTGATGTAGTCATGCGATTGAAGTGAAAGTTTGAATAATGAACCTACGCAATAATTTTCCTTTAATGGTACATGACTCTATGGCCTATATATTTAACAATCCAACATGGCGACCATCCGAAATATTTAGACGATACTGAATATCTACGAATCTATTTTAGCAATCAAACTGCATTTTTTAATGTTCATAGGGGCTATGAACTTAAGTTCACCTATAGGACTTTAAATAACCTGGTGATCACAAATCCAACATGGCGGTGACGCGAATCATAAATATGCACATGGACGTTTCTCGCAATTTAACCATCCGCGTGCAGTGAAACTTCGAACAGTAAATCTTTATCCGAATGTTAATCCACTGGCATCTAATTTATTTCAATTGTTTCCATAACCTCAAGATGGCAGCTGTGAAAAATTTTAAAATCTCCTTGTTTTTACTTGTGTCCTAATTATGCGATTGAAGTTTGAATACTACACGTTCACAATAATCTGCATGTAACAGTACATAACTCTAGGACCTACATATGTAAAATCCAACATGGCGACCATCCGAAATATTTAGCCAGTTCTCAATATCTACGAATCTATTACAGCAATCAAACTGAAATTGTGTATGTTAAATAGTGGCAATTAACATAAGTAGGATATATGAAAATAGGCTGTATAGTTCTTCACCGAACTACTTGTTTTTTATCATTTCAAATGATCTTGTTGACTTCATCGTTATGCTTGAGTCTAAAGTTATGCGTTACGGAGACGGAGACGGTGACGCCATGCAGCCGCGCGGGAAGCCTAAGTTAATGGGTAATGGACGGCGAGTGCGTGACATCATGCAGCCACGCGGGAAGCCTAAAATAATGGTTAATGGAGTCTGTTGAAAGAGTCCTGGGGCGTCGAGCGACCTGGGGCTTCGAGCGAAGCGAAAATAATACAGGGTGACTTCTAAAGAGGTGTACAAGATGCCTGATAAGAATACTGGGTGCCTCCTAAAGAGATATACACGATACCAGATAAGAATACAAGGTGACTCTTAAAGAGGTGTACAGGATGGCAGAGAAGAATACAGGGTGACTCCTAAAGAGGTGCACAAGATATCAGACAAGAATACAGGGTGACTCCTAAAGAGGTGTACAAGAAGTCAGACAAGAATACAGGTGGACTTCTAAAGAGATATACAAGTTGCCAGATACGAATACAGGGTGCATCCTAAAGAGGTGTGCGGGATGTCAGAGCTAAATACAGTACAAGATGCCAGATAAGAATACAGGGTGACTCCTAAAGGGATATACAAGATGCCAGATAAGAATACAAGGTGACTCTTAAAGAGGTATACAAGAAGGGAGACAAGAATACAGGGTGACTCCTAAGGAGGTGTACAAGGTTTCACACAAGAATACAGGGTGACTTCTAAAGAGATATACAAGTTGCCAGATAAAAAATACAGGGTGCCTCCTAAAGAGGTGTGCAGGATGTCAGAAAAATACAGGGAGACTCTTAACGAGGTGTACACTATGTTAGATTCAATTCAAATACAGGGTGACCCTTAAAGAGGTTTGCAAGGCATCAGATTCAAATAATGGGTGATCCTTAAAGAGTTGTAAAAGTGGTCAGACTCAAATACAGGGTGACCCTTAAAGATAGTTAATGGGTAATGGAGTTTGTTGAGAAGCCCTCCTGAGCCTTTCTAACATGTGTAGCATTTGTAGCATGCGTCATTTGAAATAATATAACGTCTAGTCTTTCAGACTGACTGTATTTCTTTTTTTTTACATTTATTGATTTTTAACATGATATTCTTTCCTCAAAACGGAGTTCATACCATTTACTAAACTTTGCGTGGATAAGTGTAATTGGCCATCAACATCCGATATAACCTTACGAGTTTAATGATCGCTGCAGAAAGCACATTAAGCTGTTTCCATTGACATCAAAACTAGCAGCAATAAAGGGTAGCTTAATTATGGTGATAACCTGAATTACATTGTCTATCAAAACTACACTGATACTCCCAGAGGACCATTTCATAATGCGATATCATTGTACCTTTGATGCTACCAATAACATTCCCGAATTAGAACAAGCAAAGTGCATTCTGATTCCACTAACAAACACACCCTAGTCTCACCTATTGTTTCGTAACGCTCTAGGAATGTGATTTGAGCGTGTTCATGTCATGAATTATTTACGTGATAAATAAAACAGCCGGTGTATAAAGTAGGTCGTACCCAGTCAGGATTTTTATATATTGCCAAAGTGTAATTGAGAGCAGGTCGCAGCACGTCATGACGTAATATTTCTCCTTCCTTGAACAGACTGCCTGGCGTGTCTTCCTGGAATACATGTCCATTCGAGCTTGTCAATATCCTTCTTGATTGCACCACAATGTTTACTTGTATATCCGTGTTCCATACAGTTGACGAGCTATGAACGGTGAGATAATACAAAATACTGAGCTGTCCCAAATGTATGATTAGCTACCCTTTATAGGTCCTTGGGATACTATCTTCCCACCATGTATTTATAGAACGGTGTTAGGGAGAGAATCTTCCCACCCCTTTCACTTCAAGCCGTTCCACTTGCATCCACAAGCTAGATGCAGAGAAATATTGAAAACCCATTAATTTGATGTATACTGTCATTAGAAACCAAAGTGGGAAGCATATATCCCAGTGGTCTCCACAGTGCACGTGCTCGCCAGTTCGGTTGTGTTGAATGAAAGAAATGCATTGTCTTACAGAGGAAGGAGTTTTCATTGAAGATAAGAGATTTGTAAACGTTGGTATATACCTGAAATACAATGTTAATAATGGATTTGGTCACTTGAGTAAATATATTTCAGCTAGAATGGAAATACTTATCCTGCTCAGGGTGTTTGCCATAGAATAGAGGATTTTTAAAATTATTTTTCTATGTTTTTAGTAAATACTATTTTGAAGTTATTGAATGATATTCGAATATACTAACTTTTAACATTCCAAAATCACTTTTATATTTTTCGTGCAGTTTTCGGCAAAGATGATATAGGTCACTGACCTTGTGTTGCGTGGGAGTAACGTTTTTTTTATTATAGAGCGTGATGGGTGTTTTATATATTATATCCTGCCTAATAAACCTCATTACTGGGCGATAAACACAGTATCATCATAATTTGGAGGTGGGAAATTATTACCCCATTGCTCATTTAAGAAAACATACTGTCGGATATGGGCAGTGGGATAATAATTTCCCACCCCATATTTCATAAAATAGAATCCACAGCCATACAATTGTTGCATATTCCTACTCATCCATCACCCCCAATTACAATTGAGCAAGGAAAAAAAAACTAATATTTTATACCCCCAGTCTTTTGCCCTAAAAAGGGATAAGTACTTTAAAATTCATTTGGAGAATCTTACCCTTGGATTAAGTATGTTTCAAGCCATTTTTCAGTGCTGCCTTAGAAACCGAAATTTAGTGTTTTTCAGTTGGTCAACACGATTGTACCCAATTTCTCTAATCATGAGATTAACAAATTCACTTGGATGACCAGTTCCGATTGTCCAGTGATCAGCAGATCCTTTACACATAGACTATTAAATCTATGCCTATAAGTATGGGTCCTAGTTAAGGCCCGGTAGTTCATGCAAAATCATATTTTTGCATATTTAAGCAAATTTTGGATATTTTGACACAATGCGTCATATTTTTCTCCTTTGCCTGTTTAAGTGCATATCACAGCTTGAGACGGGCGTTTATTCTTATTTCCTATTGTTTTGAAGCGTTTTATGTTACTCTAGTCTATGTTCTTAAAGTCTTATATTTGAATTCGGACTCCGAGAGTCTCGTGGTGGGTTAGTCAACACCTGAACATTTCATCTTTAGGAATCACTCGTAAATATTTCGGATGGTCGCCATGTTGGATTGTTAAATGTATAGGCCATAGAGTCATGTACCATTAAAGGAAAATTATTGCGTAGGTTCATTATTCAACCTTTCGCTTCGATCGCATGATTACGACACAAGAAATAAAAACTTAATTTTAAAATTCGCACAGCCGCCATCTTGAGGTTATGTAAGCAATTGATTTAAATTAGATAACAGTGCATTACAATTTGTATAAACATCTCCTGTTCCAGATTTCATTGCGTTTGGAACATTAAATCGCGAGAAAGGTCTATTTAAAATTTTCAAATTCGCTTGGCCGCCATGTTCGTTTTGTAGTTAACCGGTTTTTGAAAGTCTTATAGATGAACTTTTAGGAGGGCCCTTTATCTCTGTACAAAATTTCAGGATGATACCGCTAATAGTGTCAGAGATATAGAATACCGGTGAAATATTTTGCACATCCGCCATCTTGTGGTTATGTAAACAATAGAACGAAGTTAGATGTCGGTGCATTACGATATGTATAAACATATACTGTACCAAGTTTTATTGCGTTTGGTTGGTTAAATTGCGAGAAACTTCTATTTAAAAGTCGCGAATTCGCGTGGCCGCCATGTTGGTTTTGTAGTTACCAGTTGTTCAAGAGTCACATATGTGAACTTCTAGTAGTTTCCTTTATCACCGTAATAAATTCCAGGGTGGTATCGGTAACAGTTTCGGAGATATTGAATGCTGGTGAAATATTTCGCACAGCCGCCATGTTGGATGGGTGAGACGTATCAAAATTTGAAGAGCACGGTCGGCGTCGCCCAAAATAGTGCTATGAACTTACCGAGTTTCATTGAAATCGCTCCAACCGTTTAGATTTAATTAGGGGGGGGGGGGCACACACACATTCCTCACACACACACACACATACACACTATTTCAAAATTGAAAATAGGCTAAAAATACTGTCAGTCTGAAAGACTAGGCTTTATATCATTTCAAATGACGCATGCTACAAATGCTACACATGTTAGAAAGGCTCAGGAGGGCTCTTTCAACAGACTCCATTACCCATTAACTTTGGCTTCCAGCGCGGGCAACTCTTTAAGGGTCACCCTGTATTTGAGTCTGACCACTTTTACAACTCTTTAAGGGTCACCCATTATTTGAATCTGATATCTTGCAAACCTCTTTTGGGTTCACCCTGTATTTGAATGGGATCTAACATACTGTACACTTCGTTGAGTGTCACCCTGTATTTTGCTCTGACATCCTTATTCTTATCTGGCATCTTGTATATCTCTTTAGAAGTCACCCCGTATTCTTGTGTGACAACTTGTACACCTCTTTAGGAGTCACCCAGTATTCTTGTCTGACATCTTGTGCACCTCTTTAGGAGTCACCCTGTATTCTTCTCTGCCATCTTGTACACCTCTTTAAGAGTCACCTTGTATTCTTATCTGGCATCTTGTATATCTCTTTAGGAGTCACCCTGTATTCTTATCTGGCATCCAGTACTGTATTTTGTTCTGACATCCTGCTCACCTCTTTAGGAGGCACCCTGCATTCTTATCTGGCATCTTGTATATCTCTTTAGAAGTCACCCTGTATTCTTGAGTAACATCTTATACACCTCTTTAGGAGTCACCCTGTATTCTTGTCTGACATCTTGTGCACCTCTTTAAAAGTCACCCTGTATTCTTCTCTGCCATCTTGTACACCACTTTAAGAGTCACTTTGTATTCTTATCTGGCATCTTGTATATCTCTTTAGGAGTCACCCTGTATTGTTGTGTGACATCTAGTACTGTATTTTGCTCTGACATCCTGCACACCTCTTTAGGAGGCACCCTGTATTTTTATATGACATCTTGCCTATCTCTTTAGAAGTCACCCTGTATTATTGTGTGACATCTAGTACACCTCTTTAGTAGTCACCCTGTATTCTTGTCTGACATATTGTGCACCTCTTTAGGAGTCACCCTGTATTCTCCTCTGCCATCCTGTACACCTCTTTAAGAGTCACCTTGTATTCTTATCTGGCGTCTTGTATATCTCTTTAGGAGTCAACCTGTATTTTATCTGGCATCTTGTACACCTCTTTAGTAGTCACCCTGTATTATTTTCGCTTCGCTCGAAGCCCCAGGTCGCTCGTTGCCCCAGGACTCTTTCAGCAGACTCCATTAACCATTAACTTAGGCTTCCCGCGTGGCTGCATGACGTCACGCACTCACCGTCTTTTACCCATTAACTTAAGCTTCCCGCGCGGCTGCATGACGTCACAGTCTCCGTCTCCGTCTCGCATAACGTTAGACCCAAAGCATAACGACGAAGTCGACAAGATAATTTAAAATTATAAAATTGTGAAAGATATGTAGGGAGTTGGAGAAAGTTTACAGTGACTCAGCATTTGGGGAAAAAAACTCATCAATTCCGCCCTTGTTAGCAAATGCTATTCGTTGACCTGCAACAAACACTTTTTCTCAATACCTATGTGAAGCCCTCAGCACACATTCCATTGTGTAGTTATTTTAAAGTGCATATTTTTTGAAAGATGATGCTTATTTCACCAATAACATAATTAGTGCATATTTGCATGCATATTTATTCATGAAGTAGTGCATGAACCTCTGAGCCTTAGTGATAGTATTTACCCTGAGTCTGAAAAGTTTGGTGAATGGGCTATATTACGAACGGATTGTTGGCTCACCTGAAACAGCCGTTACTGCCCTTCGAAGTAATCCCGGTGGATGGTTATGCACTTCTGAGAACGACTGAACAAGTCCTGGAAACTCCTGGCATAGTCTTCTTTAGGAATAGCCTTCAGTTTGGGTCGTCAACACTCTAAATTGAAAGCAAGAGAGAAGCGTGAATTTATGCAACCTGCCTTGCACACCTGATAGACGGGCTGCAGTGAGATGGGTGAATTTATGCAACCTAACGTGCACAGCTGTTCGACGGATGGCAGTGAGAAGTGTGGATGTTCCGTGGAATAGAATGGT
Source organism: Meconema thalassinum (assembly GCA_946902985.2). Classification (NCBI taxonomy): domain Eukaryota; kingdom Metazoa; phylum Arthropoda; class Insecta; order Orthoptera; family Tettigoniidae; genus Meconema; species Meconema thalassinum. The sequence goes on along the minus strand of OX336388.2, from coordinate 768,796,091 downwards.
CCTGAAAACCATCGTCACGGGTGACGAGACCTGGTGCCTGAGGTACGACCTCGAAGGCAAGCGTCAAAGTATGGAGTATCGGGGTCCAGGGTCGCCGAAATGCCCTGAAAGGCAGAAGGTTTTCGGACATTTCGGATACCCAACGTAATGTGACGACCTAACTGAAGGCTATCCCCCAGGAAGACAATGCCAGGACTTGTACAGCCGTTCTAAGAAGTGCATAACCATCCACGGTAATTACCTCGAGGGATAGTAACGGCTATTCCAGGTAAGGCAACAATCCGTTCGTAATATAGACACATTCACCGAAATTTTCAGACTCTTATTTATTTACCGACATCAGTGGCTACGCTGGCTAAAGCACAGCGATAGGTCATGGGGCCTAGCTCTCTGCTGACTCGGTAGACGCGTGGATTTGAGCCCCACCGTTGATCGTCCTTGAAATGGTTTTCCGTGGTTTCCCATTTTCAACACCAGGCAAATGCTGGGACATTACCTTCTGACAGGCCACGGCCGCTTTCTTCCACATCCTCACCCAGTTTCATTCATTTCATCTCTAGTTAACGTCTCTCATGAGGCGTGGCGCAAGTAAGTGGAAGCGATGCCAGGCTCAGATGGGGTCCCGTGGTAACTAACCCACGTCCCAATAGATGTAAAATTCTGGGGGATTATGCTAATGAAACTATTCTACTGCCATTTGCTGAACTTGGACTATTGTCCAATGTCTGATACTAGAATAAGAAGTAGATCTGTAGCTTTCCGCGAAGTACTTGAACACATATGGCGGCTTGGGTAGCGTAGTTGGTAGCATGCTGAGCGTCTATGTCCAAGGTCGCGGGTTTAAACCCAGCCGAAATCGTTGGAATTTTTAAGAGCGTTAAAAACCCCAGTATGCCTTCCTTCGGAAGGGAAGTAAAGGCGGCTGTCCCATGTCATAGATTTATGGCATGATAAATAACCTTCCAATAATTACACTTTTGTGAAGCTAAATTATAGGTTATATTTGACTAACGCTCTTAGGTTCCAACGTTCGTCGCCAGGAGCCAACTGCGGTGGCATCTACTAACCAAGTTCAGAACTAGTTGGTCGTTGACGGTGGCGTTTTGTAGTTAAAGTTGGAACTACTTGAAAATCGAATGTCTGCAGTCCTTACTTGAATTATTACAGGTAACACACACTAATACAGCCATCACAATTAACACCGGTTATCAGACAGATTTTACACACACCCAAATTACACGGGGCTACACGACCGCGTTGTCGCAGACCCTAAACTGAGGATCGAACCAACTTTTAACTTATGATTGAGAATATACTGTAACCTGATTGTACATGACCAGATTGTCGACTGAGGGAGAAGGTAGATGAAGTCAGCGGACCATGTTACGAGTGTTATTGTAGCCGACAGTTCCATTATCTCCCGCCACCACTGGGGACGCGGACGCGGACTACAAGGTTAGAATAACATGGAAGGAACTCTTTTCTTTTTTATCATGACTAGAAAATCACCCCGGCTTCGCCCGGTTTATTTAACGGATTACCCAGCGTAACCTTAAAAGGCGTATTTTTTTCGATATCCGTTTTCAGTCTCAGCAGGATGGGTTAAAATCACTGACTGGAATATTAATTTTACTAGTATTACCCGTCGCGGCTTCGCCCGCGTATATTCTAGTTGTAAAGAGTACACTTAGCAAAATCTCAATCATGAATGCTTTGACCGATTTATCCTTGGTATGAATAATCAGACTTTATCAATTCAGCTACTGGAGAAGTGGTTAGGGGTTTGTCATTCCTTCATAGGTATACCAGAGCGAAGATAGTTTTCTGGGAATATGACAGACACTGTTAATTTAAGGGCCTTTAAATGTGGTTTTCGGAGACCCTTTATAGTCGGGTGAAAAAGACCTTTCGTACCACACTCACACGTGAAAATTGCGTGAAAAAAATCTAGAGTGCCCCTTGACCCCCTTAAGCGCATTATACTGTATGTATTGATGAATTTTATGGTTTAAGTTGGTTCAGTGATAACCTTATAACTGTCTGGAAACTTTCACAGTATTGTAATAATTGGAATTGCATTGCGTCTTACAGAAATAAATGGACCTGTGAGATTCTGTGACCATGGTTACCGTGTTGCATTCTTTCATTATTTCATTGTAAATATACATATTTTAAGGTATTTATTTAATTGTGAGGCATCTAAAGAGTAAGTGAGTGCGTTTCGCTTACGCATTGGGTTATGCTGAACCTATAGGTACCCCATATGTGTAGGTTGGTGTTAATAGGACCTTATTTTCGGTACAAAACTGGAATTGGACCTTAGCAGAATAATATAGGGAGGGATTATCATGGAGATAAAGACAAAGATAGAGACAAAGCCTCCGTGGCTTAGGCAGCTGCACGCCGGACTCTTACCGCTGGGTCCGTGGTTAAAATCCCGGTCACTCCATGTGAGTTCTGTGCTGGACAAAACGGAGCCAGACTGGTTATTCTCCGGGTACTCCGGATTTCCCTGTCAACATTTCATTCCAGCAACACTCTCCACTATCATTTCATTTAATCTGTCATTCATTTTATCTTTGCCTCAGAGGAGTGCGACAGGCTTCGGCAGCCGGCACAGTTCATATCCTCGCCACTAGATGGGGACTTCATTCAAACCCTGACCCGGTCGGTCGACTGGAAGCAGGCTGTGGATTTTCATTTCATCAAGGAGATAGCAAGTGAAACGAATTCATGTCAGACGTAATTTAAGAATGCCGTGGTGCATGAAACACAAATCCCCTTCCGTCCAGTCTAAACTTGACTGCGTATTCTGCGAAACGAAGGCTGAAACTAGGGTGATAGACTCGCTCGCTGACTAGCTCGTAAACTGTCTACGAAACTGGTAATTGAATAGAGAATTTTGGAAGAAATGAAAACATAAAAACACTTATAGTGGGCGATGTATTGAAGAAATAGATATGTTGTCGCGTTTTTTTTAGAACTTTCCTTGCTGAACCTTTCTTACGCTCATAGTATACAGATATTTATAACGGTTTACCCAGCGTAAGCTTAATGTGTGCACAGAGGGCAGGCTTTTTTCTACTCAATTGACTGAAATCGTTGCTGCTTGGCTTATTTTGGTCATAAATAAATTATTTTGTACAGAAACATTGCTCCAGAAATCCTGTACGCAGTGGTAAAAACCGCATGAAAATCCATACAGTGGTTCTCGAGGTTACTTGGAACATCCAAGATTCGGGGTCTTTGTTTTATACTAAGTAGAGATTATATGGCAGGTATTCAAAAATAATTCAAGAAACATGTATTGTCAATGAAATTCTTCCTCTTATTATTATTATTATTATTATTATTATTATTATTATTATTATTATTATTATTATTATTATTATTATTTGGCTATCATTATAATTATTTAGTATGGACCTATACATCAATTTTAGGATATTTAAACTTTTCCATGACATTCTTTTTTAACTAGTAATATTGTTATGTCCCGGTGTCAGTTCAAGGCGAATCCGTATCGGACATTCAACCCCAGTTGAACCAGGTCAGCAAGAATTGTGCTGCCTTATAATGAAAAGCTGCGGACTGAGGTCAGGGAATTCAGAGACGCAAGTATTAGTGTGACAGAGGTCGATTGCCTACCGATCAGGAGATCGGGCAATTTGGGTCGTTGGTCGATGGTTGACCAAGGGTTACGGAGCTGAGTCGGTACTTAGGAGTATCATAGCTAGCAAGGCTGAGGGAACAGGTGAGAACCAATATTTATATTTCGTTTCAGAATTGAATTATACTCAATTCAATCCTTGTATCCATGGTGGCAGATTCCTTTACTCCCTTACTGAATAAACTGGGAGTTAAACTTTCCAACCCTTTCATTGGAGAGCATTCTGTGAATCCTGGAATCGCGTCCCACTCCCAATTCCTTGTACACAAACTTGGAGAACACCTGATGGTCCTATGGCTTTAGTCCCTGCCATCAGATGGGGATACAACAATATCTTATTAGCATTCCTTTTTATTATATTTTACTTTTGCTCTGAATCAATATCTTCGAGAGTAGGCACCCCAGTAAATCCCCTTTGACGACCATCTTTGGGAAGATTGGAAAAGTCAATCGATTCCGGATTCTTGGTGAATGGGTCCACCACAATGGTAGAGACGGAATCTCCATCCTAGACACATGTGCAAAACTCAACGCAGCTCACCAATTGAGGAGCCTATTTCCAGAAGTCGGCATCTGCATTTTCTAGGTTATTTAGAAAAGCGAAAAAAGAAGCAAATTTCAGGAAATTTTATGTTATTCTACATTTTATGTTAATGTTAGAATTTCTACCAAGAATATTTCCTGAATCACACCGTTCAATCGTTTTTTTGGGAACTGAGTGCATATGTCGAGAATTGGAAATGAGGTCAAACTTTAATATTGATTTTTAACCAAAAATATCGTGTTTTGGAACACTTTACACCATCCATTTGATGCGTTTCTCCAAGAGAAATACGAAATCAACAAAATATTTTTTTGTAAAATATGTCAGATGACCACTTTTAGAAATACGCTCCACTGTCGCAAAACCGTTACAACAAGAAGTGCATTTCAAAGAACGCCAAAATGCCACTACAAGGCAATTTCTGATCTGCACCAACAGTTGGCAACGGCTAAGACTAACATGCGACGTAGGTGGCTGAAGTTTTGCGGGCAACTTCTGAGAATGGACAACGGCAGGATTACAAAGAAGATCTTCTCACTCGTCAAAAGCTACAAGACTGGAATCTTGTGGCTCAATGAAGTATTATATATATATTTATTTATTTATTTATTTATTTATTTATTTATTTATTTATTTATTTATTTTCACCTAGTGGTGAACGTTGGAACTTTGATAGAGCGTTCCGACGAAATCTAACCTAAAAATGTAGCTTCACACAAGTTTAGTCTGTGGAAGGACCTTTTACAAGCCATAAATCTATGATATGGGACCGCCGATTTTACTTCCCCTCCGAAGGAAGGCATACTGAAGGATTTTTAACGCTCTTAAAAAAAGACTTAACTTCCGCTGATATTTCTGACACTGATACTGATACTGATGTCTATGACCGCTCCAAAATTTGTCACATGGTTAATTCGTGGCCACCCCTACCAGCGGTTGTTATATCTCGTAAACCTCTTACACAGAAAAGGAAGGAAAACATATTGGCAGGGCTAAAGAGGTATTGGAAACGAAAGCGAGCATCCAAAAGGAACTAGTCATAAGCGCTCCTTATTGGGCTTATATCAATAATAATCTTTATCTTCGAGGCATACAGGATGAAGCCACATCGTGTATTGGTGACTGATTCCCGACGTTTTGGCTATCATTGCAGCAGCCTTAATCATGTCTAGGCACGAGTTGGTGTCCGCACTCAAACTGACGGTTATTGCTAGCGAGAGGTGCCTGATTGCCCTGCATTGACGTCACGCGGCTCCCTGATTGGTGCGCGCCCCTGCCCCTCGCGCGCTAGGTTGTATTCGACACCCAAGACCACGTGGATAAAGTTCACAGCCTCCTTTCAGACCCAGCTTATAAGGTGATCCCGAAGAACCCCATAAGGAATATAGAACTAACGACGGCGCGGCTAATTAAGGAGTCATCTATTCCAGAAGAGAAGCAGAAATCCCTAGTACCCCGCTACTCAAGAACTCCCACGTTCTACGGCCTACCTAAAATACAAAGGACAAACAGTTATAACTTATGACTATACCCATGCATTTAGAAGAAAGTAGGCTATATGTTCTTTACTGAACATCTTGGTTTTACAATAAAATCTGTCATATCCTCCCATTCGCTAAGACTGAAAATGCCCAAAAACGCATCAATAATTTTCATCCAGATCAATGGTTTTTGCCTACTCTGCGTTAGCTAATATAAACACCCACGTTTTTTGTCACGTACAGTGGGGAGTATTCACGCATCAATAATTTTTATCCAGGCCAATGGTTTTACCAATTAATGATTTCTCAAATAATTACAATATTACGTGGTTGGTTGGTTGGTTGGTTCTTAAGTTTAGGGGCTGCGACAACACGGTCATGTAGCCCCGTGTACTTTCGGTGTGTGTAGAATCTGTCTGATAACCGGTGTTAATTATTGTGATGACTGTATTAGTGTGTGTTATCTGTTTTTTTAATTTAAGTACTGCAATTAGAATTTTTCAAATAGTTCCTACTTTTGCCGCCAAGTGCCACCGTCAACAACTACTAGGCCAAGTTCAGAACTTAGCTACTAGACGCCACCGCAGTCGGCTCTTGGCAACGAACGTAGAAACCTAAGAGCGTTGTTTACATTCTTAACCTATCCAATATAGCTTCACACAGGTGCAATTAGTGGAAGGTTCTTTAACATGCCATAAATCTATGACATGGGACCGCCAGCTTTACTTCCCCTCCGAAGGAAGGCATACTGAGGGATTTTTAACGCTCTTAAAAAATCCGGCGGCTTCGGCCGGGTTTGATGATGATGATGATGATGATGATGATGATAATTGTAGTTTTAAGGGGCCTAACATCGAGGTTATCGGCCCCTGACGAAATGAAATGGCTTGAAATTAAAGGATGAAGATAAAAACAGCTCACTGCTATGGATGAAACGAAAATGGTTTAATAAAATAGACAGTGAGCCCCAACAATTATGCCTTATGTAGCAGGAAAAATACTTACAAAAAGGAACTCAGATTGAAGCTACTCACCAAATGGAGAGCGGTAATACGTACATAAGGGAATTTCTAACGAAAATACTCACAAAAGGAATAGATTGAAAAATACGCACAAAATGTAGGTTATGTCCAAAATACGTACAAAATGCAACGTAAGTCGAAATACTTACAAAATGCAAGTGAAAGAAAAATACTTACAAAATGCAAATGAGATTGAAAATACGCACAAAATGTAATGTAGATTCAAAATACCCATAAAATGCAATTGAGACTTAACTACTTGAACAAAGCGGGGTAGGTTGAAAATACAAAATGCAATTGAAATTGCTTACAAAAGGTATGGCAGATTCAAACTTCTCATTTGGATGGACAATACTTACAAAAAGCAATTTAGATTGAAAATAATTACAAAATGTAATTTTGATTCAAAATACCCACAAAATTGCAATTGAGACTTAACTACTTGAACAAAGCAGGGTAGGTTGAAAATACAAAATGCAATTGAAATTCAAAATACTCACAAGAAGACCCCCCTATATTGAAAGACTTACTAAAAAGCAATTTGGTTGGCAATACTTACAAAATGCAAGTGAGGTTGAAAAACATTCACAAAATGCAATTTAGATCGAAAAAACTTACAAAATGCAACGTAGATTAAGAAGACCTACAAAAAGGTGCGGGAATCTTAAAGAGAAAAGGAAATATAATGAAAGGCGGAGAGGAGAGGGGAGAGAGGAGAGGGTCCACCGCAAAGGTAAGGGACAAAAGGGGGAAACGGACCCAGCTCAGGAATCCCTAGGGTCGCCAACTCACGAACTCACCAGCCGTGAGCCCCTGAGGGTGTAGCATTATCTACGGTGCACCAGAAGTGGTGGGGCTACATACACCCTGCCTCCTTAAGGGCCTTGAGCACAAGGCAGGAGGTAAAAGGAAAAGAAAAAGAAGACTGACCTCTCACAGAAGGAGGGTATCAGTAAAGATGAGACAAGGGCTAATTAAGGCGGGAAAGTGAAAGACTCCCTAGGCCTCGGATAACCTAATACCGTCGGGGTCGGAAGAGACCAAGAATTGACCAAGGGAGGTGGACAGGAAAGAAGACGGAGAGGAGCCCGGCACAAGTAAGTGGAAGCAATGCCGGACTCAACTGGGGCCCCGTGGCCGGGTTTGAACCCGCTATCTTGGGCATAGGAGCTCAGCATGCTACCGACTACGCCACCGAAGCCGCCAAAATATTACGTGTATCTACAATATTACGTGTGTCGTGTGGTGTATTTTGTATCCCATATGTTGGCAACAATGAGCTCTCGTCATTTTGTGCGTCTGTGTAACTCTTGAAGATACCTCACGCACCTCAGATACTCCTACATGGCTGCCGTCGTTGAATGACCAAGAAATAACAAGATTTATATACGTAGTATAACAAATATTTCAGGTGCAGCAGCGATAATTGATAGTAATTTCAATTCCTAATGACTCCCCGATAGGTTGTTGTTGTAGTTGTTTGCGTCTACAGTCTTTCGACTGGTTTGATGCAGCCCTCCATGCTTCCTGTCCTCAGCTAATCGTTTTATCTCTACATACTTACCGCACCCTAGTGTTCTCATCCTCGACACGACAATTCCTTCTATAACTAAGTTTGCTATTCCTGGGTGTCTTAGTGCGTGTCCTACCAATCTATCTCTTCTTTTCTCTTCATTAGCAGTTGCCAGAAACATCTCTCCTCTCCTACTCGTCTTAATACCTCTTCATTCGTAACCCTATCTACCCAGCTGACCTTCATCATTCTGCTGTAACACCACATTACAAACGCTGCAATTCTCTTCATTTCTGCTGCACCAATAGTCCAAGATTCACTTCCATAGAGCGCCACGCTTCTGACAAAGGCTTTGAAAAATGACTTCCTAATACCTAAATCTATATTCGATGTCAACAGATTCCTTTTCTGAAGAAATGCTTTCCTTGCCTGTGCTAACCTACTTTTTATATCCTCTTTGCTTCCTCCATCACAGGTTATTTTGCTTCCCATGTAACACAAGTCACCTACTTCCTTTAGCTGTTCACCTGCCAATTCATCATCCATAGGGGTTTCTGATTTCTTTCGGCTGCATTCCAATATTTTATTTTACATTTATTAATTTTCATCATGAAATCTTTCCTCAAAACAGAATCGATACCATTTAAAAACTCATTCAACTCCTATGGTAAAGGAAGATTGTAGTTTTACGTGACCGTTAATCTTTTGGTTTTGACACACGGGACCTCTTTTTTACGTGGAATCTGAACCACAGGACATGGCATTTCACTTCGAAAATCTCACGTGCATTGACCGGGAATCGAACCCAGTCCACCTTGATGAGAAGCCAACAGCTAGACCGCTGCGTCACCATGCCCCACAACTCATCTGGAGTGTCGGCTAAGATAACGATGTAATCAGTAATCTCAGAGTTAAATTTATTTCTCCTTGAATCTTTACTCCTACTTATTTTTCTAAAATTTCTTTCATTGCTTGTTCAATGTATAGATTGAAAAGTATGGGTGATAGGTTGCAGCCTTGCCTTACACCTTTCTGAATACCAGCTTCTCTCTCTTCTCCTTCGGCTCGAATAACTGTTGTCTGGTTTTTGTATTAATTGTAGATCACCCTCCTATCACTGTCCTTTATTCCAATCGTCTTCAAAATGTCAAACAACTTACTTCAATCAACGTTATCAAAAGCCTTTTCTAAGTCTACAAATGCCATGATTGCTCTCTTATCCTTCTTATTCTAGCTGACAAAATCAGCCTAAGACTTAGTATAGCTTCCCTTGTTCCTGCGTTTCTCTTGAAGCCAAACTGGTCTTCACCCACTCTCCTCCTATCTGTCTTTCCATCCTCTTGTAATTATTCTAGTCAGGATCTTTGAAGCATGAGTGATCAAGCTGATGGTACGGTAATCTTCACGTCAGTCAGCTCCTGTTTTCTTCGGTATAGGGATGATAAAATTCTTCTTGAAATCAGAGGGTACCTCACCTGTCTCATAAATCCTACACACCAAGTGAAATAACCTTGTCAGACCTTCTTCACCTATGCAGCTTAGCAAGGTGATGGAGGTATGGTAATCATATATTTTCAATAATATGCCTGGTAGACGTGTAAAAGCTAAGGATTGGTCTCCTCCAGATTTAATTCATATCTTTTTCAGCATAGAGCATAAATCTCGTATTTAACAAGTGCAGGTTAAATCTTTTGTTGCCCAACATACGTAGCGTTATCCTGCTATTCATCAAATAGTGGCCCGTAATTTCTGACAGAGCCATGTCTAATTTTGACCTGCACATATAATACGCAATTGAACATCGATATTTCATTGCCAATATATTTCCATTAATCACCACCGAGACACAGAATAAATCTACCAACCCGAATGAAAAATAAATATAACACATTTCTCTAACGTGAGCAGAATCGTGGCGATAAATCCCGAGTTGTCTGAAGGGTGTCGGTGTGCAGCCATGTGGGGACCAGGGAGATAAAAAGAAAGACGCGCCACGCACGAAACGCGACAGGAAGCACTAAGTCGTTTCTTGCTCAATGCTGGACGTGATTTCCGCTGAAGTGGGTTTCCTCCCGGCGTTGTATTGACTGCTTCCTTCTCTTCTAGGCTTGTTCTTAAGAAGTTGCGACGATCACAGGGGGAGGATGCAAACTTTCCTTTCAAGATGTTGGAGCTATTTAACAGTAAGGAAAACATAACAATAACAACAACGATAAAAATAATACTAACAGTAATAAAAATCATAATAAAGAAACAGAAATATTTCCTTTCCCGATTCAGGACCAGGTTGTGTGCATTAAGAATATTATGAACGCCACATTCTTGGGAACGATTAGCCTACATCGGACAAATGCCGTCTGTGCAATACATCTACTACAGGCTGTTCCAAATCCATGAGTTTGAGTATGCGTACACGCGAGTACTCAGCAGTGATGCTCGGAGTATGGTTGGAGAGGGAATGGGGGCGATAGCCAATACGTCACTGGGCGAAGGTCATAGTACAAGTCCATGCGTTTCCTGCCAGTCTTGATGTATCCACCGTGCTCTGATGGCAGCCCCACACCAGAGCTGTATTCCATGTTGCAGGATTACTCACGCAAGGCAGCGAGTACTCCTCTGCTCACTGGCGAGCAGCTCGGCTGGAACAGGTTGATCTACTGAATCGATTCAGCACATCACGGGGGAATGCCAAACGCTTGCTCAAAAGGAATACTTGCAGTGGCATAACAAGGTAGCGAAAGTAGTCCATCAAGGTTTTACGTGGCGATACGGTTTTGCTGAGAGGGAAGCCCCATATTATAAATGCAGACCTGATGAGGTTCTGAACAATGACAAAGCCAAGATCTTATGGGATTCCACTATAATAACTGATCGCTCTGTAGAAGCCAACAGGCCAGACCTTGCGATATTCGACAAGCAAGCACACAAGGAAGGAAGGAAGATTGTAGTTTAACGTGACCGTGAATCTTGTGATTATGAGCCACGGGACCTCCTTTTTACGTGGAATCCGAACCACGGGACATGGCATTTCACTTCGAAAAGCTCACATGCATTGACCGGGAATCGAACCCGGACCGCCTTGGTGAGAGGCATACAGCTAGACCGCTGAGCCACCACGCCCCCGAAGCACACAAGGCTACCATCGTTGATATTGCTGTTCCTCTCGATGAAAACCTACAGGACACGGTGGCTGAGAAAAGGCGCAAATACCAGCCACTTGCCACTGAGCTAAGGCACATATGCGGCTAAAGGAGGTTTCTATCATCCCAGTTGTCATTGTGAATGTTTTCATTACAAAGGACTGGAAAAATATAAAGGAGAGCCTTGGCTTCAAAGAAACCATATTCAGTTAATGCAAACCAGGGCAGAAGAGCCACAGAAATCCAGACACGTCTGATTGAAAATCACCGGTACTATGATCAGCGTCAGTTTGTCGAGTTGGCACGGCTGCTTTCTTCTTCTGGATTTCAAAACTCCAGTGGTAAACCTGTGTTCTCTTTGGAGCTCACCACATAACTCATTTCAAACCAAAAATCATGGCAGCACATCAGGAAAAGTTAAGACACTGAGTAATAGACCTGATCATCGGATTCCGGGGAGTCAGGCCTGTCGTGAAGAGAAGAATCGTTTTCAAAAAGCTTTGAATGCAAGAGAGAAGTATACATTGGCACACTTAACACAAACACACTACGAAAAGCAGGTACATTTAAAAACGTCATAAACTCACTTGATATATTCGATATTAAAATGAGTGCCCTACAAGAGACAAGATTCACAGACGAAATACACTTTGACTCGGAAAACTACAGAATTTTCAAAGGAAAACCAGCCACTAAATTTCCAAATCAAATGGATATATCTTTGGTACAGGATTTGCCGTACACAAATCCGTCATAGACTCTGAAGTAAACTTTGATTCTAAGTACGAGAAAATGTCCACCCCCACGTTCAAGTCAGGAAATTAAATCTGCGCAATAACTAATACACACGCACCTACAATGCTCCAGAACAGAAAAACCCCACAGATGGTGGAGACATTCTTGGAAGACCTGGAATGAATCATGTACAAACTCCCCACAAAACATGTCAAAATTCTTCTAGGTGTTTTCAACGTACAATTGGGCAAGGATAAGAAATATAAGACCATCACTGGACCACACACCGCACACAAACGCACAAACAAAAACGGTGACAGACTGATCAATCTCGTTCGAAATTTCAACCTTAAAATCAAGTCCTACCCCAATACCCTGGGTGAATTTCAGACAGACCAAGTCGCTATCTCCAGGCAAAATTCACAAGAAATTAAAAATATGAAAACAAGAAAAGGATTTTTCGACTCAGATCACCACATACTACAAATCAAAACTCGATTTATCCAAAACATAACACTTCAGAAAACCAAAACGGTTTTCAGAACGGACCCAGAATATCTCAAAATTAACAAAGAAAAAATTACACAAGAATTCTCCAAGATGTCAGAAACCAATTGGACAGCACTATCCCAGAGAATGCAACAGGTCATAAAACTAAGCCAACCCGCGTGAAAGCGAAAGCACAGGTGTTGGAATGCAACCTGCGACAATGCGATCGATATCAGGATTTCTGCCTGGTAAAAAACTTCAGCAGTCACAAATCACCTGAAACTTGGCAGACTTTCAAATCAGTGAGGAAACACTCATCAAAAACTATCCGGAAAGAAGAACGCAATTATGACAACAACTCCCTCCGAGATATCCAGGTAGACTTCTCTCAAAACAATACATGATTTTTTTTATAAAACCTTCGGAGAAAACATGACCGAATACCAACCGCCCATTCTCTGTTTCAGAAAACCAGACGGATCCCTGGAAACAAACACATACAGTAATTGCAAAATTCTTTCTCAATATTTTAACAAGTTGCTCAATTGTAAAGAGACCCACAGAACTCCTGAACCCAATCCAGACTTGCAGCCACCATTCCTACAAGATATCATAGAAATACTCAATGCATTGAAAAATAACAGAGATCCGGGTGAAGATGGTTTAATCGCAGAAACTTGGAAATTATATCATGAAAATATCACACCCAAAATCCACAAAATTATCGAAAACTGTTGGATCACAAGTAAAATCCCAGAAGAATGGAAATTGGCCATCATTCATCCAATTTACAAAAAAAAGTAACAAAACTACCCGAACAACTATAGAGAAATCTCCTTGATTCCAGTAACTTATAAAATATTCTCTAGAGTTCTGTTAAATCATCTGGAACCACAAATTGAATCCAAAATTGGCAAATATCAAGCGGGGTTTAGAAAGAATCGCTCTTGAAGCGAACAGATTTGGGATCTTCGTACAATCTTGTCCATAAGACACTGCAGAAGTACTGCAGTGACTTTTGTAGACTTTCAAAAAGCCTAGGACTCCATAGACTGGGACACACTGTCTCAAATTCTAGAGGAGATGAAGGTAGACATTAAAACACAAACTCTCATCCGAGATACCCTCAATAATACCGTCTTCAATGTCAAATTTATGGGAGAATTATCAGAACCCTTTCTAATCAGAACCGGCGTCAGACGAGACGATGGCCTCTCACACATCCTATTCAATGTAGTTTTAGGAAATATAATTCGTACATGAGAACAAGAAATCAATGGAATTCAAATAGGTAAAGAAAAAGAAACATAACCCATATAAAATGGCTCGCTTTCGCAGATGACATCGCCATACTAACAAATACTAGAGCACAAGCACACCACGCCTTCGAAGAACACCACGAGATCGCCACGAAAATCTGGCTCCAAATTTCATATGAAACAAGAAGTTCCGTGACGAACTAAAGAGCCTACTTTTCTTAAAATTTAAGATTCATGCCAATGATTAATCTATAGATCTATCTAGAATAATGACGAAATTAAGTTGGTAATATCGACATTTCTAATTAGTTCAAAATAATGTATACCTGGAATAATGTAGCCTAATAGAGCACTACAGTTGGTAGCCCTGGTGACTGAATATATTCTTAGTTCCATCTCATAAGGTACAAAATACAAAATTTGGTTGAAGCCCAAACGATAGCATGGACGTTACATGCATTTAACATTGGATTTAACAGCGTGCGTAAAATCATGTTGGCAACAATGTCACGTATGTATTGGTCAGAAATTATCTGAAATAATATGATCTATTGTTGCGCCAATTATGAATCAAATCCATTAGTTACTAGAGAAGTTACATACATTTTAAAATTGGACCTATCAGCAGGCATAAAATCATGTTGGCAGCACTGACGTATATTAGTTACTCCAAATTAATCTAGAATGCCAGGTATTATACGTGCGCAAAGTTTAGAGCTATTGGCTTGCATACTTTCTGATATACTGATATTAGGGTAACAAAAATAGAGACAGCATGTATTAACCCGTTAAGTGGGGAGCGAATTCTTCCACATGACCACTACGGTGGGGAGTGGTTTTCATATTTTTTTTTAAATGTTTAAATAATTGGATTTACGCAGCTCGACATGTATCTGTTTAGTATTGCATGTATATTTTGACAATAAGACACATTAATTTCAATACTGCAACGAATATTTACGAAATAGAATGATTTTTAAGCGAATCATATCTTAGTGCAACAAAGGCATAAGTCTCATATTACTATTTTTTTTCACTGATGAGCATTGTAATCGTTACTTTCCGAAACTTGTACGTTAGCAATAAGTATTTACGTATCCAATAAGATCGGATTTTTTGGAGTGACCTCCTGAGAGGCCTGGTGCAGGTCTTTCTAGTCGACGCCCGTGGGCAACCTACGCGTCGGGATGGGCAAGGATGTGGTAGGAAGAGGCCGTGGCCAGTCAGTAGGTACTGCCCCAGCATTTGCCTGGTGTTGAAAATGGGAAAACCACGGCAAACCATTTCAAGGACGGCCGATGGAGGGGCTCGAACCCACGCATATATCGAGTCAGGAGATAGCTGGGCCCTACGACCTAACGCTTTAGCGAGCACAGCCACTGCTGTCGATAATAAAATATAGATGTAGTCCCACAAGCGCTATAAATATATTTCACTCTATAATTACACTATTGAAGAATACGATAATGACCTGATAACAATGTACTCACCTAATATGTACTTTCTTCTCGTGTTGTGAATATGCAACTGCCGAGCCACTAATTATTCCATTCAGAGGTTTTATTATATATACACACACACGAATTTACACAACAATGATAATCACTATTTACAATACACGAGGAATGGACACTTGTCAGTTCAATTTTTTGCGGTGTGATACATTCCAAAGCAAGGAGCTGGGCACAGTGCTACATCGCACATTTTGCAGCAGTGTTGTGTCTCCTTTCTTTTATTGTTTGTTTTGCAGACAATACATCTCTTGCTTGCAATGGGTTTCATCTTTGAGGGAGGATTGAAATCCGGAAAATGCCTTCCCGAGATTCGATCTGAAGGATCATTTGATAGTGACACCACTGATCTGACTGGCTGGGCTCCAGTGGGGGTTGATTTACCATACTTGTCAAAAGGCTTCTGAATAATTTGCAAACGAAATTGTAAGTGAGTGAATTTTCCTCCATGATTCTGATAAATAACGAAGGAATTGAACATTGTTATGTCCAACAAGTGCCTGAAAATCTTTTGGTAGAACTTCTTTATTCGCTTTCTGGCTGTACTGTACGGAACAATGCACTGATCAGATAAGTCGACCCCACCCATTGAATCATTGTAATCTATACACATGACAGGCTTTACTATTGTGTCCCCTTTTCTGTTTTTCACAGTGCGCATTTCGGCATCATGTATGCTACTTAGCATACACACATCCCTCTTGTCTCTCCACTTGAGAGCAATTAGTTTGTTACGATAAGCAAACACAATTTCACCCTTTTTTAGTTTTTTTTTTCATAACATCTTTTGGGAGATTTTTTCTGTTAGATCTTACGGTGCCTACAGCATCTGTTTGTAGATCATTGAGCAGGTCAAACAGCTCCGGACTACTGTAGTAATTATCCACAGCTATTAGGTAGCCCTTATTCAGTAGATCTTCGGCCAGTGTAAAGACAACTTTGGAAGGCTTAGTGTACTCAGAAATATCAATTCCGCAAACTTCGTTTACGAGATTAGTTTCCTTTCCAGTATGCCATAAGATGTTCCACACATACCCAGTCTTAGCTTCACATAACTTATATGACTCCATACCAAAGCGCGACCTTTTCTTTGGTATGTATACTTTCCATCCCAGTCTACCTTTCCACAATAAGAGACTCTCATCTATAGATAAGCTATCGTCTGGAATATATGCAGTTCTGAATTTTGATACAAGGATGTCAAGAACTGGCTTCACTTTATACAATTTGGGGTGGACCTGCCTGTTATAAGCTTCATTGTCAGCAAAATGTAAAAAAATCAGCAAAAGGAAAAATCGCTTCTCAGACATAATTTCATAAAATACGGGAGTAGCTAGCAGTTTATTTCGAGAGAAGTAATGGGCTAGTTTCGGCTTCTGAACAATGCCCTGCAGTAATAAAATTCCTAAAAATAGTTTTATTTCATTTTTGTTAGTGGGTACCCAGTCTCTCTCACGACTCCTTCTTTTCACTTTCGCCATCAACGAATTCGAACTGATTGTTTGCTGTGCATACAGATTTGTTTGCTGTGCCATAAGCTCATAAAATCCGTCGTCTATAAATAAAATCGAAAATTTCTTCCGGGTCCTTCTTATCTAAAAGTTCACCCTGTATTCCAGCATTGTAATTAGCTGGAAATCTTCCCCGCCTACAACCCCGTACGTCCCATTCACCGTGTACAGCAGGATTACCATCATTCGCGATTTCAGTGTCACTGCTGTCACTAGAACTCGAACTCCGTACCGATACACTGTGTCTTGGAACCCCACTAAAAAAACTAGTCCCTGGAGTATTTACTAATAACGGAGTTTCTTCGTCACTTTCTGAACTGGACTCACTACAACGATCATCATCGCTATGTTCGAGCATATCACGAATAACACATTCACTTGGAATATCTCTCGAACGTTTAGACATACTGTAGTACAATATAAAACAAAATAAATCTCTAAAACATTCTACGAACCACAATAGGAACACATCAAAGCTTCTGTATCTCGCGAACTTAGTACCATGTACGAACCATGCGGGCTACTAAAGACGCACGGCGCTAGAGTTGAGTGTGACGCGCATTTGAGCGGTTATTGCATTGAGCAAATACGTACCAAATAGCAAGGGGATTCCCTATCATAAAACCATAGTAGCTACGTAGTTCAAAAAATATCGTAGAGATGGCAGCGCCTCCTAGAGCCCGTGAGGAAAGTCTCAAGCCTGGCGCGTAATTATAAAGGCAAGAAAAAAAAAACCCGTCCTGCGTCTGGAGACGCGACACCCACCCAAGCGCAAAGCTGCAATCGCGGATGGAGCCGCGAGCCCCGCTCTACGGGTTAACGGTTGGCAACCCTGGTCGCTCTTAAGAATACGCACAGTCATATCTGTTATGATACACATAGCACATACGAAATTTGGTTGAAATCCAAATGATAGTATAGAAGTTACATTTATTTAAAGTTGGACCTCTCAGCTGGCTTAGAATCATGTTGGTAGCACTGACGTACATAATATACTCCAAATTAATATAGAATGTCAGGTAGTTTACGTGTGCATAATGTAAAGCTGTCGGCTGGCATACTTTCTGATATATTGGTATTTGGATAAAATAAATTGAGAGCATTTATTTACAGTTGGCAGCCCTGGTCACTCTTAAGAATACGCTCAGTTATATCTGTTTATGTACACATAGCACATACGAAATTTGGTTGAATTCCAATTGATAGCGTAGAAGTTATATGAATTGAAAAATTGGAATTATCAGCAGGCATATAATCATTTTGGCAACACTGCCATGTATGACCTCCTGGAAATTAAACTGAAATATTATTATCTATACGTGTGCCAATTTTGAAATAGCTACCATTCATACCTTCCAACATATCCAACATGGAACTCAAATTTCAATTGCGATTTTTCAGCAGTTGGTAGCACTGACATCTTTTTCAAATTTGGCATTGAGCTATTCAGGTATAGATCTTTACTCCTACCAAATTTTGTTTCGATTGCTGCAGCCGTTTAGGAGTTGATAGGGTGGGGGGACACGCACACAGCCAGCCAGCTAGCCATACAGACAAACAGACAGACAGACAGACAGACAGATGGACATACAGAGAGACATTTTCCCTGATCGATCTCATAAGTCTACATTTTTCCTCATTTTTGCAAAATGTGAATAAAAGGCTAAATATGAAGTTTCTCGATACAGAATCCTCGGACAAAGTACCAATAAAAACAAAATGCGGAGAAATTGTACAGTCAATGACTTCAAATATTTAGGAGAAATCATGCAGAAATCTGTCTGAACACAAAGGTCAACGGAGAAAGAGTCTCAAAATTACAGAAACTTACAAACTTAGCTGGTCCCACTACAATAAAAAACAAGAAGTTTCATGACGAACTAAAGAGCCTACTTTTCTTAAAATTTAATATTCATGCCAATGATTTATCTACACACATCAAAAAAAGTTTTGCATCACCTCGGTTCCAAGAGTTCCGGAACCGTTAAATACAAAGGGAATAGAGATCAACACAAACAACATTTCAGCTCGTTTTATTGCTCATGAGACCCACACATTGCATGTTGTACCATCATACAGCTAGACTTTCAATATTTGTGGTCCAGATTGCAGTACACACCACTACCTCTAATACCCAGTAGCACGTCCTCTTGCATTGATGCATGCCTGTATTCGCCGTGGCATACTATCCACAAGTTCATCAAGACACTGTTGGTCCAAATTGTCCCACTCCTCAACGACAATTCGGCGTAAATCTCTCAGAGTGGTTGGTGGGTCAAGACGTCCATAAACAGCCCTTTTCAACATATCCCAGGCATGTTCGATAGGGTTCATGTCTGGCGAACATGCTGGCCACTGTAGTCGAGCGATGTCGTTATCTTGAAGGAACGCATTCACAAGATGTGCACGATGAGGTCGAGAATTGTCGTCCATGAAGACAAATGCCTCTCCAATATTCTGCCGATATGGTTGCACTATGGGTCGGAGGATGTCATTCAGGTATCGTAAAGCCGTTTCGGAGCCTTCCATGACCACCAGTGGCGTACGTCGGCCCCACATAATGCCACCCCAAAACATCAGGGAACCACCACCTTGCTGCACTCGCTGGACAGTGTGTCTAAGACGTTCAGCCTGACCAGGGTGCCTCCAAACACGTCTCCGACGATTGTCTGGTTGAAGGCATATGCGACACTCATCGGTGAAGAGAACGTGATGCCAATTCCGTGGGGTCCATTCAGCATGTTGTTGGGCCCATCTGTACCGCGCTGCATGGTGTCGGGGTTGCAAAGCTGGACCTCGCCATGGACGTCGGGAGTGAAGTTGCGCATCATGCAGCCTATTGCGCACAGTTTGAGTTGAAACACGACGTCCTGTGGCTGAACGAAACGCATTATTCAACATGGTGGCATTGCTGTCAGGGTTCCTCCGAGCGGCAATCCGTAAGTAGCGGTCATCCACTACAGTAGTAGCCCTTGGGCGGCCTGAGCGAGGCCTGTCATCGACAGTTCCTGTATCTCTGTACCTCCTCCATGTCCGAACAACATCGCTTTGGTTCACTCTGAGACGCCTGGAAACTTCCCTTGTTGAGAGCCCTTCTTGACACAAAGTAACAATGCGGACGCGATCGAACTGCGGTATTGACCTTCTAGGCATGGTAGAACTACAGACAACATGAGCAGCGTACCTTCGTCCTGGTGGAATGACTGGAACTGATCGGCTGTCGTACCCCCTCCGTCTAATAGGCCCTGCTCATGCATGGTTGTTTACATCTTTGAGCAGTTTTAGTGACATCTATGAACAGTCAAAGGGACTGTATCTTGGATACAATATACACAGTCAACGTCTATATGCCGGAGATCTGGGAACCGAGGTGATGCAAAACTTTTTTTGATGTGTGTATATGGATCCATCTAGAATAATGACGAAATTAATGGTAATATTGTTGTGCCAATTTTGAATGAAATCCATTAGTTGGTATAGAAGTTACATGCATTTTAAAATTGGACCTATCAGTAGGCTTAGAATCTTGTTGACAGCACTGACGTTTATTAGTTCCTACAAATTAATCTAGAATGCCAGGTGCTATACGTGTGCAAAGTTTAGAGCTATTGGCTTGCATACTTTCTGATATATTGATATTAGGGTAAAAAAAAATAGAGACAGCATTTACTAACAGTCGGCAGCTCTGGTTGCTCTTAGGAATACGCATAGTCATATCTGTTATAGTACACATAGCGCATACGAAATTTGGTTGAAATCCAAATGTTAGTATAGAAGTCATATATTTAAATTTGGACCTCTCAGCTGGCTTAGAATCATGTTGGTAGCACTGACGTATGTAAGTTACTCCAAATTAATATAGAATATCTGGTACTATACGTGTGCATAGTTTAAAGCTGTCGGCTTGCATACTTTCTGATATATTGGTATTAGGATAAAATAAATTGAGAGCAATTATCAACAGTTGGCAGCCCTGGTGGCTCTGAAGAATACGCTCAGTCATGTATGGTTATGTACACAAAGCACATACGAAATTTAGTTGAATTCCAATTGATAGTGTAGGAGTTATATGCATTTAAAAAGTGAACCTATTAGCAGGCTTATGATAATTTTGGCAACACAGCCATGTATGGCCTTCTGGAAATTAAACTGAAATATTACTATCTATACGTGTGCCAATTTTGAAACAGCTACCATTCATACCCTCCAAGATATCCAAAAAAATAGGCTTATGAGATAACCTTTTGTCCGTGTGTGTGCGTGTGTGTGTGTGTGTGTCCCTAATAAATTCCAAACGGCTGGAGCGATTTCAATGAAACTAGGTAAGTTCATAGCACTATACTGGGCGACCCCGACCGCGACTTCAAATTTTGTTACGTATCACCAATCCAACATGGCGGCTGTGCGAAGTATTTCACCAGCATTCAATATCTCCGAAACTATTACAGATACCACCATGGAATTCATAACGGTGATAAAGGAAACTACTAGAAGTTCACCTATGGGAATTTTGAAAAACTGGTAACTACAAAACCAACATGGCGGCCACGCGAAATTGCGGCATTTAAATAGACGTTTCTCGCGATTTAACCAACCAAACGCAATGAAACTTGGTACAGTATATGTTTATACACATTGTAATGCACCGACATCTAACTTCGTTGAATTGTTTACATAACCACAAGATGGCGGATGTGCGAAATATTTCACCGGCATTCTATATCTCTGAAACTGTTAGCAGTATCACCCTGAAATTTTGTTCAGAGATAAAGGGCACTACTGGAAGTCCACCTATAAGACTTTCAAAAACCAGTTAACTACAAAACGAATATGGCGGCCAAGCGAATTCGAAAATTTTAAATAGACCTTTCTCGCGATTTAAAGTTCCAAACGCAATGAAATCAGGTACAGGAAATGTTTATACACATTGTAATGCACTGGTATCTAATTTAGTTCAATTTTTACATAACCTCAAGATGGCGGCTGTGCGAATTTTAAAATTAAGTTTTTATTTCTTGTGTCGTAATCATGCGATCGAAGTGAAAGTTTGAATAATGAACCTACGCAATAATTTTCCTTTAATGGTACATGACTCTATGGCCCATACATTTAAGAATCCAACATGGCGACCATCTGAAATATTAAGGCGGCTCTTAATATCTAAGAATCTATTATAGCAATCAAACTGATTTTTTTAATGTTCATTGGGGCTATGAACTTAAGTTCACCTATAGGACTTTAAATATCCTGGTGATCATATATCCAACATGGCGGTGACGCGAATTATACATATTCACATGGACGTTTCTCGCAATTTAACCATCCTAGTGCAGTGAAACTTGGTACAGTAAATCCTTATACGAATGCTAATCCACTGGCATCTAATTTATTTCAATTGTTTGAATAACCACAAGATGGCAGCTGTGCGAAATTTAAAATCTCCTTGTTATTTCTTGTGCCCTAGTCATGCGATTTAAGTTTGAATGCTACACGTACACAATAATCTTCATGTAAAAGTACATAACTTTAGGACCTACATATATAAAATCCAACTTGGCGACCATCCGAAATATTTACTCGGTTCTCAATATCTACGAATCTATTACAGCAATCAAACTGAAATTTTGTATGTTGATAGTGGCAGTTAACATAAGTAGGATATATGAAAAAAGGCTGTATAGTTCTTCACGGAACTACTTGTTGGAAAATGTGAAACGTAGGCTAAAAATGCATCTCCACAGCTGAGAAATTACGAAATTATAAAACGTTATTGGGCATTTTGGGATAGCTAAAGCAATATACCATTGAGCGTCAGCTATAATGTGCATGTTTGGTTCTACATAGCCTATTTATGTGAACAACTTTTCTCCACCTCAAGAATTTTCAAATCAAGACCTCGATCACAAATGACAGAGGGCCGTTCTTCGACTGCACACCAGTGGTAGTATTTTTCCAGACATTCCCTCGCTTACAGCAATACAAGGGACATATACATCATAATGTACACACATGAATCCCTGCATTTTTGTAATGTCATGCTAATAGCCTACATTGTCAATAATAAAACAGTATTAGATTGAACCTGCCGCCCCCTGAATCTCTATCGCATCCCGGTATGACACACTACTCGCAATGCCAGCCCGGTGAGTCTGGGCACGCTCTCTCGCTATGTCTCGCTACCGTGGCCGACGAAAGATACTTCGTCGGCCACGTCTCGCTACACTGTGACGTATGCATGCAGGTATGCCGCCCGCAGTTACGTCACGCTTGCCCGGCTGCACTGGGCCAGGGTAAACGGGCACCCAGTTGACCACCTCTGATCTAAGGGGTGCCAGCCAACAACAGTCTTGTTGGTGATCGTATTTCTTTATAAGTTACCATTGCACAGTGGGTCAAAATCGAAATCTAGGGGGACAAAATTATTTTTACGTTTTAATCATGAATTTAGAGTGAAAGCAACGTATATAAATCGTTTACTTCATAATAAACATCAGTTAAGACCTTTTATAAGCTACCTCTACACATGCAGAAATTGTCTATGACTAGGAGTTGGATAGAGCATTCAAATATCTCTTCAGAACAATTTTCTATCCCTAATTTACTTTTAACAAAGTCACAAAGTTCCACTTTTGACATAATCGTCGAACCCAGTGCTTCAAACTGTTATAAGCGTGTGAGAACTGGTTGCGCGGCATCTTATAAAACATAAACTAACTATATAAGTTGCAAAAAGATGCAAAAAATCTTTTAACAGGCGTAAACTATAAGACTTTATCTACATTTTAACATTAAGTAGAAAGTGACGCAGAGTGACGCGACATACTAAAAATCTAAGTGAAAATGTAATTTTAAAAGTAATAGTTAAATATTATATAATACAAATATAGTTAAAATTACGTAACAATTACGCCCATTAATAACTGAATCACGTTAAAAGATCATACCTTCAGCGGCATGTTCCATCTTAAAGCATCACACTAACCACAATGACAACCAAACCACAGACACATACATTCACCCTCCTATTCAGACTGCCTGAACAGTGGTGACAGATTTACACTAAGATGCGTTTATATCCCAGAATAGTGAGCGGCAATCTGAGAATGCTGTAAAAGTAATAAATTTTGATTTTTTAATTATCAAAATAAATAATTTTGTCCTCCTAAAACTCGATTTTGACCCACTGTGCATTGTGCTATCTTAATTTAGGAGACTTATTCCTCTGTGATTTCATTTATATTTCATCATGTTAAGCACATAATTCCTCAGGGGAAAATAACAACAGGCTGATGCTAACAACAAAGTAATTGGGTGCAGACCATAACTAGCATTTCTCACACTTGAAATATGATTCTACGTGCACTCATAATCAATAACTACAATAAATGGTACAAAGCGAAAAGAGAAGTAACCTGCGTACACAGAATGTTCTCACAGTTAACGCGTGCTATGTTCAGTGCTAATAAAACATTTACTTGTGAAACAAAGTTCGACGTAAATTTAAACTGAGTTCGCTAATCCCCAAGGCTATCACAATATTAATAATAGTATAATTCCTCGGTGGATCAGTGCTAGTTTGTGCGTTTGAATTCCCGAACGAGGAATTTAGTTTTTAAGTTGAAAGTCATGTCACTACGAGGGAATTTTACAGCTCTCAATCAGTGCTGAAACTCCTAACAATTCAATTGTCCCCTGGGGACGGCGGACACTAACGACCAGGAAGACAAGACGTCATTGCGTTGACACTGAGAGAATTTCAGAGCGTAACTTCATTCGCCCTGATTACAGTGGGAACTGAGACAGGGGTATTTTTGGTCATGAATATTGTTGTTTGATGAGGTGGATGGAAAAACTATAAGTATCTCAGTAATTACACAGGTGGCCAAAATATTACGGTGTAGCTAAATAGAGCCAAATTCTTTGTTGTTAATTGGTTCGCAGAATCTTCAACAATGTATACATTTCCTGCATACTGATGATGATAATGTTTTTTTTTTGTGGTATCCTAACTAGATCTGTCTTTACTGCCAATTGAGACAACGCGGTTGGGAATTAATTAAATGAGTTCCAGTCGATGCTGTGAAATGATTCATTCTGTATAAGATATTCCTATGCTATACACTACTCGTAACAAAAGAAGCTACGACGACAGATTTACTTAGTTCCCACACCCCACCGATTAGCTTTCTAAGAGGTTGGACTTTTAATGTTTATCGTCCAATAGAAAATAAAATAATATAAAAGCGCTTACGTCATTTTAAATTTTAGTAACCTTTCACACTTTATTCTAGTTTTGTCTGGCTTTTGCTATATTTTAATTTGACGGACTTATGAGCGTGCTTGCTACGTTGATACGACGTACACGACCTCTGATTTAGTTTTTTCATTTTGGATTTTGCTGTAGGCTAGTTTATTTTATTTAGTTTTCCCCTTTTGAGATTGTGTTCTAATTTTTCTTTTTAAAATTTGCTCGTTTTCCTATTTTTTTACTTAATACTTCTTCTTCGGGGACAAAGGAAGAGCCACGTCTCCACTGCGGCTTCGGTTGCGTAGTCGGTAGCATGATAAGCTTCTATGCCCAAGATCGCGGGTTCAAACCCGGCCGAAGTCGTCGGATTTTTTAAGAGCGTTAAAAGTCCCACAGTATGCCTTCCTTCGGAGGGGAAGTAAGGCCGGCGCGGCGGTCCCATGCCATTGATTGATGACATGTAAAATAACCTTCCACTAATTACACTTATGTGAGGCTAAATTATAGGTTAGATTTGATTAACGCTCTTAGGTTCCAACGTTCGTCGCCAGGAGCCGACTGCGGTGGCATCTAGTAACGAAGTTCAGAATTAGTTGTTGACGGTGGCGTTTTGTAGCAAAAGTAGAAACTGCTTGAAAATTGAATGTCTGCATGTCCTTATTTGAATTAAAGACCGGTAACACACACTAATGCAGCCATCACAATTAACACCGGTTATCAGACAGATTCTACACACATCCAAAGTACACAGGACTACATGACCGCGTTGGCGCAGCCCCTAAACTGAGGAACCTACCAACCACGTTTCCACTGACGTCTGATGTATACATAAGTATTTTTTATAACTATTTTTACTATTTGAAATGAAATTCCATACTGCGTACAACACTTGGCCTTGAAAGCCAATATGTCATCTTGTGGAACATCTATAATGATGAGATACGCTGAAAGCAGGGTGTACCAAAAGCTCGCTGTTGAGCCTGACTTTGGCAACAAACAAGGCAAAACCCTGAATGATTTCCTGGAGTTTCTCTAGAGCGATGTCAAATTAATGATTATAAATCATTGTTTCGATAAATATTGCATGGTAAATCGGTCATTGGTGTTGCTTAGAGAGCTCTTGAGAACATACGACACCGAAGCAGTGCAATATGCATTCTCTTAACATAGGTTTTCAGAAAATGAGGAATGCTTTTCCCTAATCAATCGTGAAATTCACTCAAGTTGTTCACTTCTACTTGACTTCTCTACAAGAACCTCGCGTATGTTTCCCCTCCTCAGTAACCCCTCTTGCTACAACCCCTGCTCAGGGATGGAATCTGGGATGCCATTTGATCATCTCATCTCCTACTCCCCTCGCCCGCTGAGGGGAGCATTCATGATTATATGGATCGTACATACTATAGTGGAAGGATTTTGCTATACATTACTTTTATATATGGTAGAATAGTGGTGGATAGTCTGATGGAGTTTGTACAGTAGAGTACTGATAATGCTATTGGTTTTACGTTCCTTTTAATTACTGCGACTTATAGGGATGCCAGAGTGCCAGACGTTTGCCCCGACGGAGATCTTTAATGTGCTAGTATTCCTACCGACACGGCAACCTCACATTTGCGCACCCTCAAATTTATTTATTTGTATCAGAAGTAAACATTTTACATTTAAAAATAAGGTACTTAATAACACACTTATCAATTAGTGTCTGTCCAACATTAGGTGTCGCAGCCATCAAGTGCTCCATTGTGCAACTTAAAGGACACTTACTGCAATTCATGAAATGGACTGTGGTTTGGACTTCACCACAACCACCTAGCCTGGATGTGCCAGGAAAACCCCACGTTATCATATTGATTCTTGATCTACCAACACCAGTGTTCCTCATGTCCTGGAGGGAGCATCCAGCCATCAAGTTGAGTATTTCTAGATCTCCATAATCTTAACCTTGTGGACTTAGCAGATTCACGTAGATCTTCTGTTGTATTCAGGAAACTCCTCCTAGACCTCAGTAGTCGAATGTCAGGTGACTACGTCAGGATTCCATTCTGCAATCTTGGGATAACAGGTGGAAACGTTACCGCTGAGTCACGCTGCCAGCCGTAGTATAGTAGCCTAGAGTAAGAGAGCGACTGAGACGGAATTGATTTGATTTGAATTTATCAGTCAAAGAAATGACACTGAAGCTGATGAGCCACTTTATCTAAAGCAAGAAAAAACCTGATACCTTAACTTGTCACACTCAAACAAATAATAAAAAATAAAGTGCACTTTGTAAATAAATAATAATTGAGCGTCTACCTAATAGATCATTAAATCTATTGTTAAAAAAATTGCAGCACTATAAATCTAACATGGATCATAATATACTAACAATAATAATAATAATAGGCTCTAATGTTATTGGTTCTACGTTCCTCTTATCTACTGAGGTTTTTAGAGACGCCAGTGTGCCCGAATTTTGACCTGAATGGGATCTGTAACGTGCTAGTAATTCTACCAACACTGCTCCATAACATTTGCGCACCCTCCATTGCCAGCTGACTGCGCCAGGATTTGATCCTGCAACATTGGTAACAGCAGGCAAAAACGTTACCACTGAGCCTACACAGCCAGTCCATAATGTCTTCTAGCATTAATACAGAAATAGAGCAAGATGTTATGCAAACATAATAAAAGAGTGACTTGATCTCCGCAACTACTATCATTTCCACAGAAGTTCTAGCCTAGAAAGTAAATATAATAGTACATATTGCAACGAGCCTATAATGGCAATAATTAAGACACGAGTATGGTGTCTTAATTACCATTATAGGCGAGTTGCATACGACTGTTTATGTTCGACGATAATTATTATAACTATTTTATGTTTGAACATAAATATTCATAAATATCTGTCGAGATTTCACCACTTTTATATACTGAACAGAGCGCATGAGACGCAGACAATGCCTTGTATTTCACCATGGCCTCCTCGATTACCCTTCTATGACACTAGGCCAGGCAGTGAAGATTAAATTAGAAGGCCGTGGAACTCAGCGCATCTAATTATCTAATTGGTCAAACAACTGTTTCTTGAGCTCTGATTGGTGGGAGAAACTGTTTCGTAGTGAAAAATTGTGTTATAATGAGCCTCATTATAGTACAGTTTTCTGACATATAATAGTTAGGGTAGAACATAAATATATTTTAAGGAAGTTTGTAGTTTTACGTGACCGTTAATCTGGCGATCATGATCCACGGCACCTCCGTTTGACGTGTAATCAGAACCACAGAACATGGCATTTAACTTTCAAAATTTCACATGTATTGACTGGGAATCGAACCCGGTCCGCCGTGGTGAGAGCCCAATAGCTTGACTGCTGCCCCAACACACCTCACAAATATATTATTAAATCGGTTGTGTGTCACGGTTATATACTACAATTCTATGAAATATTTAGCCTATATTTTAGAATGAGAATTTGAGAGATAAAATTACTGAAAGATATTTATTAGACAATCAAATCGCCCTTCAAGCTACCCAATGCGGCTACCTTGGACGCGGTCTTGGAAGAGAAGAAAACAAAAGCACGTCAAATTCCAAGAGAACTTTTTGATACCGAAGCAATGAAGAATGACGCATGGTTGGTTGGTTCCTCAGTTTAGGGGCTGTGGCAACGCGGTCATGTAGCCCCGTGTACTTTGGATGTGTGTAGGATCTGTCTGATAACCGGTGTTAATGGTGATAACTGTATTAGTGTGTTTTAATTCAAGTAAGGACTGCAGATTTTAATTTCAAGTAGTTGTTACTTTTACTACCAAATGCTACCGTCCACAACACCTAGCTTGCGGACTTGGCTTCTAGATGGCATCGCAGTCAGCACCTGGCGGCGAACGTTGGATCTAATAGAGCGTTATCAATTCTAACCTACAAATTTTGACATCACACAAGTCTAGTTAGTGGAAGGTTCTTTTTCATGCCATAGATCTATGACATGGAACCACCGGTTTTATTTCCCCTCCGAAGGAAGGCATACTGAGGGATTTTAACGCACTTAAAAAATCCGACGACTTCAGCCGGGTTTGAACTAGCTATCTTGGACATATAAGCTCAGCATGCTCCAGAACTCGAAATTAAGTGTCATCCGGACAATATCCTCGGCAAATGAGGAAAACAACGCTCAAGTTTCTGATTCCCCTTGCAGTCGTAATGTCTACGTAACACCCACGCCTACGCTGCAGATTCAGCACATGACCCTACAGGATAAACTACCATCGATATTTCAGCTCAGTGTTCCATACAGAAGGCGAGAGAACTGACCACACCCGACTGTCAGCCAACACTTTGAACCAAGGGGCGGACCAAGACTTGTCGATAAGCTTTTAAGCTGTCAATGTATGTAGTTGCAATCGATACCGTTGTTCTCCTTCAACATGCCGTTCGAGGATTGTGCCAGACCTTTGACACTGGCTTCGCCACTCTTAACCAGGGTTTCACAGGTCTCATCCAACTCATGGAATTCTATACTGGAACATTTACATCAAGGAAGAGTAGTGCCTCATTATACCACTTCAATATGATAAGATATATTTAGAAATTCACGTAGTTGATTGGTTCCTCTGTTTAGGGACTGCGACAACGCGGTCAAGTAGCCCCGTGTAATTTGGGTGTGAGTAGAATCTGTCTGATAACCGGTGTTAATTGTGATGGCTGTATTAGTGTGTGTTATCTGTTTTAATTCATTTAAGGCTTGAAGACTTTAATTTCAAGTAGTTCCTACTTTTGCTACCAAATGCTACCGTCCACGACACTTAGCTTGCGGACCTGGCTACTAGATTGCATCGCTGTCAGTACCTGGCGGCGAACGTTGGAACTAATAGAGCGTTATCAAACCTACAAAGTTTTGCTTCACACAAGTGTAATTAGTGGAATGTTATTTTTCATGCCATAAATCTAAGACATGGGCCCGTCGGCTTTAATTCCCCTCCGAAGGAAGGCATACTGAGTGATTTTTAACGCACTTAAAAAATCCGACGACTTCGGCTGGGTTTGAACCCGCTATCTTGGACATAGAAGCTCAGCATGCTACCGACTACGCCACCGAAGCCACTAAAAATCAGTTTGATTGCTGTAATAGATTCGTAGATATTGAGAACCGACTAAATATTGCGGATGGTCGCCATATTGGATTTTTATATATGTAGGTCTTAGAGTTATGTACCATTAGAGGACGATTATTGCGTAGGTTCATTATAAAAACATTCACTTCGATCGCATGATAACGATACAAGAAATAAAAACTTAATTTTAAAATTCGCACAGCCGCCATCTTGAGGTTATATAAACAATTGAAAGAAGTTAGATGTCGGTGCATTACAATGTCTATGAACATAAACTGTACCAGGTTTCATAGCGTTCATAGCGTTTCATCGCGAGAAACGTCTATTTAAATGTTGCAATTTCGCTTGGCCGCCATGTTGGTGTTGTAGTTACCAGGTTTTCAGAGGTCACATAGGTGAAATTCTAGTAGCTCCCTTTATCACCGTACAAAATTCCAGGGTGATATCGGTAATAGTTTCGGAGATATTGAATGCTGGTGAAATATTTCGCACAGCCGTCATGTTGGATCAGTGAGACGTAAGAAAATTTGAAGAGCTCGGTCGGGGTCGTCAAGAATAGTGCTATGAACGTACCGAGTTTCATTGAAATCTCTCCAGTCGTATAGATTTTATTACGGACACACACACACACACACACACGAATCACACACGCACACACAGACAGACACACGGACAAAAGGTAATTTTTTTCATAAATAAAAATAGGCTAAAAAATTATTAGCAGGGATCGAGATCGAACCTAGCGGTGACAGCCATGAACGCTACCCAACTACACCAGGAGGTGGGCACTTAATACCTAATTAACATGTGTATTCTGCACTCGTGGAGAGCCTCCGTGGCTTAGGCGGCAGCACGCCGGCCTCTCACCGCTGGGTCCGTGGTTCAAATCCCGGTCACTCCATGTGAGATCTGTGCTGGACAAAACGGAGGCAGACAGGTTTTTCTCCGGGTACTCCGGTTTTCCCTGTCAAAATTTCATTCCAGCAACACTCTCCACTATCATTTCATTTCATCTGTCATTCATTTAATCATTGCCCCAGAGGAGTGCGTCAGGCCTCGGCAGCCGGCACAGTTCATATCCTCGCCGCTAGATGGGGGCTTCATTCATTCCATTCCTGACCCGGTCGGAGACTGGAAGCAGGCAGTGGATCTTCTTCATTCTGCACTCGTACCTTAGTGCGTGTTAGTGGCTGATGCCATACATACTAACACGAGAAATAAATAAAATGTACCTGTGCAAATATACTTTGTCCATAACCAACTCGAGCACCTCTCGGCTTCTGGGACGAAGTCCAAGTTCGATTACCGGCTCTGCCAAGTTATTTAATTCTAATCACGGGGTGCACTCAGCTTTGAGAGTAGAAACTGAGAAGAGGTGGGTTTGATTCCCATCTCAGCCAGCCTAGAGGTGCTTGTTGCGTAGTGGTCCCCAGCTGAGTCCGGCATTGTTTCCACTTACTTGTGCCGGGCTCCTCTCCGTCATCTTTCCTGTCGACCTCTCTTGGTCAACTATTGTTCTCTTCCGACCTCGATGGTATTAGGGTATCTGAGGCCTAGGGAGTCTCTTCCTTTCCCGCCTTAATTGGCCATTGTCTCATCTTTCCTGATACCCTCCTTCTGCGAAGGGTCAGCCTTCTCTTTCTTTTCATGTTATCACCTGCCTTCTGCTCAAGGCCCTCAAGGAGGCTGGGTGTATGTAGCCCCATCACTTCTGGTGCACCCTGGATATTGCTACATCCTCAGGGACTCACGGCTGGTGAGTATGGGAGTGGCGATCCCGAGGGATTCCTGAGCTGGGTCCGTTTTGTCCCATATTTCCTCTGACCTTTGGGGCGGGCCCTCTCCTCCTTCCCTTTACTATCTGCCTTTCATGGCTCTCCTCCCTTCCAAGTCCCTGAATCCTAATTCTTCGAGGGTTGAGGGCATTTCTTTTCTTCCTGTCGTGTATTTGCCTTATCCTTGATTTGGTTACCATTTCTTCTTCTAGTATGTAAGCTTTTAGTTAGTATTAGTTATAGTTTTCATTCTCATCTCATCTTTTACTATCACTCAAACCATTAGGGGCCGATAACCTAGATGTTAGGCCCCTTAAAACAAGAATTATCATAATCTTGCTGCGTAGTGTCCCCCAATACTTTTTTGGTGTATTCTGCCTGAATACAGGTCCATGCCTCCAAGCAGGAGTTTACGTGTGGTAGGGTGGTCAAGTCCTTCCCTCTCCTCCTTACCCTCTCCCCACCAACAGCGCGTGGTGCCCCTGAACCAGCATTCCATCCAAGTTCCGACCATACCCAATGCTGCTTAACTACGAAGTTCTCATGGGATCCGGTGTTTCAACATGGCCAGACCGTTGGGCTCCCCCAATACTACTTCAACTAAATATAGGCCACGGCCGCCTCCTTCCCCAATCCGAGTTTCACTTGCAAATACTGTACATACACTAGTACTGGCATCACAACAACACATGCTACCATACAGGTACCACACACACCCAAGTACACGGGTCTGCATGACGACGATATCACAAAGCTCCTAGATGAGCCAACCGTGAAATTTGGATTGTTGAAGGAAAATTTAAATTTTGTGATGATGAGCTTAATTTTGTGATGATGAACTAAATATTGTGGGATACAATTATTAAAAACTAATTATATGAAGTAGTCGGATTTTTAAGAGCGTTAAAAATCCCTCAGTATGCCATCCTTCGGAGGGGAAGTAAAGCCGGTGGTCCCATGGCATAGATTTATGGCACGAAAAAGAACCTTCCGCTAACTACACTTGTGTGAAGCCAAAATTTGTAGGTTGGAATTGATAACGCTCTATTAGTTCCAACGTTCACCGCCAGGTGCTGACTGCGATGCCAACTAGTAGCCAAGTCCACAAGCTAGGTGTCGTTGGCGGTAGCATCTGGTAGCAAAAGTAGTATCTACTTTAAATTATAGTCTGCAGTCCTTACTTGAATTAAAACAGATAACTCACTAATACAGCCATCAGAAATAACACCGGTTATCAGACAAATTCTTCACACACCCAAAGTACACGGGGATACATGACCACGTTGTCGCAGCCCCTAAACTAAGGAACCAATCAACTAATTAATGCTTTCGCCTGGCATTTGTAAATTACAAGTAACGCAAGAGAATGATATGCTGTAGAGGAATTCTGTCACTTGTGATATAATGAACGGAACACAACTAAATTTGGTGCAATGAATCGGTGATATAAGATTAGTATTAACCCTTTATAGGTCAGTGGTCTCTATATTTACCACCTACTACAATTAAAATTTATATTGTCAAAGATGGTGATGGTTGAATCTTTCAGCCACATAATTATGGAATAATTTTATTTTGGAAGCGTCAATATTTTTAATACCAAATATTAGACGTAAGGTACTTGATGTTCTATTTTTAAATAAGAAAAATTCAAATTAATAAGTGAAAAAAATTAAATATGATAGTAAAACTTACAATTCAAAATAATGATGCTTTAAGAAATAAAAGTAAATCAGCCCATAAAAATATATTTATACCAATTTATTATTTATAATAATATATTTATAACGCCCAGTCATTGGGCAGTTGACCGACTGAAGAGTTACAACTTACAGTCAATAGAGGGGAAATAAATTTGGGCCAAGTGTAACATCCAACCTTCTTTAACGTAGTTTTTAACAATATTATACATCCGCCTTAGTCATTACATAAACGAAAGGAAATATAAATAGATTTGCTCCTGGTACATGTTTCAGGGATTAATAGCTTTTATCCCCTTCATCAACCAAGATTAATATCTGAAGAAAGTTATAAAATAGCGTAGCACTAAAAAAATAAATAAATAAAAAATGGCTATTTGACTTCAAATGCACTTCAAACGTAGAGAACCAGTGGACAGTTCATTCACATATCCGCTCCAAAACACAGGTCGAAGCTTGAATTGGCAAAAATGGGACCACAATACTTCACCATATGTACAGAATCAATGAAGATGCATAAGGCTTCTGTCAACTGGTTCTCTACGTTTATCTTCGCTTGTGATTGATGGCTGAATATCATCACCGTTTCATATCTTTAGTTTTGCTCAATATTTTTCTGTGACCTACTTATATGGTGCACCATATTAAGTCAAATAGCCATTTGTTTTTTTGAGTGCTACGCTATTTTATAACTTTCTTCAGATATTAATCTTGGCTGATGAAGGGTATATAAGCTATTAATCCCTGAAACATGTACCAGGAGCAAATCTAATTATATTTCCTTTCGTTTATGTATTGACTAAGGCGTATGTATAATTGTTGTTAAAAACTATTTAGTACGTCAATACGGAACCATCATGGAAACTAATTTAAAAAATAGAATTCTTCAACGGAGGTACTCAATGGACATGAATATTATTTCTGATCTAAACAGTTCTAAACAGATATCTAATTTCTCGTGCTGCAGACGAGGAGCAGCGGGAAGGTCTACACCAGCTGCGCACAAGTTTGTGGTACCAAATCCCGAGACAGTCGAGAGCCATTTCAAGGTGATTAAAAATACAAGAGATTCGAAAATCATGGAAAGTAAATAGCCTCCTTTTCAGAGCTCGGGGAGCAGCTTTCAAATTCGTCGTAAACATCCTTAAAGATCTTGTCACTGAAAGTGAAATAAAGAAAATTAGCTTTAACATCTTGAGGGCCTCAATGTATATGCTACATTAGTACATTATGCAACGAGTCTATAATGGCAATAATTCCGACACGAGTATGTTTATAAAACGAGCGAATGCGAGTTTTATAATTTTCATACGAGTGTCTTAATTACCATTACACGACTGTTTATGTTTGACGATAATTATTATAACTATTTTATATTCGAACATAAATATTCATAAATATCTGTCGAGATTTCTCCAGTTTTATGTACTGAACAGGGCGCAAGGGACGCACAGAATACCTTGTAGTTGACCATGGCCTCCTCGATTACCCCATGATGACACTAGGCGACGCAGTGACATTTAAATCAGAAGGCCTTTGAACTCAGCGCAGGTGCGATGCTAACCTTATCTAATTGGTCAAACAACTGTTTCTTGAGCTCTGATTTGTGGGAGAAACTGTTTCATAATGAAAAATAGTGTTATAATGAGCCTCATTATAGTACAGTGTTCTGACATATAATAGTCAGGGTCGAACATAAATTATTTTATATCGTGTGTTTGAAAATGTGATAAAGTTTTAATCTGTATCTTAATGGTCTCCCAAAATGTCGGCCATATAGCATGTTAAAGATCTGCTTTTGGGTATACTTTTGTCACCCTGTCGTCTTCAGAGCCATATTAATGTAGTTCAAAGGAACATAAAACTAGTAACAGTATTATTATTGTGATTGTGATAATACTATTATTTATTTTGCGCAAGCGCTTACACATTCTCAGCTATTTTGCTGGAAAGGAAACATTTCCAACCCCTGATATACACCATAAGAAGCATTATTAATCGTGTGGTATGGTACCCACATCACATTACATCTTAATGAAAAGGGAGCATAAAGAGGGAGCAAATTATCGGTGACTGCACTCTTCCTTCACACCTTCAGGCTTGCTTAGCCAAGAACAACCTTACTGTACGACACGTGAAAGTATTACTGTCTTCTGCATAATCTTAGAAGGGCCTGGGTCTAATTTCAACTATGTGAGAGATTTCTTTAAATTTTTAGGAATCATGCCTGTGCTGGAGATGATTATTGGAATTATCCTGCTTGTGCCATGTGCCATTGCTTCCTTATCAGTTCTGAAAGCTTTTCAACATGTTTTGTTAGCTTCTTACCACTGTTTGGGATTGCCACATCTATGAAGGTGGTGTGCTTTATAAATTTGTCAACAAAAACTAGATCAGGTCAGTTGTGCACAGCTGACTGGTCTGTCAATACAGTACGATCCTAGTAAAAGGTAAAGTTGTCATTTTCCAGTACACTTTCAGAGTACGGCATTTTCTCTTGGCTCAGCAATTGCAGGTATATAGCCAGTTCTTGATGTACTATCTTTGCAACAAAATCATGTCTATTACCATATTCTGTCCCTCCGGAATGGCGACAACCTGAAATAATATTCTGAACAGTATCCGATGTTGGGCAACCATATCTGCAATGGTCATCCTGCACAGATGCATCCTTGATGATGTACATTAGGTAGTTATTTTTTTAAAAATTATTGTTCATACTCTCTGCATGCTCCACTACATAAGTAGTACTACATGCACTTACAATACATTTTATAAATGAACAAAATAAACTACGTTATAATAATTCAATTTCTAGATGACGTAATCTTAACAATATCAAACAATATTATTCATCGTTTTTCCTAAGAGCTTGAAAATCCAGAGAATTAACAAATTTAGAAAATTCCTTCAAATACTTTTTTAATAGCACAGATTTTGGAATCAGCCAGTTATCGTCTCTATTAACACTGTTAATCAAGAATTGCCTAATATTTTTCACTTCACTGCACACGAAAATTATGTCCAGTCAGTATTGTAGTCATATTAGGTGCTAAGGTGATTTTGGATTTTAATCTACCTGCAACTGTTGGAATGAATTCTTTTGTAAGTGTGCCTTTTGAAGTTTGTTCCCATTTTTGCTGCCATTCATGAATTGATTCTTCTTTGATATTTTTTTTAAAGTTGAGATGGGTATTCTATCGAAACAAACCTCACTTAATTTTGTAGCCTCCTTTGCAATTTTATCAGCCAGTTCATTGCCTGCAACACCTGTATGTGCCTTAAACCATTCAAATTTTATTCTCCAATTTTTTTCTTTTTAGAATATCTGTAGTCCTTTTTATATTCTCAATTAGTTCGTTGTGATTTCTGAAGTCCGCAATGGTGTCAATCGCTATTTTACTATCTCTGTAAATAATTACTTTCTTATCTTCATCATCCTCTGTCCTAGTAGTATCTAAGAATTCCAGTGATTTAAGTATAGCTAATTGCTCCGCCTGATTATTCGAACAGTTGTCTTGCAGTCTATATTTCATTTGGTCTACTAATTCATGTGATCTGAATATAGTTATGCCAGCTCGCACTCCTTCTTCACTTTTGCTTCCATCTGTGTAAATTTCCCATGGGATATATTCATTTAATGCTATTCTTGGATCTTTGGTACCAGGAAATTAGGCTGGATGGAGCCATTTCATAGGTTTTTCTGGGTGGTCAATGACATAGTTCATAGTTTTTTACCCGATTTGATTTTGTATAGAGTAACAATCTCTTTAGCCATTATATCTATAGGAGTAATTCCTGTAATAATGCACAGTGCCTCATGAGATACAGTGTGGTACGATTTTGCTATTCTCAAGAGAATAAGTCTTTGCACTCTCACGTATTTAATCATATTACATTTCTTTTCTAGGGATTCAATCCAGATCGGAGGAGCATGTAACAGCATTGGCAATATTGCTCCTTTATATATTGTTTCCGAAGCCTGGTACAACTCCTGGATTGAACGTGACAAATCAGGAGGTTATTAGCACTCTAATCCCTAGAGCAGTTACACTATATCGTTGGAAAAATTATTTTATCCCAATAAACCAAACAGTAACACTGTAGTTAAAGCTCAATACTTCACATATTTTATATTGACGTTAACGAGTAGGATAACGTTGCCACTCGTGACGCATTTATGTTATGAGCGTTATATGTAAGTACTAATGATAGCAGTAAAAGAAATGGGTTTAAATGAAAATATTCCGTTGTGAGAGTGAATTATATTGCAACTCTACTCTTCTAAAGCATAGTGGGGTGAATGAAGCCATCAATAAAGCTAATTGAGCTTACTTTTGTTCAAATGTTATTGATATTACTCGGCGAACTTCCAACGTTTCGAAACCAATCATTTGAATACGCTGCAATTGCCAGCACATAAAAGGATGGTTAAAAAGTCAAGCGCTGAACATATATCAGAGGATCAGATGAATTACACTCCATTGAGAATGATATGTATTTCATCCATGCAAATGTCACATTTCCGAAAAGTAGGCCTAATTCAATTTGGTTTAAATCAACTCCTTCTCCTGCACTCTACAATCCTTATTTATCGCAATAATTCAGGAATCTTACGATGATGATGCTGATAATTCTTGTTTTAAGGGGCCTAACATCTAGGTTACAGGTTACTAAAGAGATGAAATGATATGAAATTAAGATAACAAGTAGTTCCGTAAAGAACTAAAATAATAGCCTATTTTCATATACCCTACTAATATTAATTGCCTGTATCAACATACAAATTCTCAATTTGATTGCTGTAATAGATTCGTAGATATTGAGAACCGTCTAAATAATTTGGATGGTCACCATGTTGGATTTTTATATTATAGGCCTTAGACTTATGTACTACTAGCAGTAGTACCCGGCTTCGCCCGGTGGAATGATGATAATGTTTTAAGGTCTCCTTAGAAATATAATGGACTTAAAATCTAAGTCATTTGCCCCCAAAGACAATGAGGGAGTAATATCTAGGTCATTTGCCCTTTTGAAAAGGATGATAATAAAAACTACTGTTGAATTGACACGTCAAACTTACAAACTACCGTAATAGAAATACATATTTCAAAATTCACAGGCGAGGAAGACTTATTGTGTGTGGTGATTAATGGTGTAATGGGCGTAACATCTACTGTAGGTCATTTGCTCTTATGATGAGGATGATAAGGGAAACTACTACCGGTATTGAATTGACACTTCAACGTATAATGTACACAATGTACTGTAATAAAAATAACTATATGGCGGCTTCGGTGGCGTATTTGGTAGCATGCTGAGCTTCTATGCCCAAGATAGCGGGTTCAAACCCGGCCGAAGCCGTCGGATATTTTAAGAGCGTTAAAAATCAGTCAGTATGCCTTTCTTCGGAGGGAAAGTAAAGCCGGCGGTCCCATGTCAGATTTATGGCATGTTATTGAACCTTCCACTAATTACACCTGTGTGAAGCTAAATTGGATATGTAAACAACGCTCATAGATGTCTACGTCCGTTGCCAAGAGCCGACTGCAGTGCCGTCAAAAGTACGAACTATTTGAAGAATTCTAAGTTGCAGTTTGTACTTAAATTAAAAAACAGATAACACACACTAATACAGTCATCACAATTAACACCGGTTATCAGACAGATTCTACACACACCCAAAGTACACGGGGCTACATGACCGCGTTGTCGCAGCCCTTAAACTTAAGAACCAACCAACCAAAAATAAATATTTTAAAAATCACAGTCGAGAAAGACTTTATGCGGCTGTGATTATTGGTATGATGCGCGTAACATCTAGGTCATTTGCACTTATGATGATAATAATAAGGTAATGAAAAAATGACTACTAAACGAACATGGTGTTATTTTAAAACTGATATAGGTAATTCAGGTGTCTAGCTTCGATGTCTTCCAAAGTCTCAACCTTATTTTCTGGCTTAGGCCTGTACTGGATGCGTCTAGTGAAAGAGCGTACTGCTCGGCAAAGACAAAGAATATAGGTCCAAGCTGCACGAACCTGAGATGATCGCAGATGATGACGAAATATGATGACACACGTTCGGGGTTCCCCGTCCTATACAGATTGACCGGGAATCACTCACTGTTTCGCAACGGCCCTGTGCTGGCATCAGCATAGACAGCAGGAGATAACACGGCGGGCTCTGGAAAGTACTCTCAAGTCACCTCACGATGAATCAGCAAGCTATTCTCACAACTGACCCCCCAGGGTCTCACAACTTGTGGGACGTGGGTTGGCGACCACTCAACCCCAGCTGAGTTTGGCATCGCTTCTACTTCCTGGTGCCGGGCTCATTTCAGTTCTCTTTCCTGTCGGCCTCCCTTGGTCAACTCTTGTTCTCTTCCGACCCAGACTGTATTAGGGTATCCGAGGGCTAGGGAGTCTTTCAATTTCCCGCCTTAATTGGCTTTGTCTCATCTTTCCTGATACCCTCATTCTTCGAGGGGTCTGCCTTCTTTTCCTTTTCATAATATCTCCTGTCTTCTGCTCAAGGCCCTCAAAGAGGCAGGGTGTGTGTAGACCCACCACTTCTGGTACACCCTCAAGGGCTCATGACTGGTGAGTTAGGAAGCTGGCAACCCCGAGGAATTCCTGAGCTACATGCAGGGAATGGAGTGGTATGTCAGAAATTTCAAGTGGACAGTGTTACGCATCGGGTTCCAAAGGGTAAGTATACACACTTTGTTTTCGATCGGTGAACGATGTAGATTTGTGCCAAAGGGCCTTAATGCGGGAAATGGAGTGGTCTGTCCGAAATTTCGAGTGGACAGTGTTACTCGTCGAGTTCCAAACGGTAATTATGTAAAATCTGGTTGAGATCGGTGAAACGGTGTAGTTTTGTGCCAAGGGCCAAAATGCAGGGAATGGAGTGGCCTGTGCAAATTTTAAAGTGGATAGTGTTACTCATCGGGTTCCAAAGGGTTAGTATACACATTTTGTTTTCGATCGGTGAACGATGTAGATTTGTGCCAAAGGGCCTAAATGCGTGGAATGGAGTGGTCTGTCCGAAATTTCGAGTGGACAGTGTTACTCGTCGAGTTCCAAAGGGTAATTATGTAAAATCTGGTTGAGATCGGTGAAACGGTGTAGTTTTCTGCCAAAGGGCCAAAAAGCAGGGAATAGTGTGGTCTGTCCGAAATTTAAAGTGAACAGTGTTACTTGTCGGGTTCTACGGGTAAGTATATAAAATTGGGGTCAGATCGGTGAAACGGTGTGGATTTGTGCCAAACAGCCTAAATGCAACGATGGAGTGGCCTCGCCGCAATTTCAAGCAGACAGTGTTAGTCGCAGTGTTCCAAAGGGTAAATATACAAATTTTTGTTGAGATCGGTGAAACGGTGTAGATTTGGGACAAAGGGCCTAAATGCAGGGAATGGAGTGGTCTGTCCGCAATTTCAAGCAGACAGTGTTACTCGCTGGGTACCAAAGGGTAAGTTTACGAATATTGGTTCTGATCGGTGAAACGGTGTAGATTTGTGCCAAAGTGCCTAAATGCAGGGAATGGGGTGGTCTGTCCGAAATTTTAAGTGGCAGTGTTACTCGCAGGGTTCCAAAGGGTAAGTATACAACGTTTGGTTCAGATCGGTGAAACGGTGTAGATTTGTGCCAAAGGGCCTAAATGCATGGGATGGAGTAGCCTCTCCGCAATTTCAAGCAGACAGTGTTAGTCGCAGTGTTCCAAAGGGTAAATATACAAATTTTGGTTGAGATCGGTGGAACGGTGTAGATTTGGGCCAAAGGGCCTAAATGCAGGGAATGGAGTGGTCTGTCCGCAATTTCAAGCAGACAGTGTTACTCGCAGGGTTCCAAAGGGTAAGTATACACATTTTGGTTCAGATCGGTGAAATGGTGAAGATTTGTGCAAAAAGGGCCTAAATGCAGGGAATGGCGTGGTCTGTCCGAAATTTCAAGCAGACAGTGTTAGTCGCAGTGTTCCATAGGGTAAATATACAAATTTTGGTTGAGATCGGTGAAACGGTATAGATTTGGGCCAAAGGGCCTAAATGCAGGGAATGGAGTGGTCTGTCCGCAATTTCAAGCAGACAGTGTTACTCGCAGGGCACCAAAGGGTAAGAATACGAATTTTGGTTCTGATCGGTGAAACGGTGTAGATTTGGACCAAAGGGCCTAAATGCAGGGAATGGGGTGGTCTGTCCGAAATTTTAAGTGGTCAGTGGTACTCGCTGGGTTCCAAAGGGTAAATATACAAATTTTGGTTGAGATCGGTGAAACGGTGTGGATTTGGACCAAAGGGCCTAAATGCAGGGAATGGGGTGGTCTGTCCGAAATTTCAAGTGGACAGTGTTACTCGCATGGTTCCAAAGGTTAAATATACAACTTTTGGTTCAGATCGGTGAAACGGTGTAGATTTGTGCAAAAGGGCCTAAATGCAGGGCATGGGGTGGTCTGTCCGAAATTTAATGTTGACGGGGTTACCCGCAGGGTTCCAAAGGGTAAGTATACAAATTTTGGTTCAGATCGGTGAAACGGTGTAGAATTGTATACATAACAGACAGACAGACAGACAGACAGACAGACAGACAGACAAACTTTGTGCTTTATATATATAGATTACATGAAGATCATTGTGTTGGTGTTTTATTCAAACT
This sequence comes from Meconema thalassinum, assembly GCA_946902985.2. Classification (NCBI taxonomy): domain Eukaryota; kingdom Metazoa; phylum Arthropoda; class Insecta; order Orthoptera; family Tettigoniidae; genus Meconema; species Meconema thalassinum. The sequence goes on along the minus strand of OX336388.2, from coordinate 768,753,738 downwards.
TCAATCGCATGATTAGGACACAAGAAATAAAAGCGGGATTTTAAAATTTCGCTCAGCCGCCATCTTGTGGTTATGAAAATAATTTAAATGAATTAGATGCCAGTCGATTAAAATTTGTATAAGCATATTCCGTATCACGTTTCACTGCGCTCGGATGGTTAAAAGAGAAGATACGTCCATTTGAATATTAAATTTCGCGTCGCCGCCATGTTGGATTTGTGCTCGTTAGGTTATTGAACGTCCCATAGGTGAACGTATGACTATAGCCTCTATACACTTTCAAAATTTCAGTTTGATTGCTGTAGTAGAGTAATAGATATTGAGAACCGTCTAAATATTTCGGAGGTTCGCCATGTTGGATATTAATATATGCAGGCCATTGAGTTATGTAATATTAGATGATGATTATTGTGTACGTTCATCAGGCAAATGTTGATTTCGATCACATGATTAGCACACAAGGAATAAAAACTTAATTTTCCAAATTAGCAGGGCCGCCATCTTGAGGTTACGTAAACAATTGAACTAAATTAGATACCAGTGCATTACAATGTGCATACACATTTTCTGTACGAAGTTTCATTGCGTTTGGATCATTAAATCGCGAGAAACGTCTATTTAAAACTTTCAACTTCGCTTGGCCGCCATGGTCGTTTTTCAGTTCAGCGGTTTTTGAACGTCTCACAGATGAACTTCTAGTAGTGCCCTTTACCTCCGTACAAAATTTTATGGTGATACCGAAAATAGTTTCAGAAATATAGAATGCCAGTGAAATAGTTCGCACTGCCTCCATCTTGAGGTTATGTAAACAATTGAACAAAGTTAGATGTCGGTACATTACAATGTGTATAAAATATACTGTACCAAGTTTCATTGCCTTTGGTTGGTTAAATCGCGAGAAACGTCTATTTAAATGTCTCAACTTCGCTTGGCCGCCATGTTGGTTTTGTAGTTACCAGGTTTTCAAAGGTCACACCGATAAACTTCTAGTAGTTTCATTTATCACCGTACGAAATTTCAGGGTGATATAGGTAATAGTTTCGGAGATATTGAATGCTGGTTAGATATTTCGCACAGCCGCCATGTTGAATTGGTGAGACGTAACAAAATTTGAAGGGCACGGTTGGGGTCGCCCGGGATAGAGCTATGAACTTAGCGAGTTCCATTGAAATCGCTGCAGCCGTTCAGAAGCTATTAGGGGGACACACAAAAATCCATCACACACACCATCACACACGCACACACAGACAGACACACGGACAAAAGGTGATCTCAAAAGCCTATTTTATCATAAATGAAAATAGGCTAAAAACAGCCCACTGCCAGAGATGAAAACGAAAATGGTTTGCATAATATTATATAACGAACTGTAGCTAATGGTCATAGCTGGGTATTTTTGAATGAACGCCCTAGGACTCCCAGCAAGTTCAATTTCAAGTAGTTCCAACATTGGCTACCAGATGATACTGTCACTACCACCTAGCGGTTAACGTTGGAACTTGGTTGTGAGTTTCTAAGTAGCCGATAACACTACCAGCTAGACCAATAAAGCTACCAGCTTTTAGTTGCGCCGACAAGTACTGGCATTCTGGGAAATTTAGTAGCTAACTGATCCAAGCCCCAGTAAACTGAGAGCGTGGAAGAGAACTACTGTACTTACGTGTTGCGAAACTCCATCAGGGTACGAAGGGTGTGTCCGTCATTTACTGAAGATTCAGGATGGATCATTCAAGTTCCTCCCACTCGTGTCGAACGAGAAAAGAAAATAACCCACTTTGTAGCTGAGGAGCAGTATCGACTTTTTAACTGAGTGTGTGGATCTGGCCGATCTACGAGGGAAACCCTCAATCATATTATAGCCTATTAGTCGATGACGTGGTGGCTGCTGATCTCGTCACCTACTTTGTAGGAGAGAGCGGGACAGCAATCGAAGTTTCCAAGTATTGTTTGATTCAAAGAACTTGTTTTTTGATTTCTGATTTTTAGCCTATTTTCAATTTTGAAAAAAATAGGCTTATGAGATCACCTTTTGTCCGTGTGTGTGTGCGTGTGTGTGTGTGTGTGTGTGTGTGTGTGAGGTGTGTGTGTGTGTCCCCCCCTAATAAAATCTAAACGGCTGGAGCGATTTCAATGAAACTCGGTAAGTTCATAGCACTATTCCCGGCGACCTTGACCGTGCCCTTCAAATGTTGTTACGTCTCACCAATCCAACATGGCGGCTGTGCGAAATATTTCACTAGCATTCAATATCTCCGAAACTATTACCGATATCGCCCTGAAATTGTGTACGGTGATAAAGGGCACTACTAGAAGTTCACCTATGAGACCTTCAAAAACCTGGTGACTACAAAACCAACATGGCGGTCAAGCGAAGTTGAGCTTTTTAAATAGACTTTTCTCGCGATTTAACTATCCAAACGTAATAAAACTTGGTACAGCAAATGTTTATACAAATTGTAATGCACTGGAGTCTAATTTAGTTCAATTGTTTACATAACCTCAAAATGGCGGCTGTGCGAAATATTTCACTGACATTCTATATCTCCGAAACTATTACAGATGTCACCCTGCAATTTTGTACGGTGATAAAGGGTACTGATTCAAGTTAACCTATGTATATTTCATAAACCTGTACAGTACAAAACGAACATGGCAACCAAGCGAATTTGAAATATTTTAATAGACTTTTCTCGTGATTTAACTCTTTGAGTGCAGTGAAATGCGGTACAGTAAATGATATTGCAGATTGTAATGCACTGCCATCTAATTTAATTCAATTGTTTACATAACCTCAAGATGGCGGCTGTGCGAAATTTTAAAGTTAAGTTTTTATTCTTGTGTCGTAATCATGCGATCGAAGTGAAAGTTTGAATAATGAAGCTAGGCAATAATTGTCCTTGAATGGTACATAACTCTATGGCCTATACATATAACAATCCTAAATGGCGAGCTTCCGAAATATTTAGACGGTTCTCAATATCTATGAATCTTTTACAGCAACCAAACTTAATTTTTTAATGTTCATAGAGACTATGAACATATGTTCACCTATAGGACTTTCAGTAACCTGGTGAGCACAAATCCAACATGGCGGCGACGCGAAGTATAAATATTTAAATGGACGTTTCTCGCGAATTAACTATCCCAGTGCCGTGAAACGTTGCACGTTAAATGCTTATACAAATGTTGATCCACTGGCATCTAATTTATTTGAATTGTTTGCATAATCACAAGATGGCTGGTGTGCGTACTTTTAAAATCTCGTTTATACTTCTTGTGTTCTAATCATGCGATTGAAGATTGAATACCTCACGTACACAATAATATTAATGTAATAGTACAAAAATAAAAATCCAACCTGGCGACAATCTGAAATATTTAGACGGTTTTCAATATCTACGAATCTGTTACAGCAATTAGACTGAAATTTTGTATGTTGATAGTGGCAATTAATATGAGTAGGATATATGAAAATAGGCTGTATAGTTCTTCACGGAACTACTTGTTGTATTCCGTGTTAGCCTACTTTCGATTTTTGCAAAAAATGACAGTAGACTTATGAGATCAATACAAGGCGAAAAATTGTGTGTCTGTCTGTGTGAGTGTGTGGGTGAGTCTGTGTGTGTGTGAGTGTGTGCACTCTGAATGTCTGACCACTCGCTATCAATTCGAACACGGTGAAATCGAATTGAACTACATTTGGTACAGAGGTAGCACTTGCAAAAGGCAACTCAGCGTCATGTTTTATATCGTAGCCATCTTGACGGAAACGTAATGGCGGCCAACCAAATTTTAAAAGCTTAAATCAAATTACGACCAACCTAATCATCTGATCTCTACGAAATTTTGCAACAACATACCTTTTTGTGAGAAGCGTTCTTTGACCAAGTTACAATGTCATCAGGCCAATAGATTGCATATGGCGGCCATGTATGTGTGCAAATCCATTCCCCATATCAATTCAAACACGGTAAAACTGAATTGAACGAAATTTGGTACAGAGATAGCACTATCAATGGGCACCTCAGTGTCATGTTTTATATCGCCACCATCTTGACGGAAACGGAATGGCGGCCACCCAAATTTTTAAAGCTTAAATCAAATTACGAACAACCTAATTATTTGATCTCTACCAAATTTTGCAACAACATACCTTTTTGTAGGAAGCAAGTTTTGACTGAACTACAAGGTCCTCAGGTCAATAGTTTACAGATAGCGGCCATGTATGTGTACAAATCGATTCACCTTATGAATTCAAACATGGCGAAACCGAATTGAATAAAATTCTGTACAGGGGTAGCACTAGCAAAGGGCACCTCATATTCATGTTTAATATCCGTATAACACGTTGTATTTCAACAACCTACTACAACCAACATGCAATTATACTCCTTGAAAAGGACAAAGAGTTATAGCAATACCCATGCTTTTAGGAGAAATTAGGTTATATGTTCTTTACTGAACATCCTGTTTTTGTTTGTTATTATAATGTGAGGAGGATGAGGAAGAGAGATTATTTAAGAGGTTAATGAGTTCAGCTGTAAAGAGTAAGAGAAACGGAGGTAGACCTAGGAGGTGAGGGTTAGATTCAGAGTTGAACGATTTCCACGTGAGAGGTGTAGAAGCAGAGATGGCCGCTGTGCTAACTGATAATAGGGGATCACGGAGGTGACTTGTACGCAAACAGAGGCTTGCAGACTAGACTGGACGCTGAAAGGCTAAACAGTATTTGGTGAAAAGTATGTATGTATCTACAAAATTAGTTTTATATTTTACATGTTTTCTAAAATTATTTTGTCTCGTATATTTAGATCTGACGATGCTCGCCTGACAAGCAAAATATGTCATCCAATTACCCCCTCCACCAAATTTGTTATAGAAGTGAATTATTGTGTAAATAATCCAAGTAGAATTTCTTTCAGATAATAGGGTGATGTAATAATCATCACTTTCCATCCAATGTAATTGGGCACTCTTATGTTGACCAACTGGAGAGCAAATCTGTTCATCAATCACTGATTGTATGTGATAATTTTAGAATGATAGTAACAGAAATACTATTTACATAACTAATATAACTATTTACTATTAACTATTAACATGTGGGTAGGTCATTGAATGCAGAGGAAGAATATGCTCGAACTCGCTCACACTCACTCACTCGGATGGCTTCTATGGGTCACGAAAATCCTGCGTCGATTTCACAAAATGCCTCTACTGAACTCTATTGTTGGTGAATTATTGTCAATTGACCACATTCATACGTCCATTAAGTTTGGAGATTTCATTTTTTCAGGTAATTGTGGTCTTCCTGTTGGCCTTTTCCCTCTTGGATCTTCTTTAAGGATGAGTAAGACCATCCTATCATCTTCCATCGTTAGTAAATGACCGACCCATTGAAGTCTTCTGGAGTTAATGATGTTGAGTATTGGTGCTTGCTGTGATAGTGCCTTTTTCAGCTTTGAAACGCCGAATCAAAAAATGGTCCAAAAATTGTCCTATACACTTTATTTTCGAAAACCTGCAACTGGTTTTCTTACAGTTTTGTTGAACTCCACGATTTTTCACCATTATTTAGAACTGGCCTAATGTTGGTATTGTATATATATTCAGTTTTGTATTTCTCGTAAAAAATTTGGATCCCAATAAAACCTGCAGAGAATAGTTCACTTTGTTAACATTCTGTATTCTAACTTCAATTTCCACTTCTCTATGATTCTGTTCATCAATCATGACTCCTTGAATTTGAAACATACAATAACCCGTGACTGTACACATATTTATTATTTGTACATCCAATGCTATTTGGTGCACGTGAACTAACCATACATGTGTTGGTCTTCCTTGGTGAAGCTTGGTACAGTACTAATTTATAATATTTTCCTTTGACTCCAAACAAAAAATAGAGGTGAAACGATTTATTTACTTTATACTACATAATCGGAATCAAATATACACAGGTAAATAGTAGCCACCATTTGCTACATATGGGTCATTACTGTGGCAAAAATATCAATGCATCCCCTTTAACAACGGCACATGGTATCGGTCCCAGTACACCACCACTGCGTGGTGAATTATGTGTGGATACTTCCATGTACATTAACCTGGCCGATGGATAATTCATGACCTGCTATTCCACACATCAATACCTAACTGATGTTCCCAGCAGGCTGTGAGTTACTAATAAATGGATGCAATTCCTATCTCCTTCATTGTAAAAGCTTGAGAGGATAAATTCGTACCGTCACAATGGCCATTTTCAGTTGAAACAATTGTTTATTATTTCTACAGATTTATTCAAATTTTTACTAGTAGCCTATTTAAATTGTTATTATAGAAGTCAACAAATGTATAAAATATCACAATCACATTCAATCTAAGGTAATACACATACGTAGAATTCATACACATGATGATAATGATAATGCGATAGCAACTGTGACTCGTGACATGTATCGGCGGACCTGGACCGAGGTGGGCTATCGCTTGGACGTGTGTCGTGCCACAGCGGAGCTCACATCGAAACATACTAAATAGGTAAATAAAACTTTATGATTTTCTCTATCTTTTGGTGAAAGAATAATTAAATTCCTCGCATTACCCGTCGCGGCTTCGCCCGCGAATATTCTAGTTGTGAAGAGTACACTTAGCAAAATCTCAATCATGAATGCTATTACTGATTTATCCTTGGTATGAATAATCAGACTTTATCAATTCAGCTGCTGGTGCAGGGGTTAGGGGTTTGTCATTCCTTTATAGGTATATCATAGCGAAGTTAGTTTTCTGGGAATATCACAGACACTGTTAATTTAAGGGTCTGTAAATGTGGTTTTCGGACACCCTTTATAGTCGGGTGAAAAAGACCTTTCGTACCACACTAACACGTGAAAATTGCGCGAAAAAATTCTAGAGTGCCCCTTGACCCCCTTAAGCTCATTATACTGTATGTATTGATGAATTTTACAGCTTAATTTGGTCCAGTGATAACCTTATAACCGTCTGGAAACTTTCACAGTAATGTAGTAATTGGAATTGCATTGCGTCTTATTACAGAAAAAAATTCCTCTCGGCACGCCGGAAGGCGGAGGTAGATTTCACCGGGCAAACTAGGGGATAGGCTATAATAGGAAAAATATGCAGGTTTTCGTAGGAGGATCAGACCTCATTTATTGCGAGAAAGTATTTTACAATTGGAGGTTAGTTAACATTTTTTCGTCTTTCTATGCATATTTTTAACATTTTACTGTCTTATGGGGTTGGTAACCTTTTTGTCATTTGGGGTACACTTTTATACTTGTGATCACACTGTCCTTATGCAAGGTTTGGAACTAATGTGTAACTATCTAACAGTCTGTTACTTCTTCACGCAAAATTTTATCTCCCGCAGAGATGTTGGTTGCTTCCTCAGTTTAGGGGCTGCGACAAGGTGGTCATGTAACCCCGTGTACATTGGGTGTGTGTAGAATCTGTCTGATAAACGGTGATATTTGTGATGACTGTATTAGTCTGTAATTCAGGTAAGGTCTGCAGAAGGTCAATTTTAAGTAGTAGTACCTAATTTTGTACCAAATACTAACGTCAACGACACCTAGCTGTGAACTTGGCTGCTAGATGCCACCGCAACCAGCAACTTGCAACGAACGTTGTAACTTCCCCTCCGAAGGAAAGCATGCTGACGGATTTTTAGCGCTCTTAGAAAATCCGGCGACTTTGGCCGGCTTTGAACCAGCGACCTTGGGCATAGAAGTTCAGCATGCTACCAGTTAGCCGCTTCCCTCATAGTCAGATGGAACAAGAAGTTCCGTGACGAACTAAAGAGCCTACTTTTCTTAAAATTAAGATTCATGCCATAGATTAATCTACAGTATATGAACCTATCTAGAATAATGACGAAATTAAGTGGGTAACATCGAAATGTCTTAATTAGTTCGAAATAAGGTATACTAGGCATAATGTAGCCCAATAGAGCAATGCAGGTGGCAGCTCTAGTGACTGAATATATTCTTACTTCCATCTCCTAAAGTACAGAATACAAAATGTGGTTGAAGTCCAAAGGACGTTACATGGATTTAGACATTGGATCTATTAGTACACGTAAAAGCATGTTGGCAACAATGTCATGCGAGTGTTGGTCAGAAATAATCTGAAATATTATATCTTTTTGTGCCAATTTTGGATGAAATCCATTTGTTGGTATAGAAGTTACATGTATTTAAAAATTGGTCCTATCAGCAGGCTTAGAATCATGTTGGTAGAACTGACGTATATACGTTACTCCAAATTAATGTAAAATGTCAGGTAATTTACGTGTGCATAGTTTAAAGCTGTCGGCTTGCATACTTTCTGACATATTTGGATACAAAATAGAGAGCAATTATTAACAGTTAGCAGCCCTGGTGGCTCTTAAGAATACACTCAGTCATATCTGTTTATGTACACATATTACATACAAAATTTGGTTGAAATCCAATTGATAGTGTAGAAGTTATATGCATTTAAAAATTTGACTTATCAGAAGGCTTAAAATTATTTTGGCAACGCTGTCATATATGGTCACCTGGAAATTAAACTGAAATAGTATTATCTACATGTGTGCCAATTTTAGAATAGCTCCCATGTATACCTTCCAAGATATCCAACAAGGAGCTCAAATTTCTAGTGCGTTTTTTTAGCAGTTGGTAGCTCTGGCATCTTTTTCAAATATGGGCCTGAGATATTTCGGTATACATCTTTACTCATACTAAATTTGGTTTCGATTGCTGCAGCCGTTTAGGAGTTGATATGGGGACACACACACACACAGCCAGACAGACAGAAGGACAGACAGATAGACAGACAGACAGACAGACAGAAGGACAGACAGATTTTCCCGGATATATCTCATAAGTCTACTTTTTCCTCATTTTTGAAAAGTGTGAAAAGTAGGCTAAAAATGAATGCGATCTCGTCAATGGCGTTGTCTTGGCAACCTCTGATAGACCATCCCTAATCAATTTAAAAGCGTTGTTATGGTAACCACTGATGGCACTTGACATTTTTTTAGCCTATTTTCAATTTTGAAAAAAATAGGCTTATGAGATCACCTCTTGTCCGTGTGTGTGTGCGCGCGCGTGTGTGTGTGTGTGTGTGTGTGAGTGAGTGAGGTGTGTGTGTGTGTGTCCCTAATAAAATCTAAACGGCTGGAGCGATTTCATTGAAACTCGGTAAGTTCATAGCACTATTCCCGGCGACCTCGACCGTGCCCTTCAAATTTTGTCACGTCTCACCATTCCAACATGGCGGCTGTGCGAAATATTTCACTAGCATTCAATATCTCCGAAACTATTACCGATATCGCCCTGAAATTGTGTACGGTGATAAAGGGCACTACTAGAAGTTTACCTATGAGACTTTCAAAAACCTGGTGACTACAAAACCAACATGGCGGTCAAGCGAAATTGAGACATTTAAATAGACATTTCTCGCGATTTAACTATCTAAACCTAATGAAACTTGGTACAGCAAATGTTTATACAAATTGTAATGCACTTGCTTCTAATTTAGTTCAATTGTTTACATAACCTCAAAATGGCCGGTGTGCAAAATATTTCACTGACATTCTATATCTCCGAAACTATTACAGATATCATCATGCAATTTTGTAGGGTGATAAAGGGTACTGATACAAGTTTACCTATGTATATTTCATAAACTTGTAAAGTATAAAACGAACATGGCGACCAAGCGAATTTGAAATATTTTAATAGACTTTTCTCGTGATTTAACTCTCTGAGCGCAGTGAAATGTGGTACAGTAAGTGATTTTGCAGATTGTAATGCACTGCCATCTAATTTAATTCAATTGTTTGCATAACCTCAAGATGGCGGCTGTGCGAAATTTTAAAATTAAGTTTTTATTCTTGTGTCGTAATCATGCGATCGAAGTGAAAGTTTGAATAATGAAGCTAGGCAATAATTGTCCTTGAATGGTACATAACTCTATGGCCTATACATATAACAATCCTAAATGGCGAGCTTCCGAAATATTAAACGGTTCTCAATATCTATGAATCTTTTACAGCAACCAAACTGAATTTTTTAATGTTCATAGAGACTATGAACATATGTTCACCTATAGGACTTTCAGTAACCTGGTGAGCACAAATCCAACATGGCGGCGACGGGAAGTATAAATATTTAAATGGACGTTTCTCGCGAATTAACTATCCGAGTGCCGTGAAACGTTGCACGTTAAATGCTTATACAAATGTTGATCCACTGGCATGTAATTTATTTCAATTGTATGCATAATCACAAGATGGCTGGTGTGCGTACTTTTAAAATCTCGTTTTTACTTCTTGTGTTATAATCATGCGATTGAAGTTTGAATACCACACGTACACAATAATATTAATGTAATAGTACAAAAATAAAAATCCATCCTGGCGACCATATGAAATATTTAGACGGTTCTCAATATCTACGAATCTGTTACAGCAATTAAACTGAAATTTTGTATGTTGACAGAGACAATTAACATGAGCAGGATATATGAAAATAGGTTGTATAGTTCTTCACGGAACTACTTGTTTCAATTCCGAAATCATTTTTCTCATCCCTTGGCGTAATGGTGGGTCATATCAAAAATTCTTTCAGACAAAGGTTTTAGGTAATTATTAGGGGAATATTTTTCATTTCGTACGGTTTTTATATTGTGCCTATTAAGAGAGTTATGATTAATGTTTCCCGAAAAACCCACTTTTTTCCACCCCTTTGGTCAATGGTTGGTGCTATCAAAAAACTTATTTGACATAAATTTTTGGCACTTATCCGACACATATTATGAACCTTGAATGGATTCGATATTTCACGTATTAAGAGAGTTATAGCGAAATTTCACTTTTTCGAAAAAAGCCCCCCATTTTCACCCCTTTCGACCGATTTTGCCCATTAACGAACTAGACCGACATTTTATAGGGATACATATTATGTAAAAAATTCAAAGTGATTGGTGCAAAATTACGGCAGTTATCGTGTCCACAAGAAACTGATATATATATATACATAAATTATATATAAACTTTTGAACTGACGGTGGTTTTGGGGTCTGAGGGATGTGAAACGCGAAGATATGTCGAAATTTTCCGGAAGTCGAAACATGGTACCCATTGCAATAGTTAGCTTTCTAATGAAATCTACCTAATAAATGGACCTCTGAGATTCTGTTACCATGGTTACCGTGTTGCATTCTTTCATTATTTCATTGTAAATATACATGTTTTAAGGTATTTATTTAATTGTGAGGCATTTTAAGAATATGTGAGTGCGTTTCGCTTACGCATTGGGTTATTCAAAACCTGTAGGTACCCCATATGTGTAGGTTGGTGTTAATGGGGCCTTATTTTCGGTACAAAACTTGAATGGGACCTTAGCAGAATTATATAGGGAGGGATCTTTATTACAGCCTGAGCTATTACAAATCAAAATTAAGGCCACCTTTTTCGATGACCCTGTATATTCAGATATGTAAGAAATTTTTTTGAACTGTCAAACAATGTAATTAATTTTTCTTAGAAAAAACATCTAAAATCTAAACTTTTTACTTTAAACAAGGAAACTTCTCTATAAAATATTGAAAACCATGCGACAAATTTTTGGTGAAAATGTTGCCTAGAAAAAGGAACATACGTTTAATAAAATGGAACTGAGAAAACTGCAGTTAAAACTTTCCACACATGATGATTATCTCATTGTGAGTGCAATTTAAATTAAATTTATGTAAATGTCTAATGGTTAAACTACAATGTATTACACATTATTTTAAAGGGCATAATTCAGAGATTAATAAAATATATATGTAAAAGAAATGTTGATTATGACAATTTTAACCGTTCTGTTTCCCTTTACGAGATTATTAGCTCCTCATAAGACAGTTAAATATACATATTTTAGTTACTTGAAAATTTTGAGGTGGATGTCTGAATACGAAATCAGCCTACTTATTTTTATCATCCCTCCCTATATTATTCTGCTAAGGCCTCATTCCAGTTTTGTACCGAAAATAAGATCCCATTAACACCAACCTACACATTTGGGGTACCTACAGGTTCAGGATAACTCAATGCGTAAGCGAAACGCACTCACTTACTCTTTAAATGCCTCACAATTACATAAATACCTTGAAATATGTATATTTACAATGAAATAATGAAAGAATGCAACACGGTAACCATGGTAACAGAATCTCACAGGTCCATCTATTTCTGTAAGACGCAACGCAATTCCAATTATTACATTACTGACAAACTTTGGTTGGTTGGTTGGTTCCTCAGTTTAGGGGCTGCGACAACGCGGACATTTGGCCCCGCGTACTTTGGGTGTGTGTAGTAGAATCTGTCTGATAACCGGTGTTAATTGTGATGACTGTATTAGTGTGTGTATCTGTTTTGAATTCAAGTCCAGACGGTTATAAGGTTATCACTGAACCAAATTACGCTGTAAAATTCATCAATACACAGAGTATAATGCGCTTAAGGGGGTCAAGGGGTACTCGAGGATTATTTCACGCAATTTTCACGGGTGAGTTTGGCACGAAAGGTCTTTTTCACCCGACTATAAAGGGTCTCCGAAAACCACATTTAAAGGCCCTTAAATTAACAGTGTCTGTGATATTCCCAGACAACTAACTTCGCTCTGATATACCTATGAAGGAATGACAATCTTCTAACCACTGCAACAGTAGCTGAATTCATAAAGTCTGATTATTCATACCAAGGATAAATCAGTCATAGCATTCATGATTGAGATTTTGCTAAGGGTACTCTTTACAACTAGAATATTCGCGGGCGAAGCCGCGACGGGTAATCCTAGTTATTATTATTAAATTAATTGGTCATATTGGCCCATTTGAGTCGTTCCATGTTCACTTTTGTTTGAAGATTATACTACGAGGGTGGAACGAAAATTATTTGCCCCTATTTATTTTAGCCAAAAAATACATACAAATATACGTAGTGTTCTACGTTACTTACACTATTTTTCCACATAGTCTTCATATTTGTTCAGACAATTGTCCCATCGCAGCACTAAATTTGAGACACCCCTGTGGTGGAATTCACCCGGCTGACTGTGGAACCATCATCGGACCGCTGTCTTGGCGTTATCGTTGCACGTGAATCTCTTTCCTGCCAGTCAGTGGACCAGAATCGTGGTAAATCACTATGGGCGAGGTCCGGACTGTTGGTGGGTAGTCGAGACTTTCCCAGTGACATCACCTGAGCTTGTTGGCGATTCTGGTTGCCACATGTGGTTTCGCGTTGTCATGGTCCGCTGAATAAGTTAATTTCCTGGCAGAACAGCGATTCAAGTGCAACGATAACGTCAAGAGAACAGTCCGACGATGGATGATGATGATGATGATAATTGTTGTTTTAAGGGGCCTAACATCTTGGTTATCGGCCCCTAATGGTTTGGGTGATCGTGAAGATGATAATGAAATGTAGACTATAACTAAAACTAACTACTAACTTATATACTAGAAGGAGAAATGGAAAACAAAAGGAGAATAAATCAAATATAGGACAGGAGGAAAAGAAATGCCCACAACCCTCGAAGAATGCGGATTGAGGGACTTGGAAGGAAGGAGAGCCATGAGAGGCAGATAGGAAAGTGAAAGAGGAGAGGGTCTGCCCCAAAGGTAAGGGATAAAAGGGGGAAAACCGGACCCAGCTCAGGAATCCCTCGGGGTTGTCAACTCCCGAACTCATCAGCCGTGAGCCCCTGATGGTGTAGCAATATCCAGGGTGCACCAGAAGTGGTGGGGCTACATACACCCTGCCTTCTTGAGGGCCTTGAGCAGAAAGCAGGAGATAACATGAAAATAAAAAAATCCTCTCGGCACGCCGGAAGGCGGAGGTAGATTTCACCGGGCAAACTAGGGGATAGGCTATAATAGGCAAAATATGCAGGTTTTCGTAGAAGGATCTGACATCATTTATTGCGAGAAAGTATTTTACAATGTAATTGGAGCTCAATTAACTTCTTTCGTCTTACTATGCATATTTTTAACATCTAATTGTGTTAGGGGGACGGTAACCTTCTTGTCATTTGGGGTCCATTTTTATACTTGTGGTCACACCGTCCTTATGCAAGGTTTGGAACTGATGTGTAACTATCTAAAAGTCTGTTACTTCTTCACGTCAAATTTTATCTCCCGCAAAGATGTTGGTTGATTCCTCAGTTTAGGGCTGCGACAACGCGGTCATGTAACCCCGTGTACTTTGGGTGTGTGTAGAATCTGTCTGATAAACGGTGTTAATTGTGATGGCTGTATTAGTCTGTAATTCAGGTAAGGACTGCAGACGGTCAATTTCAAGTAATAGTTCCTAATGTTGGTACCAAATATACCGTCAACGACACCTAGCTGTGAACTTGGCTACTAGATGCCACCGTAACCAGTAACTTGCAACGAACGTTGGACTTCCCCTCTGAAGGAAAGCATACTGAGGGATTTTCAGCGCTCTTTGAAAATCCGACGACTTCGGCCGGCTTTGAACCCGCGACCTTGGGCATAGAAGTTCAGCATGCTAACAGCTAGGCTACGTCACCAAAGCCGCTTCCCACATAGTCAGATGGAAAAGTGAATGTGATCTCGTTGTCATGGCAACCTCTGATAGCTCATCCCTCATCAATTTAGAAGCGTTGTCATGGTAACCTCTGATGACACGTGGCATTTTCTTCTAATTCCGAAATCATTTTTCTCATCCCTTGGCGTAATGGTGGGTTGTATCAAAAATTCTTTCAGACAAAAGTTTTAGGTAATTATTAGGGAAATATCGTCCATTTTGTACGGTTTTGATATTGTGCCTATTAAGAGAGATATGATTAATGTTTCCCGAAAAACCCACTTTTTTCCACCCCATTGGCCAATGGTTGGTGCTATCAAAAAACTTTTTAAACATACATCTTTGGCACTTATCCGACACATAATATGAACTTTGAAGGTATTCGATATTTCACATATTAAGAGAGTTATAGTGTTACTTCACTTTTTCGAAAAAAAGCCCCCATTTTTACCCCCTTCGACCGATTTTGCCCATTAACGAACTCGACCGAGATTTTATAGGGATACATATTATGTAAGAAATTCAAAGTGATTGGTACAAAATTACGGCAGGTATCGTGTCCACAAGAAACAGATATATATAGATGCCTATATACATAAATTATATATAAACTTTTGAACTGACGGTGGTTTTGGGGTCTGGAGGATGTGAAATGCGAAGATATGTCGATATTTTCCGGAAGTCGAAACATGCTACCCATTGCAATAGTTAGCTTTCTAATGAAATCTACCTAAAAGAAGGCTGAGCCCTCGCAGAAGGAGGGTATCAGAAAAGATGAGACAAGGGCCAGTGATGGCGGGAATGGAAGAGACTCCCTAGGCCTCGGATACCGTACTACCGTCGGGGTCGGAAGATAACAAAAGTTGACCAAGTAGGGTCGACAGGAAAGAAGACGGAGAGGAGCCCGGCAGAAGTAAGTAGAAGCAATGCCGGACTCAGCTGGTGCCCCGTGGTCGCCAACCCACGTCCCACCAGATGTGAACCCTGGGGGGAGTCCGACGATGGTTCCACATTCAGACAGATGAATTCTACCACAGCGCATTTCAAATTTAGCGCTAGGGTGGGACAAATGTTTGAATATAAGTGGAAATATAGTGAAGGTACGCAGAACAGTAGCTATATTGTATTAGCGATTGCCTGTATGTACTTTGTTTTGATAAAAAAAAAAGATAGGGGCAAAGAGTTTTCAATCCGCCCTCATATTTAGTTTTTGCGATTCGCCCAATACCAATTGCAATTTCCTCAATCCGTCTCAAATCTCTACAGGTCTTATATGTGTGATTTACGCTAAACATTTGCGAGGCTAGTCATATTAAAAAAGTGACAGTCAGTCTGAAAGACTAGTCTTTGTATCATTTTGAATGCTACAAATGCTGAAAAATGTTGGAAAGGCTGGAAGCTTCTCGCTTCGCTCGAAGCCAAAGACTCTTGACATGTTAGAAAATTATCTGCATAATACTTATCTTGCTTATCTTGTTTTAAATTACTCGAGAACGGCAAGTGCAAACCAAGGGCAAAGCAAGGTCAAGCGCGCGGGATGCCGCATGCTCACCAAAGCGCGCGGGGACATGCCCCTTCCATCCAGTCTAAAACATTTTTAGTGGGCGATGTATTGAAGATAGAGATATGCTCTCGCCGACTTTTTTGTAGAACTTTTCATGCTGTCCAATTCTTACCCTCATAGTATATTGATATTGTTAACGGTTTGCCCAGCGTAAGCTTAAGAAACGCACGGACGCCAAGTTTGTTTTTGACTTTTTCATTGAAATCGTTACTGCTTGGCTTCCTTTGATCACACATAAATTATTTTCTACAGAATCTTTCCTCAAGATATCCTTTACAGAATGGTGAAAACCGCATCAAAATCCATCCTGTGGTTCTCGAGATAACCCGTGACATCCAAGAATCGGGGATTTCTGTCTTATACTAACGAAGTAGAGATTGTCGGGAACACATGCACCAAGCGGTACTATGACGTCACACACCGCACTCCATCTGGGTACATTTCGTCCCGTCACCGTAACGTAACGCCAGACCCCAGCGTAAGAACGAAGTCGACAAGATCATTTAAAATGATAAAAACACTGATAGTCAGTCTGAAAGACTAGACTTTATATAATTTAAAATGCTACAAATGCTACAAATGCTGCGTGAACTCAAAGTCCGTCAGAAAACAAGATGTTCAGTAAAGAACATATAGCCTACTTTCTCCTAAATGCGTGGGTATTGTTATAAATCTTTTTCCTTTTCAAGGAGTATAATTGAATGTTGGTGGTAGTAGCTTGTCGAAATACAACGTGCCATAGGGATATTAAACATGAATATGAGGTGCCCTTTGCTAGTGCTACCTCTGTAAAAACAATCTTTCAATTCGGTTTCACCGTGTTTGAATTGCTATGAGGAATGGATTTGCACACATACATGGCCGCTATTTGCAAACTATTGGGCTGATGATCTTGTAGTCAGTCATAAGATGCTTTCCACAAAAAGGCACGTTGTTGCAAAATCTGGTAGAGATCACATTATTAGGATGGTCGTAATTTGATTCAAGCTTTTCACATTTGGGTGGCCGTCATTCCGTTTCCATCAAGATGGCGCCGATATAAAACGTGACACTAAGGTGCCCTTTGCTAGTGCTACCTCTGTACCAAATTTCGTTCAATTCGGTTTCACCGTGTTTGAATTGATAGAGGGAATCGATTTGCTCACATACTTGGCCACCATCTGCAATCTATTGGCCTGATGATCTTGCAGTTTGGTCAGAATATGCTTCCCACATAAAGATATGTTGTTGCAAAATTTGGTAGAGACTAGATTATTAGGTTGGTTGTAATTACATTTTAGTTTCTAACATTTGGGTGGCCGCGATTACGTTTCCGTCAAGATGGCGGTGATATAAAACATGACACTGAGGTGCCTTCTGCTAGTGCTACCTCTGTTCCAAATTTCGTTCCATTCGGTTTCACAGTGTTCGAATTAATAGGGGGAATCGATTTTCACACAAAGATAGCCGCCATCCGCAAAATATTAGGTTAATGACCTATTAGTTTGGTCAAAGGAGGCTCCCTCAATAAAGATATGTTGATGCAAAATTTGGTAGAGATCAGATGATTAGGTTAATCGTAATTTGATTTAAGCTTTGAAAATTTGTATGGCCGCCATACGTTTCCGTCAAGACGGCGGCGATATAAAACATGACACGGAGGTACCCTTTGCTAGTGCTACCTCTGTACCAAAATTCGTTCCATTAGGTTTCACCATGTTTGAATTAATAGGGGGAATCGATTTTGACACAAAGATTGCCGCCATCCGTAAACTATTAGGTTAATGACCTATTAATTTGGTCAAAGGATGCTTCCTCCATAAAGGTATGTTGTTGAAAAATATGGTGGAGATCGGATGATTAGGTTACTAGTAATTTGATTTAAGCTTTGAACATTTGTGTGGCCGCCATTACGTTTCCGTCAAGATGGCGGCGATATAAAACATGACACTGAAATGCCCTTTGCTAGTGCTACCTCTGTACCAAATTTCGTTCCACTCGGATTCACCGTGTTCGAATTAAATGGGGGAATCGATTTTCACACAAAGATGGCTGCCATCCGCAAACTGTTAGGCTGATGACCTATGAGTTTGGTCAAAGGATGCTTCCCCCTTAAAGGTATGTAGTTGCAAAATTTGGTAGAGATCAGATGATTAGGTAAGTCGTAATTTGATTTAAGCTTTGAACATTTGTGTGGCCGCCATTACGTTTCCGTCAAGATGGCGGCGATATAAAGCATGACACTGAGGTGCCCTTTGCTAGTGCTACCTCGTACCAAATTTCGTTCCATTCGGTTTCACCGTGTTCGAATTAATAGGGGGAATCGATTTTGACACAAAGATGGCCGCCATCCGTAAACTATTAGGCTGATGACCTATTAGTTTGGTCAAAGGATGCTCCCCCCATAAGGGTATGTTGTTGCACAATTTGGTAGAGATCGTATGATTAGGTTAGTCGTAATTTGATTTAAGCTTTGAACATTTGTGTGGCCGCCATTACGTTTCCATCAAGTTGGCGGCGATATAAAACATGACATTGAGGTGTCCTTTGCTAGTGCTACCTTTGTACCAAATTTCGTTCATTTCGCGTTCACCGTGTTCGAATTGATAGGGGGGGGGACAGACATTCGGAGTACACACACTCACACACACACACACACACACACATACACACACACAGACAGACACACTTTTTTTCGCCCTGTGTTGATCTCTTAAGTCTACTTTCATTTTCTGCAAAAATCGAAAGTAGGCTAAAAATAGCAATGGCAGACCAAGGTCAAAGGAAGTAGTTGGCTGGATGACGTCACGCTCACCGGAGCGCGCGGGGAAAGGGGAAAGTTCAGGCAGTACTATGATATCACACACCTCAGTGCATTCTCGGTACATTTCGTCCCGTCACTGTAACGTAACGCCAGACCCCTGCGAAGTCGACATAATCATTTAAAATGATAGAAAGGAATGTGATGAAAGTGATCAATGGAGCGACTTCAGTAAGTTTGTAGCATGATTGAGCTTTCAAATTACGACATGAAACATTATCTACAAGAACGCTCTATTGTTACGTACGTGAATACTGGGATGGCAACGCAAAGTTGCTTATATTGACCGAATAATATTCAGTCATTCAAAATTTATAAGTGGGATGGGAAAAATCACGGACTAAAGCTTGCATAAGAAGTCAATTTAAAATATGGTGAAAGTAGAGTGAGAATTATAGCTGTGTGATGAATATTCTGGCGAATACGATTGGTGGGTTGCCAGCAAAAGTTTGGCCAGGCGAATGAGAAGGGTTCCGGATGATACCAATGAAACGCTGAAAGAAAAAAAAAACAGCGGCTAGCGGAAGACTGTTCGAATGTTAGAGGGGATTGATTTGGTGCCAAGGCAAGTTTGGTCAAAGAATAACAAAGTGGAAGATTTAGATCAATGAAGCATGCATGAGAGAGAGAGAGAGAGATAAGAAGATAGAACGACTACGAGAATCAAGAAGAAAAGATGGCAAATTACTACTATGGAAATATAGTTGTAAAGGTACTGTAGTAAAAATATATGTCTATAATCATTTCTCTCAAATTACGCCACATCAATTGAAATAATATGACGTTTATACCTGGTGAATCAGCTTCCCCTAGTAATATTGTTTTACGCAGCCCAAGTAGCGTTGGTATCAGGAAGGTCGATATTTCTCTGCCAGCATCCCGTATGGCAGTGTTTCCCAAACTTTTTTGTTTGTGTACCACTTTACTAGATGAGAATCTCTCGCGTACCACCTAATGGTTGGGATATATAGTAACTATAACCCCCACCACCACTACGTAGCAGACCAAAAGATCGAGTTATTTATTTATTCTCGTATCAGAAACATACATTTTAAACATATAACACAGTTATTATATTATCTTTGCTCAAAACTTGGCCACTTCCAGAGCACTCAGTGCTCCCCGACGAAGATCTTCTTTCATGCAGGATGCTGGGCACAGTCGACACTCAGTCATATGCTGAACAGTCTGGTTTTCTCCACAATCACATTGAATATCATCCTGGTCAGTGTAACCCCATCTTGCCATATTAACCCTTGATCTGCCTACTCTAGAGCGCAGTCTATTCAGGGACTTCCAAGTCGTCCATTCCTCATCATAGCCAGGAGGTAGAGTTTCAGAAACATTTTCCCAACCAGGGGGAAGAATGGTCGTAGCCCTCCACATTTGCAACCTAGCTTTTTCCGCAGTGGTTCTAAGTTCCTTTGAAGTTCTAAGGAAACTCTTCCTTGACTTCAGTCGTTGCGGCTGTGGTTCGTGTCCATATAGAGGATGAGTTCTTTCATGCTCCACTGTCTTTCGTTCCTTGTTCGCAGCTATTTCTCTTCGAACAGGGGTGGTGCTATTCCTGCGAGGAGATAAAGCCATTCGACTGGAGTTGATTTCAAGCAACCTGTTATAATTCTGCAGGAATCGTTGAGAGCTACATCCACCTGTTTGGCATGTGTTGAGTTATACCAAACAGGAGAAGCATACTCTGCTGCAAAATAGCATAGTGCCATTGCAGAAGTTCGGATCGTTTCAGGTTGACTACCCCACTGTGATCCAGCCAGTTTGCGCAGGAGATTATTCCTGGAAGAAACTTTCGACTTGGGGTTCATGCAGTGCTTCTTGAAAGTAAGAGATCTGTCAAGTGTCACTCCTAGATATTTTGGAGTCTCACAGTGTTCCAGTTCGACCCCTGACCATACGATCTTTGACTTGCGAGTAGCTTCCCTATTTCTCAAATGAAAAGCACACACTTGTGTCTTTGAGGGGTTTGGCTTAAGCTGGTTTGTGTTGTAGAATCTGGAAAGATCTTTAAGGGCATTCGTGAGGGTGTTCTCCACTGATTCAAAATCTGCGCTCTGAGTGGCTAGAGCAAGGTCATCAGCATACAGGAAACTTCTGCTGTAAATTGGGTTTGTTAGAATTAGACTGTTAGATTTAAAGTTCAAATAATAAAAGGAGTGTCCAGTTGTTTTATTATTTATTGCAATAAGTATTCAATTCAAACATTCAGAAATGTCACAGTAAATATAATATTAATAAAAAACTCTCAATAATTAAACATAAAAAGCAAAGTTCAACCAAGTAGTTCCGTGAAGAACTATACAGCCTATTTTCATATATCCCATTTATGTTAATTGCCACTATCAACATACAAAATTTCAGTTTGATTGCTGTAATAGATTCGTAGATATTGAGAACTGACTAAATATTTCGGATGGTCGACATGTTGGATTTTATATATGTAGGTCCTAGAGTTATGTACTTTTACATGAAGATTATTGTGTACGTGTAGCATTCAAACTTCAATCGCATGATTAGGAGACAAGAAGTAACAAGGAGATTTTAAAATTTCGCACAGCTGCCATCTTGTGGTTATGGAAACAATTGAAATAAATTACATGCCATGGATAAACATTTGTATACGGATTTACTGTACCAAGTTTCACTGCACTTGGATGGTTAAATTGGGAGAAACGTCCATGTGAATATTTATAATTCGCGTCGCCGCCATGTTGGATTTGCGATCACCAGGTTATTTAAAGTACTATAGGTGAACTTAAGTTCATAGCACCTATCAATAATACAAAATTCAGTTTGATTGCTATAATAGATTCGTAGATATTCAGAGCCGTCTAAATATTTCGGATGGTCGCCATGTTGGATTGTTAAATGTATAGGCCATAGAGTTATGTACCATTAGAGAAGAATTATTGCGTAGGTTCATTATTCAAACTTTCACTTCGATCGCATGATTACGACAAAAGGAATAAAAACTTAATTTTAAAATTCGCACAGCCGCCATCTTGAGGTTATGTAAACAATTGAACTAAATTAGATACCAGTGCATTACAATGTGTATAACCAAATCCTGTACCAGATTTCATTGCGTTTGGAACATTAAACAGCGAGAAAGGTCTATTGAAATTTTTCAAATTCGCTTGGTCGCCATGTTCGTTTTGTAGTTAACCGGTTTTTGAAAGTCTTATAGATGAACTTCCAGTAGTGCCCTTTATCTTCGTACAAAATTTCAGGGTGATACCGCTAATAGTTTCAGAGATATGGAATGCCAGTGAAATATTTTGCACATCCGCCATCTTTTGGTCATGTAAACAATTGAACCAAGCTAGATGTCGGTGCATTACAATGTGTATAAATACATACTGTACCAAGTTTTATTGCGTTTGGTTGGTTAAATCGCGAGAAACGTCTATTTAAAAAGTCACAAATTCGCGTGGCCGCCATGTTGGTTTTCTTGTTACCAGGTTTTCAAAAGTCACATGGATGAACTTATAGTAGTTCCCTTTATCACCGTAATAAATTCCAGGGTGATATCGGAAATAGTTTCGGAGATATTGAATGCTGGTGAAATATTTCGCACAGCCGCCATGTTGGATTGGTGAGACGTAACAAAATTTGAAGGGAACGGTCGAGGTTACCTGGAATAGTGCTATGAACTTACCGAGTTTCATTGAAATCGATCCAGCCGTTTAGATTTAATTAGGGGGCACACACACACACCTCACACACACACACACACACACGCACACACACACGGACAAAAGGTGATCTCTTAAGCCTATTTTTTCAAAATTGAAAATAGGCTAATAACAACTTGAATGTGAAGGATGAGATTGAAGATTAGAAGCCTACTTAGGAATGTCTGGTTTAAGATTGCTGAGTCTCAAACGAAGATCGTTCTCCACTGTAAGGAGCCTATTCCGCTATTTATTCGTTAGATAAACAAGTGAAGAAAATGCAGTCTCACACAAGTACGAAGTAGTGAAAGGCAGTAAAAATCTAACTGCTTTGTCAGCTATGTCTGCATAGTCTGTACGCCTCTCAACCCAAAAGTTCACAAGAGCCATTTTTGAAAAATTTGCCTTAGTTCTGAATCACAATTCAATTCATAAAACTGCTCCTTATCTTTGGACTAAAAGTCCTTTGGCAACATTTCAATGTTTTTATATTTTAAAATTTTATATTTTATATTTTATATTATTCGTAACGTATTTCATATTTTTTATATTTTTCCTAAGATCACCGCGTACCACTGTACGAATACGAGCGTACCACAGTTTGGGAAACGCTGCCGTATGGTACTTTTTTTTCGTGTGGTCTCCTCAGAGACCTAGTGCAGGTCTTTCTATTCGACGCCCGTGGGCGACCTGCGCATCGGGATGAGAGATGGAATTGATTAAGGTGAATGAAATTGGAGAAGGATGTGGAAGGAAGCGGCCGTGGCTTGTCAGAAGGTACCGTCCCAGCATTTGCCTGGTGTTGAAAATGGGAAACCACGGAAAACCATTTCAAGGACGGCCGACGGTGGGGCTCGAACCCACGCGTCTACCGAGTCAGCAGAGAGCTTGGCCCCATGACCTAACACTGCGCTTTAGCCAACGTAGCCAGTACTGTCGGTCGTATGGTACAATGGAGAGCAAGCAGATCCTGCAAACAATACTGCGCACTATTATTTTTCCCTCGACGTGACTACAGGATTAAACGAGGGAAGAATAATAGTGTGCAGTATCGTTTGCGGGATATGCTTGCTCTCCATTAGTACCATACGGGATGCTGGCAGAGAAATATCGACCTTCCTGACAACAACGCTATGTGGGCTGCATAAGACAAAATTATTAGGGTCAATTGATTAACCAGTTAAGGTCTATTTACACTCAGCAGTGGCGTAACTGTGACGTGACCAGCACGTGTTTCTACCGGCGAGCCTGAAAATATTCTTCCAGGATATTGAGTGGTGATGTTCACACTCAGGCACCTGGCCGTGACAGTGCAGTCAGTGCTCTAACCGTCGCCGTGCCGTGACAGGTTAGTCCCCAGCGATTTTTTTTTTCACGGCCGTGCCACTGGCTCATTTAAAAGTTTTATATAGATGAATGATGAAAACTTATTGAACAATTGAGCAATTATCCTGGGCTGTATCATCTGTCCAACCCTCAGTACATATGGAGTATAAATATAAAGTGTAGCAAATTCCCCTCCTTTTCTTCTCTTTTTTCCAGGCATGATGAACCAACTTCCGTTTTCTCACTTGTTGCTCCTCCTCTTCATCCAAAATAAGAGCAATCATCTATAAATCAGCTTCTGCAAGTTTCGCTATTTTCCGTGGTATAGAAAACACTGCCTGTTAAGTGTGAGTAGACATCACTCTGAGTTCACGGCCGGCGGGATAACGTGCCGGTGACGTCACGGATACGTCACTGCTAAGTGTAAATAGACCTTGACTGTTGTTTTATAGAATGAAGTGAACGTAGCAGTCAGTTCGCAAAACTTCCATTCCCGAGGCCTGTAACATATTTCTTATAAGGTGCGTTCAAAAAGTAACGAGCCGGAGACATAATTACAGAAACCAGTACCTATATGTTTGAAGTATTGGCCCTGGCTGTTGAGGCACTTGTCCCACTGTGACACGAGGCGGTGAATGGCTGTCTCATAAAATTCCCTGGGCTGCGATGTGAACCAGTTCCGCACGTACAGCTGGACGTCGGCGTCCGAGGTGAATCGTTGGTCACGCAGAGCCATTTTCAGTGGTCCAAACATGGCGTAATCACAGGGAGAGGGGTCTGGACTGTATGGAGGATGGCCGAGAACCTCCCATTTGAATTTCTGCAGGAGTGCTGCGACTGTGTTGGCCGTATGAGGTCGTGCATTGTCGTGGAGCGACCACGGTGGCTATGGCGTTCACTGTAACTCGGCGGTCCTCGATAATGAGTGCATCAACCAGCTGTACGTTGTCATCGGTAATGCAGGGGGATGGGGGGGGGGGGGGGGGGGGCAGACCGGGCATCATCGGCTAACGACACCCGTCCTTCCCTGAAGCGCTTGTGCCATGCCTTGACCCTTGCAAGGGACATGCAGTGTTCGCCGTACACTTGTGACATTCGGCGATGAATGTCCGTTCCCCGTACTCCTTCCGCTGTCAGAAACCGAACAACACCTCTTTGCTCTTCAGTTGACGCCTCCATTTCACTGTTTGCAATGCGACTGGCAGCGTTGGACGATTGATGCATGCTGCTGCTCGCTTTGTATCGTCACGACACGTGCACGTGTGTCCCCTAGCGACGGGCTGTGATCTTTCACGCTCTGGTTCGAACCACACCTCGTTACACATGCCACGATTAGCCGATGTAGTCACCGGTTTGCTCATTCCAGCCTCCGACTCGTTACTTTTTGAACGCACCTTATACTTGCTACTTACTGGTCGGTGCTACAGACCTTGTAGGACCTTGGCCGCCTTGATCACTGCCTCCATTCATCACGGTCCTCAGCTTTCCTTCTGCATTATCACCCAGCTTTCAATCATCTTCAACATCTTCAACTTGTCTGGTCTCTTCAATGTCCTCAAATTCCAAGTATCTAATACCATATCAATTTTATTTCGCGTTAGCTGTTTTTCTCGTCGAGTCGTCTAGAAGTTATCCAATTTTATCTGAGGTAATCTTGAAGTATCCGTAATATAATCATTTTACGAGATAAGGGAGTGAACCATGCGCCCAATCCCCAACCTGGAGGAGCAGGGACTCGGCGACTCGGTGGCGTAGTCGGTAGCATGCTGAGCTACTATGCCCAAGGTCGCGGGTTCAAACCCAGCCGAAGTCGTCGGATTTTTAAGAGCGTTAAAGATCCCTAAGTTTGCCTTCCTTTGGAGGGGAAGTAAAGCCGGCGGTCCCATGTCATAGATTTACGGCATGTTAAAGAACATTCCACTAATTACACCTGTGTGAAGCTAAATCGTATAGGTTAAGAATGTAAACAACGCTGTTAGGTTCCTACGTTCGTTGCCAAGAGCCGACTGCGTTGGCGTCTGGTAGCTAAGTTCTGAACTAGGCCTATTAGTCCTTGACAGTGGTTTTTGGCGGCAAAAGTAGGAACTATTTGAAAAATCAAAGTTGCAGTCCTTACTTGAATTAAGAAACAGATACACACACTAATACAGCCATCACAATTAACACCGGTTATCAGACAGATTCTACACACACCCTAAGTACACGGGACTACATGACAGCGTTATCGCAGCCCCTAAACTGAGGAACCAACCAACCAACCAACAGGGACTCGTCAAGGTTACCATACCTTAACCGAGAAAGCTTCTTTTTAGGGCGCCAGGCTCTTGCTTTCGCCCTCCCCGTTAGGGGGTAAGATTTGCTTGTATCACTGACCATTTGGCGGCTCAAGTATTTCTTAGGATTTTTTGTATCCATCTGCTCGAAGTAAGTGCACTCACTAAAGCCATATTACCAGCCATTCACCCTCCTCCTTTATACGGGACCGGCTCTAGCATATACGACAGTGACTACTAGAGGCGGAGTCAGTAATATTCCACATAGGTAGTATTCCAGTGATGTAAATGTCATATTTCAGAATAGTTTGCAAGTTACTAGGCGGCCAATAAACCATAAAACAATTGAATAAGTGTTCTAAGACCGTGTACACTGAAAAAGATAAACGTATGCTGTTGCAGAACCAAAACATAGAATTATAATAATTTTTATCCACCTATTTGTATCATAACAAGTAGTTCCGTGAAGAACTATACAGCCTATTTTCATATATCCTACTTATGTTAATTGCCACTATCAACATACACAATTTCAGTTTGATTGCTGTAATAGATTCGTAGATATTGATAACCGACTAAATATTTCGGATGGTCGCCATGTTGGATTTTATATATGTAGGTCCTAGAGTTTACTGTTACATGCAGATTATTGTGAACGTGTAGTATTCAAACTACAATCGCATAATTAAGACACAAGAAAAAACAAGGAGATTTAAAATTTTTCACAGCTACCATCTTGAGGTTATGGAAACAATTGAAATAAATTAGATGCCAGTGGATTAACATTCGGATAAGGATTTACTGTACCAAGTTTCACTGCACGCGGATGGTTAAATTGCGAGAAACGTCCATGTGAATATTTATAATTCGCGTCACCGCCATGTTGGATTTGTGATCACCAGGTTATTTAAAGTCCTATAGGTGAACTTAAGTTCATAGCCCCTATGAACATTAAAAAATGCAGTTTGATTGCTAAAATAGATTCGTAGATATTCAGTATCGTCTAAATATTTCGGATGGTCGCCATGTTGGATTGTTAAATGTATAGGCCATAGAGTCATGTACCATTAAAGGAAAATTATTGCGTAGGTTCATTATTCAAACTGTCACTTCGATCGCATGACTTCATCACAAGAAATAAAAATTTAATTTTAAAATTCGCACTGCCGCCATCTTGAGGTTATGTAAACAATTGAACTAAATTAGATACCAGTGGATTACAATGTGTATAAATATTTCCTGTACCAGGTTTCAGTGCGCTTGGAACATTAAATCGCGAGAAAGGTCTATTTAAAATGTTCAAATTCGCTTGGCCGCCATGTTCGTTTTGTAGTTAACCGGTTTTTGAAAATCTTATAGATGGAATTCCAGTAGTGCCCTTTATGTCCGTACAAAAGTTTAGGGAGATACCGCTAATAGTTTCAGAGATATAGAATGCCGGTGAAATATTTCGCACATCCGCCATCTTGTGATTATGTAAACAATTGAACGAAGTTAGATGTCGGTGCATTACAATGTATATAAACATATACTGTACCAAGTTTCATTGCGTTTGGTTGGTCAAATCGCGAGAAACGTCTATTTAAAAGTCGCAAATTCGCTTGGCCTCCATGTTGGTTTTGTAGTTACCAGGTTTTCAAAAGTCACATAAGTGAACTTATAGTAGTTCCCTCTATCACCATAGAAAATGTCAGGGTAATATCGGTAATAGTTTCGGAGATATTGAATGCTGGTGAAATATTTCGCACAGCCGCCATGTTGGATTGGTGAGTCGTAACAAAATTTGAAGGGCACGGTCGAGGTCACAGGGAATAGTGCTATGAACTTTCCGAGTTTCATTGAACTCGCTCCTGCCGTTTAGATTTTATTAGGGGGGGGGGACACACACACGAATCACACACACACACGCACACACACACACGGACAAAAGGTGATCTCATAAGCCTATTTTTTCAAAATTGAAAATAGGCTAATAAACATCGCGCACGCTTCAACGAGTAGGAACTAAGTACGCTTTCACTTGTTGCCATGGTAACTGTGTCTGATATATGTCAACGCTATTTCCAAATAGAACACCTGCCCACAAACATATCTATGTTAAAAATGGTGAAGGATTGTGCTTCAGTAAATAAAATGTTTTTTATGAATTACGGAACCTTTTGGTTGGCATATAAAATAAATAAATAAATAAATAAGTAAATAAATAATTAAATAAATAAGTAAATAAATAAACAAACAAACAAACAAATAAATACATAAATAAATACATAAATACATAAATGCATTAATGAATAAATAAATACATAAGTACATAAATAAATCAATACATAAATAAATAAATAGGAAAATAAATAAAAACATAAATACACAAGTACCGGTACATACATGAATACATACATACATAAATGCATACATTAATTGATACATAAATACATAAATACATTAATGAACAAATACATAAATAATTCAATACATAAATTAATAAATAGAAAAATAAATAAAGCAATACATAAATACATAAATATATATATACATAAATAAATAAATGAGTGCCTGCTTTTAACTAAGAAAGGAAATTCTTGCGAAGAATAGTGGGACCAAGGAGCTTACCAGAAGGAAGACGATGGTACAAACCAAATTGTGTACTCGACAACACCAGGAAGACCTCACCGTTGCCGTCAGAAGTAAACACCTGGCTTTCTACGGCCACCAGTACAGAATGGACCTCCGCAGCTTGTCTTATAAGATCTTCAAGATAGCCAAGAAGGGCAAACCCATTGGGTCCTTGTAGATCAAGGAAAAATATCTTGCTCCACTTGATATTCAGCAAGACACAATAACTGACAGGAGTCGCTACCGACTGGCAGTTGAACCAGGCCTTTCCTCACATGCATTACAGAAGCTCACCACAACGCATCCAGGAAATGGTCCTAGAAACGTAAAATAGAATTCAGGAAAAAAATGAGAGATTACTGGTCCAATAGAAAGGATCAAAATCTCAGCACAAAATCAGCCATCAATCAATCCACCAAAATCACCACAAGTGGCCGACAACAGCTGAAGCACTAACACCGTGGTCCATAGGTGGCCCAAACGACCAAAGAAGAATACATAAATGAAGAAATAATACATCAATAAATAAAATAAGTTGAAAAGCTGTACGTTTCATGCCCATTCACATAACTGCTTATCCCATCGGCTGGTAAATAAGAACTACTCTACTGTATTATTACGATCGCAGAACCTGAATACAGACTTCTTTATTTGGACGTAACTGAACGTCTGTCTGTTAGGTAGTCAGCCCGAAGGCTGGTTGGATCCTCAAAAAGTACCGCCGTTACGTTATGTGAGTAGATACCCACAAAAACCCAAGGCAGCGCTATTTTGAGGCGTGAACCACTCAAAAATTCCACCTCACCACAGTCACTGTTAATAATGTATTGTTTTGTAAAATATGCACTAATTTTCTTCTATTCCCATCCATTATTATTCATTTTTGTACGTGGTAGGAATTTGTTGTGAGGCAATAAAACTACGTATGTTACCAATGGTTTATGCCCTTCTGACAGAAACCTCATGATGAAAATTAATGTAATATGAAATGGATGAATGTGGATAAAACTGGACATGTAGTAGCCCAATTGAAGGTACTATCCCGACCTGACTTAAACGTGGGTAATCACTAATACGCATTTAAAGAACGGCCTACTCTACAGTGGGCTTGGAACCATTCGTTTACCGGATCCGGAGATAAATCCAGCACCAGATACACGCCTTATTGCACATTGCTGCATTGTGGTTTGTAAACATACAATCGATGATGCTATTTATTTGCATGTGAAATCATGAATATTTAAACAAAGCCTCCCTGTTTTATTTAAGTAAACAGAAAAATACTGGTACTAAATACAAAAATGATGACAACGATGATGCAAATGTGAATTCTATGCAAAGTTATGTATCCTTGACATATGTTTGTGCTTATCCCCATGCATGCATAATATAGCAGAGACAAAGGTTTAGGGAGAAGCAACGCTATAAATATCGTCAAACAAAACACAGGTCTTTTAACGTCGGAATGCTTTTGTTGTGGGTGTGGGTTGATGGTTTCTCACAACTACGTCTGAATACAGACTCAATAAAGTGTTAGCACGGTGTGAAATGCTAGTGAAATGACAAGCGGAGCAAAATATCTTCAATTGAATAGGAAGAGTTAGAGAGAGCATAGACTGCGGATGGCTCAGAAGCTAGTATGAGTTATGGTGTTGCGGAGTCAAAATATGCACCATGGATACTAAATATAGCTTTCCAGACGGCCAACACAAATTGTGCCCAATTAGAGTCTCCTGAAATGTTTCCTCTTTGGCGAGGCCTTACCGTCCAACCGATTCTTCAATTCTCGAAAAAGGTGAAAATCATTCACGACCGCACTGTGTCAACGTTACCATAGACTTTCTCAAAGAATTCAAGTGGTAAGTTTTCGAGCATCCGCCGTTTAGTCCAAACCAGCACTGAATGATTTTGACCTTTTTTTGAGGCCATCTGCCCCCAACCCGATTCTACCATCGTTAAAAATACACGGATTGAATTGCAAAATACGAATATCGTTATAATTTAAGCAGCAGGAAGAAGTTCGTACACTTAACGTGAATCCTACCATCTTTAGTAACTACGCCAATCGAAGAGAAAATCTATAAAAAATCTGTAAAAAATGCAATCCTTCTACTCATTATCAATTCAATTTCAAAACCTGTACCACATAGTTTGATCTCTCAGTTTACATATGACTGTTACTGTTTTTGAAAGTAGATGCGTTACTTCTGTTCAGTGAATATTAAGATGTGAGTGATGCTATTAAAATAAAAGCACCCGGATATGTCCACCCCAGAATGTTGTGCCATGTTCTCTGATTATATGTACAGAAAAATTATTCTAGCCGCCAGAAGTTATTTTCCTGTGCCATATGCACTGAATTAAAGCAGGTCTTAATGAACATGACTGCGCTAAAAGAGAATGGGGCACTCGTTAACTGGACTTTGGACGAGTAAAGTGAACGTGTGACGGTGCGGTCACGTCGAGTGAAGCACTGACCCATTGTTCGATCGTACGAATGCTGCTAATATGATCACGCATATGAGAGGAATGGTGCCAGAGACAAAAGAGCGCACAGAGGGAATTTACAAGCCAGAGCCGTGATTACCATATTCCACACATTCACTAGAGTGTCGCCAGGCCTCGCAGTCTCCATGGAAACTGAACCGATCCTTCCCGATAACACGAAACAGAAATATGTTTATTTAGCATTAAGAAGTAGTTCAGTGATGAATTTTACAGCCTATTTTCATACATCCCACTTATGTTAATTGCCTCTATCAGCATAACAAAGTTAATTTTGATTGCTGTAATAGATTCGTAAATATTGAGAACCGTCTAAATATTTCGTATGGTCGCCATGTTGGATTTTTGTATATGTAGGTCTTAGAGTAATGTACTATTACATGAAGATTATTGTGTAGGTGTAGTATCCAAACTTCAATTGCATGATTTGGACACAAGAAATAAAAACTAGATTATGAAATTCGCACTGCTGTCATCTTGCGGTTATGAAAACAATTGAATTAAATTAGATGCCAGTGGATTAAAATTTGTATAAGCATTTACCGTACCAAGTTTCACTGCGCTCGGCTGGTTAAACCGTGAGAAACGTCCATATAATTATTTATATTTCGCATCGCAGCCATGTTGAATTTGTGCTCACCAGGCTATTGAAAGTCACATGGGTGAACGTATGTTTATAGCTTCTATCAATATACAAAATTTCAGTTTGATCGCTGTCATACAATAATATATATTGAGACCGTCTAAATAATTTGGATGGTCGCCATGTTAGAATTTTATATATGTAGGCCATTGAGTTATGTACTATTAGATAACCATTATGGCGTTAGTTCATTATTCAAACTTTCACTTCGATCGCATGATTAATACACAAAAAATTAAAAATTACCGTAATTTTAAAATTTCGCACAACCGCCATCATGAGTTTATGGAAACAATTGAACTAAATTATTTGCCAGTGCACTGCAATATGTATAAAGATTTTCTTTACCATATTCTGAAAGATACAGTACATATATAAACTTGCTGTAGTGTCCTTTATCACCGTAAAAAATTTCAGGGTAATATTAGTAATAGTTTCGGAGTATAGAATGCCAGTGAAATAATTCGCACAGCCGCCATGTTGGATTGGTGAAACGTAATAAAATTTGAAAGTCACGGTCGGCCAAAATGGTGATATGACCTCACCGAGTTTTATTAACATGGCTCAAGACGTTTAGATTTTATTAGGGACACACAGACACATACACACACACACACACACACACACACACACGGAAAATAGGTGATCTCATAAGCCTATTTTTTCATAAATGAATATAGACTAATAAAAAAAATACGAGCCTTACAGTAGTCGCATATGATGTGTAACATCTGACATAAAAGAAACCTCACGTGAAATTTTTGATACATCGGTATTTTATACTATTTTTGGCACAAATATTAATCGATTGTAAAAGGGAGTGTTTTACAGATATTGTAGTTTATAATACGGAATTCATTTTATTAGATGATTTGTAGCTTCCACCAGCACTAGCCTAAATAAAGAATACGATATGGATCAACTAGATTAATAGACGTGACACCGCTCATAAACTTAAATTCCTTGATTCACAGACCAACACGTAATTTCATTTGGATTCTGTTAAAATGAGTCATATTGATAAGATAAATATCGTTTAAAATGATAATCTGGTAGCAAAAATATCTACCCCGTCCAGGATTCGAACCCAAGTCATACGCACTAACCCCACGGCTATTTCGATTACGCAAATATTGTGCACAAGATAGTGACTTATTTCCACGTTCCAATAATACTGCATTACGGAATTAAGTTTCATTTATATTTTTCTTGTTTCGATAATTTTCCTGCGTGAAATTGAGTTTAAAATGCCTTATGAATAGACCCTCTTGTGAGTAAAGAGAATGTATTCAGTATATATAATATAATATCGTATGGCCTCGGATACCGGGTGCAAGCTTTGTAATTTGACACCCAGAGGGTAGCTTGCATGTCGAATTTCGTTGTTCCTTGAATCACTATGAAATTCAAGGAGGTTAGATAATAGATATCTAAGCTCCTTGAACACTATAGCGCTTTCTAGTAGAGAAATGTTGGCGGAAACTCCCGAGATTAATTTTGCCATTGTGAACTCGGCCTACTGAATTCAAATGGGTTCTTTGACATGCCAAGATCGTATGACATGCGTATCGTATTTTTGCCGCCTTTCAAAAATCACTTACCACGGCCAGGGGCGAACCTGCAATCTTGAAGTTAGTAGACCGACAATGTATTCAGTAATAGTTCATGAAGGCTTGCTCAATTCTCGTATAACCACAACGATTATATTATATTGATGACTGAATTACCATTATGTGGGTTAATATTTGAATAGCCATTGTGCAGAAACATAATACCGGCAATGCCGACTACTTACAATGTTTGATATTAAGGCATTTTGCCATTTAAATACTGATACGAAGACTTCGACCATGTACCATGTCATTTGTTTCAATCACTTGACACCAGAGTTCGCATGCGCGTTTTCCGTTCAGTATGTCATATACATTCCACATGGCCGAGAGTGCGCCATGGTATCAATTTCCGACACCGCGCGCTGATTGTTTCTCTTACCAGTGCCAGCTGGATCGATCGATCGAGTTGGCAGTGCGTCTTATACTTCCGTTCGATCCACCACTGCCAGCTAGGGCACACTTCCGTTCGATTGATCGAGCGGGCAGTGCATACTCCCGTTTTCCACCACTGCCAGCTAGTACACTTCCGTTCGATCGATCGAGCGGGCAGTGCATACTTCCGTTTTCCACCACTGCCAGCTCGTACCCTTCCGTTCTATCGATCGAGCGGGCAGTGCATACTTCCGTTCGATCCACCACTGCCAGCTTGATCTTCCCCATCCACTTCCGTCCCCAATTTTTAAAATCACTCCCACAAAACTATCCAGCAACCGAGCGGAGAGATGTTATACCTCAAAAAGAACACAAATATCTCAGGCTAGATTATCTTCGCCCAGAAATGGTCCACTCCCATAGCGCTATCACGTCACAACCATTCATTAACTCTTGTGTTGTGCAAGAGTATGGGCACAGCGTAGAGGAACACAGGTGTAACATTGTCTGCCTCTCACCACAATCGCAGAGTTCCGATCCCTGTAAATATCCCCATTTACTCTGCATCTCCCAACATCTCTCCGAAATCTGTTGAGTGATCGCCAAGTTTCCCCAGTTGGAGTCGTGTCCTGCTGGACGGCTCTCTTTAGCCTTCATCCACTCTAGTGGCGCAGTGGATTGCCATAGCTGGGTCCTAACTACAGTACTTCAGGTTTAGCAGTGAGCATTGTTGTTGTTAGCAGGAAGCTTTATTTGATTTGAGCCGTCTTCTTGGACGTCGGTGACCAAAGAGAGGATGAGCACGCTCCTTGACTGGCTTTTTCGTTCAGTTTGCGCTGAGACTTCTCTGCGTACCTTAAGAGGAGCTATGTCTGCCAGGGATTGTAGTTTGTGGGCAGGTGTTGAAATCATCCTTTAATGTCATAGACTAGACCTTCAACGAACACCATTCCTTTCATTCCTTTAGGACAGTCATGGGCAAAGCACGACCCGCGGGCCAAGAGCAGCTCTTGAGCTAGTCTAATCCGGCTCGAGACATGGTTACGAATTATACTACCTACAATTAGACATAGGTCATGTTTACTCTTCTGTGTACGGTACCTAGAACTGAAAGCCTATTTCAATATCATTGTGTGTATGCGTTTTGTGTAATATCTCTTTGTGCGAAAAATCTCCACGACGAATTTGAATGAAGATTTGAGGACTTCAGAGTTATTGAACAGGGCTTGAACGTTTTCAGCATGCTATTTAATGTTGACTGCGAAACAGTAAAATCACAGTCGGAGCTAGAACTGTTTGAGTTACAATGTAACAATGAATTAAAGCAACTATTCCTCAAAGTTTCGGAAATTGAGTTCTACAAGGCCCTACCAAAATCAAGCTTCCCAAACTTGGAATCTCATGGTCAAAAGATAACTACCATGTTTGCATCTTACTATATATCTGAACAGGTGTTTTCTAGAATGAAGCTTTGCAGAAATTGCGCCAGCAATAGATCGAAAGACCGCCATTTAGCTGCGCTACCAAGAATCAGCTCATCCCAGGTTCAACCAGATTATGAAAAACCTTTGGAAGCTTAGTCACAGTTTCACTTGTGACATACTCCTTCTTCTAACAAATAATGAAGGTGTGTTCATTTTTCGTACGTTTTCTAGTATTTGAAGCCTATACGTTTTCTTTGATTTAAAATTAAGAAGCAAAAAAGTTTATAATCTTGCTATAAACATGTGTTGTTCTTTTCTTCGGCCCGCCTAGATGATTTTATATTGCATCTGGCCCGGCCCCGAAAAGGTTTGCCCATGTCTGGTCCAGGGAATAGAGACTTGGCAATTTACGTACCATGAATCTCTAGGGATTTGAGCTAGGAATATTAGTTATTTAAAATATAATGAAGTATGAGAACACAGTATTTATTTATTCCTGAAAATTACAATCCTTTTGTTAACCATCGAATGTGTATTTAGGCAGTTTGATCTTTGGTTTCGTTGAATCTTCAAGAGTATTGGACTCTTCTTCTTCTTCTTCTCCTTCGTCCTCCTCGGGAGTTGAATTGATGATATATTTATTGACCTCAATATATCCAGTTCATTAGATTAGCAGTTCGCCTTTTCTACCACTACAAGCGCTTGTGTGAGGCAATACAAAGTTTCATTTATGCCCTTATAACTACTTCCGGTGTGAATATTTTTCAAAAAATCAAAGAAAATCTGAGGGTATTAAAACAAGGAACACATTCATGAAATACTGTAATTCTCTAAATAGGTTAATTTTGTCAGGATTTTAATCAAAAGGTAAACGAGTAAGGAAACATGTAATTTTTGGCCTTTTTATTTTCAAGAACTATATTTAAGCTGGAAGTGATTTTCGATTATTTTTTTATTTTTTTATTTTTTAAGTTTGATACAGCTGCACAACTCACAATTTGAAACCTTTCCTGGATCGTTAGCTCTCAAAAAGAGACACAATGAGGAAATTGCTTAATTTTACGTTTTTGCTAAGATGGGGACCCCTACTTTGTCTGCTAAGATATATTTCCAGCATTGAAATGTGTATCCAAAATATAAAATAGGAGAGTAATAAAATTATAATTATTAATTCCTAATTCCTAATTGTAGAGATTTGAAGCTATTCTTCTTCAGTGTTGCCTATACAAAATTGTCAATGTGTCGCTCTTCAGTCGGTCATCACCAATGTGCCCAATGAATGGACGGGGTACAAGATATAAACATATAACCACACTCCTGGAAGAAATACATGTATTAATCCTAAATAGCCCCATTAACTGTGATAATCTAATATCCTAAATATCCCCATTATATGTGATAATCTAATTCCTAAATATCCCCATTATCTGTGATAATCTAATTCCTAAATATCCCCATTATCTGTGATAATCTAATTCCTAAATATCCCCATTATCTGTGATAATCTAATTCCTAAATATCCCCATTATCTGTGATAACCTAAATCCTAAATAGCCCCATTATCTGTGATCATCTAAAACCTAAATAGCCCCATTATCAGTGATAATCTAAATCCTAAATAGCCCCATTATCTGTGATAATCTAATATCCTAAATGGCCCCATTATCTGTGATAATCTAATATCTTAAATATCCCCATTATCTGTGATACTCTAAATCCTAAATATCCCCATTATCTGTGATAATCTAAATCCTAAATAGCCCCAATATCTGTGATAATCTAATATCCCAAATAGCCCCATTATCTGTGATAATCTAATATCATAAATAGCCCCATTATCTGTGATAATCTAATTCCTAAATATCCCCATTATCTGTGATAATCTAATTCCTAAATATCCCCATTATCTGTGATAATCTAATTCCTAAATATCCCCATTATCTGTGATAATCTAATTCCTAAATATCCCCATTATCTGTGATAACCTAAATCCTAAATAGCCCCATTATCTGTGATCATCTAAAACCTAAATAGCCCCATTATCTGTGATAATCTAAATCCTAAATAGCCCCATTATCGTGGAGTATTCCGGAAAGGATACGAGAACAATTGAGTTCAACTTCTGCTGAAATGTTGATGTTATTTCATTTAGGGGCTTTGTGACATCGTGGCCATGTAGCCCCGTGTACTTGGGAATGTGTGGAATTTGTCTAATAACCTGTGTTATTGTGATGGCTGTATTAGTGTGTGTATTTGTAATTCTTGATGGGGAATGGGACGGAGTTAGCCATGACCTTAATTTAGGAACCATCCTGGCATTCTCCTGGAGTAGAAGTGGGAAACCACGGTGAACCACTTCCAGGATGGCTGAGGTGGGAATCGAACCCGCCTCTTCTCAGTTTTGCCCCACCCTCTATTGAAATGGCTAGAATATTTGAGAAAACAAAGAAACCCCTCTTGAGGAGTGAGAAATTCTTCAGCTGTTTACCATCTCTTGATGAATTCAGTACAACTACAATTAATTGCCAGATCCCTGCCAGCCAAAATCACCATATTTAAAATGTTATTCTATACTCACCCTGTAGGTATCTGTTTGAGGGCGGCTTCGGTGGCGTAGTAGGTAGCATGCTGAGCTTCTATGCCTAAGATCGATGGTTCAAACTTGGCCGAAGTCGTCGGATTTTTTAAGAGCGTTAAAAATCCCTCAGTATCCCTTCCTTAGGAGGGGAAGTAAAGCCGGCGGTCCCATGTCATAGATTTATGGCATGTTAAAGAACCTTCCACTAATTACACTTGTGTGAAGCTAAATTAGAGGTTAGAAATTTGACAAACCCTCTTAGGTTCCAACGTTCCTCGCCAGGAGCCGACTGCGATGCCATCTGGTAACCAAGATCTGAACTAGTAGTCATTGACGGTGGCGTTTGGCGGCAAAAGTAGGAACTACTTGAAAATCGTATGCCTACAGTCCTTACTTGAATTGAAAACAGATAACACTCACTAATACAGCCATCACAATTAACACAGGTTATCAGACAGATTCTACACACACCCAAAGTACACGGGGCTACATGACCGCGTTGTCGCAGCCCCTAAACTAAGGAACTAACCAACCAACCTGTTCGAGTTGTTACATGCTACAGAGGTGTGCAAATTATTAGACCCAAATAAAGAATTTAAATCAGTCACAATATTTTATTCAAAATCGTTTTATTTTTATTTTTATTAACTTACCCTACTTACGAGGGAAGTACCCCAGCTCGAACGGCGAAAACTGACTGAAAGTTGGTTTAAAGTATACAGTTGTACCTATGTCAATAGCTATCAATGCCATTCATCTGTAAAAGTACATTTTCGGTCGCCAGCGCCATCTGAGTATGTGATAATGTGATCACTGTGGCATTTGAGTTTGGACTATTGCAATGCGGGAACATTGTAAATAATGGAGTATGTCTACATGTTGCCCTTGTTAAGTGTGCGTACCGTTCCATTACGCTGTGTTATAAACACTTCATCGAAACTCCACATTTACACTTCGACGTCGAATGAAGGACAACACAGTATCTGCTATTGTGGGAAAGATGACTATGTCAACACGGTACTGCATGTATTAAGATATCTTGTTGCAAGAAAGTGTTCAACCTTTTGCCAGATGATACTGCCCCACATCTCTTTCTTTATAATGGTCCAAATATTCTGTTGCACGGCAGTTTCTGCTGCGAATTGTGTTCATGCAATATTATTTGTAACGTTACCATATAGGCTATATGCTGAAGGTCTAACCTATTGCTAGGAATGAATTCTCCCTAATATAAAGGTCCGAATTGCCTGTTGCACGGTAGTTTCTGCTGAGAATTGTGTTTCTGCAATCTCTGGACGCCGTAACTTCCAAACATTGATTGTACACTAATGCGGGGTTTTACAGATAAATGCCCGTGATGGGTAGTAGAACAGACAAATCTTCGTATGTTAATCACACTGCCAGTCGATTTTAACCGTTCGATCTGGAGTACTTCCCTCGTTAATAATGTTTTCTTCCCTGTGGATTTACAACGTTTCCCATAAGGAATTGCATCTGGAAAGTTTCGAAATTAGAGATTCTGAAGGCTACCGGAGCTGGGTTCGTTTTATTTCTCTTTCATTGATTTTGTAATGTATCCTCAAAATCAGATGATTTTAATCCATTGCCTAAGAATCTTTGAATAGTTCAAGAGCAGACAATCAGTAATAAAGGGCTTTCAAACTCTCTGGTCTAAATTCATACGAAAACTAGAATAAAGTAATCATAACTAAACGTGTGACATTTGGCATTAACAAGACTCCTCGTATTATGGAAACTGTAAAAATTAGTTTACTGTCAGGTTCATAAACATGTTATTAATACTATTTATAAAACATAGCTTGCCACGGTGGGTGAGTGGATACTGTGTCGGTCTACAAACCCCAAATTTCAGGTTCGCTCCTGGCCGTGGTAAGTGATTTTTGAAAGGCGGCAAAAATACGACACCCATGTCATACGATGCTGGCATGTTAAAGAAGCCATTTGAATTCAGTAGGCCGTGTTCATAATGGCAAAATTAATCTCGGGAGTTTCCGCCAACACAAAGTTCCTCATTTATCTACTAGAAAGCGTTATAGCTCCTTGACTTGAATAGTGATTCAAGGAACAATGAAATTCGACATGCAGGCTACCCTCTGGGTGTCAAATTACTAAGCTTGCACCCGGCACCCAAGAACATACGATATTATTATTATTATTATTATTATTATTATTATTATTATTGATAAAACATTTGAAATAATTTCAGCGCCTTGGAAAACATTTCATCTGTGTTAAGTGACAAAACATAGAAAGTAAATTTTGGAAAACTATCAATGACTCTAATAGCTTGCACACCTCTGTAGCTCGCCAGAAACAGAGAGAGTCTCAATACAGCTCAACCCTCACTGGATTGGAATGGTTCGTGAGCTCCTCCGTGTCTCCCTTTCTTCTTCTGATTGCAGATGTGATATATTCTTATATTTACATATCAGTTCGTTGGGCTGCATAACCAGACAGGAATAGGGCGAGAGGGCCAACGGAGGAACTCTTGCAGTCCTGGAGCTGTGCGTTGGGTCAACTACTATTTGGAAAATGGTGAGTTATTGTACTCGTATAAAACTGTACACAATTCATAACAAAAAAAAAAATAATAATAATTATAATAATTATATCCTGTAGGTTGCTCGTATCAATCATGAAAACTCATCAGTCACAATTTAATTCTGTGTACAGTAGCCTCATTCATAAGTATTACGGTGGATATCGCATCATCTCTTCAATAAATCTAATTGAACACCAGGGAGCCACTTCACATAAAAGTAACCACAGATTACAATATTACGTCCAATTCTGTGTAAACATAAATTTTTAAAAACAAGGTCGAATCTCAATGTAGGCCTAGTTATATAAATATACATTGTTTGTGCAACTTTCTTAATAATTATAACTTTCCCATAACAATTTATATTTTTAATGAGATTTCTGCTTATGCTTTACTGTCCTCAAGATAGAATTCAAAAACTTCACCTGGGTCTACCAGTTTGTATAATATTTGTTTTTCCTTTTCTTTAGATATGAATATCTTTAACACTCAACGTAAGTTCAATCATCCATATATCTACACAAACCATTATACAATACATGATTTTCCAGTTTCTACGTTGTTTGAATTCATGTTTCAACTAAATGAAATACCAATGGCCACCGCAGTCGGCTCTTGGCAACGAACGTAGGAACCTAAGAGCGTTGTTTACATTCTTATCCTATACAATTTAGCTTCACTCAGGTGTAATTAGAGGAAGGTTCTTTAACATGCCATAAATCTATGTCATGGGACAGCCGGCTTTACTTCCCCTCCGAAGGAAGGCATACTGTGGGATTTTAACGCTCTTTAAACATCCGACGACTTCGGCCAGATTTGAACCCGCGATCTTGGGCATAGGAGCTCATCATGCTACCGACTACGCCACCGACGTGTTGCTAAACATTGCATAAATATATGTTGACACATTACATAGATTACCTCCCATCGCCCGACAGACTAACGTTTCCTGTAGTACATGTAGGGACGTCGAATCACATAAGCCAATGATTTGAATTCTGTTACTGTGTTATTCATCACAGATTACAGAGCGAATGGTGCGTTGTCAGTGACCTGTTACGGACCACTCATCAGCGTATTAGTTACCCCCAAGTGCTTTCATTAAGATTCAGCCGAGTACATCGGAATATTAACTGTGTGATTATTACCAGCATTGAATGTACTGTAGCTAGTCATAAAACAAACACATTTTGACGCTATGGTTGGCAAATATTTGGCTAGCTCTCTAGTGAACAATACAATACAGACCCTGACGTGATAAAGAAGATTGTCAGGAACAGCTTGTCTATTTCATCACTTTGGAAGAACTGTTATGTTGGCTATAGAATGAATGGAATCGTTTTCTCTTGCAGGGAGTGTTGTTCCTAGCAATCAATGAAGCTCTTTGTTCTAAATTGATTTCAATGTTGGAATATTGGTTTTCATGGTCAACAAACGTTTGGTGCTTTTCAGTCGGTCATCACGATTGTAGGCACATGAAATGGGTTATTCCCTAATCCTGAAAAAAATTACATGAGATTAATAAGTACACTAGGATGACCAGTTTCGATCGTCAAGCGATCATCATCAGATCTATTTTCTGACATAGATTTTATAGCCTAATGATGATCGCTTGACGATCGAAACTGGTCATCCTAGTGTACACATTAATCTCATGTATTTCTTTTCAGGATTAGGGAATAACCACCTTATTTGG
This sequence comes from Meconema thalassinum, assembly GCA_946902985.2. Lineage (NCBI taxonomy): Eukaryota > Metazoa > Arthropoda > Insecta > Orthoptera > Tettigoniidae > Meconema > Meconema thalassinum. Next base: position 768,711,477 of record OX336388.2, on the reverse strand, counting down.
ATACAATCGTGTTGACCGACTGAAAAGCACCAAACTCGTCTATACTAAGGCAACACAAAAAATGACTTCAAACACCATAATGTTTCACGGTTTGGTAATTGATTTATATCAAATCTGCTATATTCCCCACGTGTACTAAGGTAGGCTCATCAGCAGGCTACTGGTGCACCTTGCCTGGACCTTACTACGATAGTGGATATTGTAACTTTGACTCGGTCAACACAAAATAATTCCAATTACTGGAATATGCGAAGAAATACCATCATATAAATTAGGCTATGTGTCATTTAGCCTTTATTTCTTTTCCTGGGTGCGTAATGCCTTAACATTTATCAGTAAGAGTAATCACACTTACTAAGCATTCTGACGGGCGGTTTTGTTTTTGGAGGACAGAGACTGGCTGTGAATGTCACTGTAGGTTTAGTAGTGTTTTGTTGAACTATTTGTCTTGTACACTTAGATCTGATGATGACCATCTGACGAACAAACATGCCATCCCTTAGTGTGCTCGTTCTTCAATAGTTCATAACAATATATATTACCCTTTTACGAATTGATTGCCGGTGGTCGGGATGGGAACTATTCCTTGTTTACTTGTGTCACACGTCAGCCTGCTTCGTTGACAGGTACAGTTTCGCGAGTAGGATATGACTCAGCTCCAATAGTCTCAGTTATCGTTTGACTGTCCGTGGTGACATGAGGTCATGTGACGCGCAATGCTGCTTGTCTTATGTGCAGAACGAACTCTTGCCATCGCTGTGTTCCCCGCTTCGTCCCGCGGGGCAGCTGCTACAATCAACAACAAACACTGACGCAGCCAGGCTCAGCGGCAATCTAATGTTAAACGGGAAATACCGGGTGAATCTACTGCCCCTAATAATACAGGTTTAAGCCACCCAACTAACGCGTGTAGTCAGGAAGGTCAATATTTCTCTGCTTGCATCCCGTATGGTATTAATGCACTGCAAGCATATCCTGCACACGATACTGAACTTAATTAGGCCTATTAGCCTATTTTCGTTTTATGAAAAAATAGGCTTATGAGATCACCTTTTGACTGTGTGTGTGTGTGTGTGTGTGTGCGTGCGTATGTGTGTGTGATGTGTGTGTGTGTGTCCCTGTAATAACGTCTAAACGTCTGGATTTCAATGAACCTCGGTAAGATCATAGCACCATTTTGGACGACCCCGGCCGTGCCCTTCAAATTTTAATACATCTCACCAATCCAACATGGCGGCTGTGCGAAATATTTCACCAGCATTCAATATCTCCAAAACTATTTCTGATATCACCCTGAAGTTTCGTACGGTGATAACTGGCACTATTGGAAATTCACCTATGAGACTTTCAAAAACTTGGTAGCGACAAAACCAACATGGCGGCCAAGCGAATTTGAGATTTTTAAATAGACTTTTCTCGCGATTTAACCATCCAAACGCAATGAAACTTTGTACAGCAAATGCTTATATAAATGTTAATCAACTGGCATCTAATTTATTTCAATTGCTTTCGTAATCACAAGATGTCAGCTGTGTGAAATTTTAAAATCTATTTTTACGTCTTGTGTCCTAATCATGCGATTGAAGTTTGAATACTAGACATACACAATAATCTTCATGTAATATTACTTAACTCTAAGACCTACATATACAAGAATCCAACATGGCGACCATCCGTAATATTAGACGGTTCCCAATATCTACGAATCTATTACAGCAATCAAACTTAAATTTTGTATGTTGATAGAGGCAATTAACATAAGTAGAATATATGAAAATAGGCTTTAGGTTTTCACGGAACTACTTGTTTTTCACTCGTATTAATCTGTAGTCACATTGAGGGGAAAATAATAGTGTTCAGTATCGTTTGCGTGGTACGCTTTGCAGTTCATTAGTACCATACGGGATGCAAGCATATAAATATCGAACTTCCTGACATCACGCGTTAGTTGGGCGGCGTAAAACAATGTTATTAGGGGCAGCTAATTCACCCGGTACCTACTGTATACAGGCTATACTGTATATCTCCATATATAACAAGTAGTTCCGTGAAGAATTAAACAGTCTATTGTCATATATCCTACTTATGTAAATTGCCTCTGTCATCATACAAAATTTCAGTTTGTTTGCTGTAATGTATTCGTAGATATTTAGAACCAACTAAATATTTCGGATGGTCGTCATGTTGGAGTTTATATATGTAATCCATGAAGTTATGTACTATTACATGAATATTATTGGGATTGGCCCGTGGGTCCTACTTTGCTCATGACTGACTTACACTCTCTCTTTGTGTAGTGACGTGTAGGTGAGGTAATGCTGGAGATGTTGAAGAGTTTACTCCAATTACGCTTCACCATCTTAATCGACTCTGCTTGTCGACTTGATTTACACAGTGCTAGACAACCTGGCGCTGTTTTAACCTTTTGATCCAACCACCTACTCTGCCACAGACGGCAACAGGCTTGAACAATAAAGATAGGTCAATAATGTATACAGACAGAATCACTCGACTGTGATAACTCTGTCGCCTTTATGAAAGGAGTGAGACAGTGGGTACATAGGTAGCCCCCTCGTGCGCTGGTTAATAGTATTTCAATGTCTAGATGCACTTTTAGCGTCTGAAGTACATTTTAGGCATTAGTTTCATTTTTTAGGCTTATGACGTTACCTTTTGTCTGTGTGTATGTGTGTGTGTCTGTGTGTGTGGATGTGTTTGTCCCTAATAACTTCTTAACGGCTAGAGCGATTTCAATGAAACTCGGTAAGGTCACAGCAGCATTTTGGCCGACCCCGACAGTGCCCTTCAAATTTTATTACGTCTCACCAATCCAACTTGACGGCTATGCGAAATATTTCGCCAGCATTCAATATCTCCAAAACTATTACTGATATCAGCCTGAAATTTTGTACGGTGATAAAAGGTACAACTACAAGTTCACCTATGAGAATTTCAGTTAACTACAAAAGGAACATGGCGTCCAAGCGAAGTTGAGACTTTTAAATAGAAATTTCTCGCGATTTAACCATCCAAACGCAATGAAACTTGGTACAGCAAATGTTCATACACATCGAAATGCACTGGTATCTAATTTAGTTCAATTATCTACATAACCTCAAGAGGCTGTGCGAAATATTTCACCGAAATTCTATATCTCCGAAACTGTTATTGATATCACCCCAAAACATTTGTACGGTAATAAAGGGTACTACTACAAGTTTATACATGCAAGTTCCAAAAACCTGTAGAGTACATAACTAACATGGCGGCCAAGCAAAGTTGAAATATTCTAAGAGAGTTTTCTGGCGATTTAACCATCTGAGCGGAGTGAAATATGGTACAGAAAATGTATATACATATTATAATGCACTGGCATCAATTGTTTACATAATCTCAACATGGCGACTGTGCGAAATTTTAAAATTAAGATTTTATTTCATGTGTCGTAATCATGCGATCGACGTGAAAGTTTGAATAATGAACATACGCAATAATTTTCCGTTAATGGTACTTAACTCTATGGCCTATACGTATAACAATCCAACATGGCGACCAAGCGAAATATATAGATGGTTCTCAATATCTACGAATCTTTTACAGCAATGCACGTTTCTCGCGATTTAACCATCAGAGTGCAGTGAAACTAGGTACGCTAAATGATTATACAAATGTTATTTCAATTGTTTTTATAACCACAAGATGGGAGCTGTGCGAAATTTTAGAATTTTGTTTTTACTTCTTGTGTCATAATCATGCGATTGAAGTTTGAATACTACACCTATACAATAATCTTCATGCAATAGTATATAACTCTAAGACCTACATATTGTGCCCATTTAACATGAAATATGCAAATCACAGTATGCCAGCAATGCTCAAATCGCGATTTTCGGGGTTATGGTATGTTCTCCCACTCTGTGACTTACACATTTTGGATTAAATAGAGGATACACTTCCAAAATAAAAACAAAATCAACTCCTACTATAAAACATTTAATTCCACAATTATATGGCGCTACAACAAATTAAACAAATAAAATACTGACCCATTCTAACTTGTTCAAAGTAAACAAGGAATACAATATAAAAACAAATGTTAAATCATAAATAAATGGTTTCTCATAAACCAACAAATATATCTCTATTTTCACTTCCATATAGTGTCCTTTTTAAAATTCCATACAATTCAGAGCTCCAATAGGCTCTATACTTTCCAATATAAACTGTGTTATCACTTTTACTGCATATCACTTCCTTTTATATGAGTATTTTATAATTAAAACAATATATAATTCTTATTAAAGTACTTTTACTACTTTGCTTAAACTTTGGGCTTTCACAATGTTCTCAGTTTCCATCTCTCTCAAATCAACAATTCACTACAGTGATTGGGAAAACATTTGCGCACTCCCGAGTTTCTGAAGACTACTTGAACTAGTCCAAAAATTAAGATCACTCCCGAAATCTAATTGTCTTCACTGAACTCGTGAATCATTACATCATAATTATAACATTATATTAGGGATTTATTATTATCTGTCTTAAAAGACCATTATCTCATAAGAAAGCAACGATCTGAACTTGCAAGCGGTAATCAATCAATCTACAAGAACCTCGGTTCGAAGACCGGGTCGTTAAACAAACTCTAAACAAGCTAGCGTACTATAACTTCAAAACAGACGGATCCCCGACCGACCGCAACATCAATGTCAAGGGGTCTAGCCTGGACACTTAGCGTGAGTTATTGTAGGGAGGGTGACTTCACGGCCATCGCCCCCACGGGACGAGCGGCTCCTAGTTTCAACACAGCTGTTTCTTAAATGCAGTTCTTTGAACAGGCATGGCTTTTCATCCACTTACTTTAACAACATATTTATTTTCATTAGACCATTCTCGTAGCCTTGGCAATTATTAATTATGAAGTATCCTCATTGGTGGGTAAGAGTAATTCACATACAACAACGAATATTTAGGGGCTTCAACAACTCGACGAATCGGGGTTCGACTCTCTCAACTGCCTCGGGAACCAATCCCATAGTGGAGGACTTATATAAATGCGACTTAGGGCGGCCTCGGCCTAATAACCTGCGCTCATAATACAATAAATTCGCACCCTATTATAACACAACAACACACATGGCCTCGTGATCCACATCACTATATAGAGGACTTACTATAGCTCAATTACCACGACCAACTTCCCCTCATAATTAAATTTACCAAGTATATTTAGGTTCAACGCCTTCCTAGCGTGACAAATTTACTTCAATGCGATACATTACGCTTATCATTTATTTCCAAATTGCCTTCAAAAAACTGATAAATTCAAAATCACATTTGATCTATATCTCAATTTTATATTAATCCTCTCCCGTACAATAATCGCTCAAACTTAAGAACATATGTTCACAACATGTATTTATTCCTTTAAAGGAGCTCAAAAGCTACTACTTTCATATAATTCATCATAATCTTCATTTATCTAATTGTGATTATTATTATTATTATTACGCTTGCTTTCATATAATTAAATCATTTATCAAATACACTGATATTTTATTTCATACATTTCCCATAAGGGATTTATTCATTTCACAGAATCATTTATATTTTCTCATTTTTTTTGTTCAGATCGCGCTATTATTCTGTTATTTATTATACAAAAACATCCCTATTATCTCATTCTCAGGTGGATTGCACGCAAACATCTCCCAACACATGACATAATGAAATGGTTGCTCACATGATAAGACGGTCCTCGACCGTATTTTCCAACGATGTTTCATGTCGCCCACTTGAATATGTTTAAGCCATCTTCCCTAATTCCATTTCATACTCTGACATTTCTTGACACACATATAACTTCTCTACCTTATACACTGGTAAAATTTTGAATACGATTCCGTATTCTTTTATAATACACAAATGAATTCACTGAAAAATTATTACACTAACACAAATTTCCTATATTTACAATACATTGCTTTTATCACTGAGGCTTTGATTTTAGCCTTTACACACGGGATTTCTCTCTTCCCCGTCTCCAAGGGTGAAACTAGTAGATGTCGGCTCCCTATCTGACCAGAATATGAAAGTCTCGAACACTCTACCCCTCCCGGGAATGGTACTTCTTCAAATCCGGTTTCCTGACGATCGGCTATTATTATTATTAGCTCGAAATTGCTTCTTTCTAGACACTATTAGTGTGTTTAGCGAAAGTCTGTCTTGTTCACGGTCTCCCAAATACTCTATCTGTGACCTACTATTTTCTTGCATCTAATGCTCCTCCTTCAATACGTAACTTAGTGCTTTTTATAGTTCGTTTGTTTCCTTGAAACAACGTCTCAAATTAAATTCTCACTTCTGATTATTCTGTTCTCTAATTCATATCTTTTCAGAATACTATGCGGCCCTTATTTTGTCCGACCCTGATCGGGTTCTTTAACATTGATTGAATGTTTATTTCGCTATTATGGTACTTCAAAACGTTACGATATTTTCGGTCATTTAAATGAACAGTTACTTGAAGACCTATCGCCTGTTCTTTAAGTTCGCAGCCTACTTTGACTGTAATACTGAACTTTTCACTATAAGACTGATACTGGCGGAATTAAATCCTGTATTAGGATTTTCCTAAGTCTTCACACGGCGATACTTTGATGATACTTCTCGGCCACTCCCTTCGGGTGCACGCTGGTGATACAGAGTATCACGACCTCTCGAGGTCTAGTAAGTACTGCATGATTTGCCTGGCACGGCCAGGACTTTTATACAAATCGGCGACAAAAAGATAAATTCTACGACTTTTTCATAACCAACTTTTGAAGCAATGGTCGCACACTTTTAAAAATTATATCTCTGGAAAGCTTGTTTTCTAAACGTAAACTGACTTCTTTGCACAAGAAAATCGATCGTGCAATTCTGAGATATTAAATAAAATTTGGTCATCAGATATGTGGGTGTTACAGTTGATTTTTAATCCCCACCTCCTCGGGTCTCGGGGAACTTTTAATGACGTATGGCCACGTTTGCACTTCTTTCCTAGGCAATTATTAAAACCTTTTTCTCCACACAAAAATCTCTATTCCAAAATGATTCACAATGATGTATTTCTTTAGTTAATTTTATGCTCGCAAGTGCTTTAAATCTAATTATTCTTCTTCTTGCACAACTGCGAGGTTGCCAATTTACTGCAACGTAAGATCAATTTCCGAAACATGCTTGCAGTCACTCCGACGGAAAGTTCCACTCGTTCGAATTATAGCCATGACTCGCTCCTATCGGTGCGTCATGCGTGATATCATTTCCTGGCCACCTGGGCTCTCCTTTCTTGCACAACGTTATGCTCGCCCTCTCGTATAAAATCTTTCTATGTTCCACTGAAGACTGTATATTTCCTTCCTTCTTTTTACCATAATACATGGATTCGACCCCTTGAACCAATGGTACATGGGTTCAATATATAAAAATACAACATCGCGACCATCCGAAATATTAAGACGGTTCTCAATATTTACGAATCTATTACAGCAATCAAACTGAAATTTTGTATGTTGCTAGTGGCCATTAACATAAGTAGGATATATCAAAATAGGCTGTATATTTCTTCACGTAACTACTTATTACAGTATTCTGGGAACTCGCTTAGAACACGGCCCATTTGTGTCCATACCAAGGAATACATGAATTTTCTCACTGCACACTCCTAGTGCCATTTCAATTTGTAACTCGTCAGCTAAAACTATTTATAGGTCTTAGGGATAATATATTCCCACCATGTAAGCATTTACACATTCTTCCTCACGGTAGATGCACATAAATATTTAAAACCCATTAATTTGGTGTATACTGCCATCTGAAACCAAAATTGGAAGCATATATCCCAGTGGTCTCCTCAGTGCATGCGCTTGTCAGTTCTGTTGTGCTGAGTGAATGTAAAGCATTGTCTTGCCTTTATTAAAGTTAAGAAATTTGGAAAGGTTGATATACACTTGAAATATAATGTTTATAATGGTTTAGGTCACTGAGTAAATATGTTTCAGCTAGAAAGGAAATAATTGTGCAATTTAAGATGCTTACCATTGAATAGAAAAGATATTGATTATATCTGTGTATTTAGTAAATGCTATGTTGAAATTATTGAATTATATTTCAAACATGCTAACTTTTAACATTGAAAAATCACTTTAATTTTTCTTGTGCAGTTTCGGCAAAGATGTTAGAGGTCACTGAACTTGTGTTGCGTACGAGTTAGTTGTAATACCTGGGCCATACTATTGAGTGTGAGCGCTCATGTTGCATAAAAGTGTTTCTCAGAAAATTGGTTTTTAAATAGAGTTGAAAAGGTGTTAATAATGATGATGATGTTTATTTTGAATGCCATTATATGTGATTACTACTCAAGTATGAATATCCGCTATTTCATCAACCAACGTGGAAATCAGACAAAATGAGTTATGGAGTATAGCAAAGGTTTGTAAGGAACCAACAGGAAATGTATTTTGGCCATTCGGCTGCAATTAAATTTATTATTAAAAAATTAAAATATTTTATACTCCCGGTCTCTTTTACTATAAAGGGCTATGAATGATGAATAATCGCAGTTCATAATAATAATAATAACAACAATAATATTTCATGGTCACGGGAGTTGGGTGCAAGCTTTGTTATTCGACGCCCAGAGGGCAGCTTGCATGTCGAAATTTTCTTGTTCCTTGGTGCCCTATGAAAGTCAAGGTGGTTAGATATCTAAGCTCCTTGACACTAGCGCTTTCTAGTAGAGAAAGGAGGAAACTTATGTTGGTGAAAAATCCCGAGATAAATGTTGCCATTCGAAAACGGCCTACGGAATTCAAATGGGTTTTTGAACCTGCCAACAACGTATGAAATTCATGCCAAGATTTTTGTCGCCTTTCAAAAATCACTTACCACGGCCAGGAGCGAATCTGCAAGCAAGGTTGGTAGACCAACACGATAGCCACTCACCCACCGTGGCTAGCTATAATAATAATAATAATAATAATAATAATAATAATAATAATGATTGTAGAGTTTCAGCTATTATTTTCCTTCTTCAGAGTTTCAATTGTAATCGACAATGAGGGCACCCTCTTGCTCTGTGACGAGTTAGATGAGCCCAATTCTTTTCTCCACTATTACACCTCTTTTCTCTTCTTTCTTCTCCTCCTCTTTTAGCTGTTACCACCCTTCCCCCATTTCCCCTCTCCCCCAGGGTGAAATGTGTGCTCGACACAAACGGAAGAATGCTCATTCACATTTTATGAATACTCTATCATTTTGTCAGTTGAATTCCAGCGAAATTACAGGCATTTAAACGTGAGAGAATGTTGGGAAATGTTAAAGAGGATAGATCTTCCGCGAGAGAGATTATATGTGGTGGTTGCTTGGTTAGTAATGTTTCACAAAGCAATATTAGTGATTAGTGATTGGAAACTGAAATCTCCGAACTGCAGGAACACATTGCATTTGTGATACATAACTTAACGCCCTACGGCTACGCTGCTGTATAACATTACAGAGAAGAGCTGGCATCGAACACTAGACAAATAAAATAGCTTTCTCAGAACGTAACCGTCGCTCATGTAGCAGGAAGGGTACTTTGAAAGTTCTTTTTCTCCCATCAAGGCAAGAATATAAAATAAACTAACAGAAGTGATGTTTTACATTTGCTTTGCTCTTAAATTGTGTACCTTGAGACATCAGAGTGTTGCTTTTGATAATGTTTAGAATAGATCGTTAAATTACACAAAGAAACGTAGGATTCTCAAAGAGCTTGTTTCATCTCTGTATACTAAGACTGAAGATGAAATAAAATACATACGAATGACGACTATGCTAAAGAAGGAACTTCGTATCATTTCTCGGAATACATTAGGTATTTATATTATGTTTGCATTTCATTCGATATCTACAGACTCAAACTTCAAAAGAAACGATGTTGTAAGGCTTAGAGAGACTCAGAAGACGGTATAATATAATACACCCCATTAGGAGGCAAATGAGAAGCTATTGGTGAAAATATCAACAAAAGAGAAATTCTGTAGGATGAAGAGGAAAGAAATAATAAAACTGTCTTCTACAGTGAGATTCTTTTGCTGGAGTGGAGCCAACGGCCAGCTACCAGGCGAGCGCACGCCTGCCGCCAGTGAATTGAACTCGGTCCGCAGATTGCGCACAGGTAGAAACATTAACATCAACCTAACGAGGCGAGCTAAGCAGGGTCACTAAACTTTCACCAACGAGGGCGTGAAGTGTCAGCACACATATAAGAAGGTAACATAAACGAAAGCTTCCTGCAGGATTCAGTTAATGATGCACAGTTGTTTCTTTATTTCTTGGGAGTCTGGATGACCTCACGTAACCAGTTAAAGGTTAGAACCTACCTTTTCACTGAAGATACTGAAAATGTTCTCCTTCAGATGACAGAACGTAACTTTGGAATTTACTTCCTTACATTATGTAGCTACTCCTGTACCACCCTGCATGTTTACTGTGATTAATTGTAGCATGGACCTAAGCCCGTTTGGTGTTTAATTGTGGGGTAATAATACAAAGTGTGTATATCAATTACCCGTACTGTAGTGGAGCTGGAGAACAATATACTGCAGCAGATATCTCTCACAACAGAAGGGAATTACGTGTAAACGCTAATTTATTTTCATGATACGACGCCTGTCTGTCAGCTGAAGAAAAACCTTTTCAGCAACTTCTGTTAAAAGGTAAGTTCTTTAATCATGATTTGTTGGTGAATTTACCATTAATTAATGTACTCTGTTACGGTTTCTACCTGCGCGCAACCTGCGGACCGAGTTTGGTTGGTTGGCGGAAGGCGCGCGCGCCTGCTAGCCGGCCACTGGCCCTGCTCCAGCAAATGAATCACCCTGTAGAAGCATATTTTATTATTTAACTTTCAAAAATCAGTACGGTAACAAGAATACCTTACTAAATTTAGTGTAGCTGCCTTGATGGTTGCAGATGTTTCAGGGAGAATGAAGCGCAATGACCTACTGAGGATATCTTGCCACTATCAGGTGGCAAAGTGTTTCCAAAATGTTTTACGGAGAGTGGTCAAACGGTAAAACCAGAAGAATTTATTTGACAATATTTCAAATTCACGGCGTGTAATAATCTTCTAAATTTGAATGTTGCATGGAACTGGGCTGCCCTAAGAGGTCATTATTCAGAGGCAAGCCACTTATTCACAAACCATCGAAATTTATCTCATCAGTATTATCTACTGCAGCGGCGTCGAGGCATTGAACGGTCGGCGTGCAAGCTATGCTGCGCCTCCCAACAGGAGGACGGCTTCTGCCTCGCTTGGCTGGGCTGACTGCTCTGACTGATGTCGCTGCCACAGTTCCTGGCCGTGTCTGACCGAGTCAGGTTGGGATCGCTAGTGCACCTATGGGGGTATGGGCGCGGAACATCAAGAGCCCACTGATGAGCCAGCTTGGTGTTCGTGGGCGAAACCATACACAAGACAAGACATAAACCTAGACAAATTGTTGAGTTTAAATTCACGGGCCGTGAATGCCAATATACGATCTTTTTCGAAGCCTTTATAGGAAGGTGAAAGGCTGCTTGAAATATTAGCTCTCGCAGTTAGAGGTGCACGTGCACTTCATAATAAGGGAGGTAGTGCACTGTTCGCTACTCCTGTGGAGGTCCGGGCGGGGAGCACTAGAAGCACGCTCGCTGATGAGCCAGACACGGCACAAACCTAGAAAATTTGCTGAGTATTAATTCACTCAGTTTAGGGGCTGGGACAACGCTGTCATGTAGCCCCGTCTAATTTGGGTGTGTGTAGAATCTGTCTGATAACCAGTGTTAATTGTGATGACTGACTGCATACATTCGAATTTTCAAGTGGTTCCCAAATTTTGCTACCAATCGCCACCGTCAACGACCAACTAGTTCTGAACTTGGTGACTAGATGGCACCGCAGTCGGCTTCTGGCCACGAACGTTGGAACCAAAGATTGTTGGTCAAATTTTAACCTATAATTTAGTTTCGCACAGGTGTAATTAGTTGAAGATTCTTTATCACGCCATAAATCTATGACATGGGACCGCCGGTTTTACTTCCCCTCCGAAGGAAGGCATACTGAGGGATTTTAACGCTCTTAAAAAATTCGACGGCTTCAGCCGGGTTTGAACCCGCGATTTTGGGCATAGAAGCTCAGCATGCTACCAACTACGTCACCGAAGCCGCTAATATTGGGAGGTGAAAGGCTGCTTGAGCTTCGAGCTCTCTCAGTTAGAGGCGCTCGTTCGCAGTTTGCTACTCCTATGGGGTCCGAGCGCGGACACCAAGAGCCCGCTGATGAGCCAGCTTGCTGTTGCTGGGTGAAACCCCACACAAGACACGGCACAAACCTAGGAAAATTACTTTATGTTCGACCCTCACTATTATGTGTCAGATAACTGTATCATAATGATGGTCATTATAACACTGTTTTCCATTATGATACAGTTTCTCCAGCCAATCAGAGCTCGTTCATTGACCAATTAGGTAACGATAACTTCGCGCATGCGCTCAAAATCCAACATGTCGGACATAAACACAACATCGAACTATAATAAATTACCGACATGGAATACCCACCGTCCATATGTTCGCGTAAATAAACTGGCGAATATGAGACAAGAAATAGCACTGTACCTTAAAATCACCAACACTAATTTCTACACAGCGCATTGTCTTCAAATGACTGCGGTGACAATATTACTGAGGGACGGCTGATGTAAACATATGGTTGCATATGGCATTGCAACCACACAGAGCGCATGCGTCGGTTGTTCAAAGCTCTTGAAAGACAAAGATATAACACCCAACGCTCGCTCTGCGATCACAAAATTCCAGTAGCTGACTCTCAACAGATATTTATGAATATTTATGTTAAAACATATAATAAAGTTATAATTATCGTCGAACATAAACAGTCGTATGCAACTCGCCTATAATGGTAATTAAGACACTCGTATGGAAATTATAAAACTCGCATACGCTCGTTTTATAAAAAATACTCGTGTCTTAATTATAGCCATTATAGGCTCGTTGCATAATGTACTATTAATTGGTCGTGAAAGCCAATGTATCATCTTAAAGAAACTGATTGTTCATTCAATGTGTTGGTTGTCCGACACATCTATATTGTATTTCACGCGGTTCTCCACGTATCGGCACGTGATGATTGCGTGATTAACATTAAAACTATTTTTTTTAGCGTATGGCAAGACATATTTGGCTCGCCAGTTTTGTAGCTGCTTCGAAACGGACACCCAATGGGTGAGCTACAAGTACCGTTGGGGGGGGGGGGGGAAGTTGGATGTAAAACGAAGAGTTGGAAGGTAGCGACTGTGGCCTATAGTTAGGGACCAACCCCGCCATTTGCCTGGAAGGGAGATGGGAAACCACAGAAGACCATCTTCAAGCTTGCCGACGGGGGGATTCAAACTTCCTCGCCTCCCTGATGTGAGCGACTGTCACCAGTCACGCCGTAACGACCACGGCTAATTCACCCGGTATCAGAACTACTGATAAGGCATCATGGAACTCATTTAAGGCATTGCAATTTCGGTCACAATATTGTTTTTCTTTTCCTTGATTTCGTTTTGTTTAAATTTGTTTCATGTTTGCAAGACACTAAATACTGTTATACGTTAGACCAATCAGCCACAACACAGCGAGGGCAGTACGGGAGTGAGTGAGACCGGAAGGCGAGTGAGAGAGACTGAGATATACTCTTCGCCCATCATCGCTGCAGATCGTCCGTGCCAGAAGCACGCTGGCGTGCTGTATGCACACCTCTGATCTACTGTATATGAACTGTACTCAATGTACATAACAGGACTTAATATCTGGAATCCTTTTTGGGCATCAATGTGATTTATATTTTGTTTAACTAATTTAGTTATAAATAGATTAAAATTTCCGCCTAATCAATACTTTTTATTAACTAAAGATCACTGTGTGCTCATTGGTGGGACATGTTTCGAGGCCTAATTATTTTTTGCCCCAACATCAGCCGATATGAATGAATTAATAAATGTCAGACACATGATAAATGTATAGCATAACACTAAAAAGTCCCTTGTTATTAAACCTTATAAGGTGAACCTTAAAGAAGGATGGGAGATTGAACGTCTAAATCTACACAAAATGATGTAGTCTATGAAAATATAAATATAATAATCATTTAAAACAAATTTGAAAGACATAATCAAACTCAAAAAAATGCTGATTTTCTTGCAGAATACTGCTAGTAGAAAAACATGCCTGGTATAAAGTGTTATAAACTAGGAAACACTTTCAATAAGGTTAAACTGTGTAGTTCTAAAATGTATTTTACTACGACAAAATAATACTTTTGTAAGCATCGCATAAATTATGTGAATTATCTAACTACCACGAACACTTCAATTTTACTTCAAAGGAAAGTTACCCATGTAGATTTTATTAACTTAATGAGTAATTTATTATAAATGTGAGATATGTCAAGATAAAAAAAATTGGTCCATGTCGGCTTTATCGCTAATGCCTGGTGAACACGCCTCTACGTCTCCTCAGTCCTGAGCGCCGCGCCATCTCAAATACGTGACTCGAAACTATTGTGTGTACAGCCAGCACGTGATGAATATTAGCTGGGTGGGATTGTAATCTGTGCTCGTGATACCATGTTCTGTCTCAAAGCTGTACACTAATACGTATCTCTCCTATTGTATGTACAACCAACAGATGCTGAACATAAACCGGGGTGGGATGGTAATCTCTCTACTTGCGGACAAGGGAGGCCCACTCTCCGCTCTGGTCATTGTTTGATGTAGTTACCTCCTCGCTGAAAATAGCCCCACCATTCAACCTTCAAACCATCCTGGAGATTACATCTTCACTTCACTAAGAAGAAGGGTATGTTATCGACTTCCTTTAGAATGTTATATTCTTCCGAGATATCCATTCATTCATTCATTCATTTACTTTATTTACAAATGGGGGTAATTTCCCGGTGGAAAATTGTACAACTACAGAAAATTGTTGTTGTTTGAGTCTTCAGTCTTTTGACTGGTTTGATGAAGCTTTCCATGCCTCCCTGTCCTGAAGTAATCGTTTCATCTCTACATAGTTACCACACCCTACATCCGAAGCAATCTCTTTAACATATTCTAACCTTGGTCCGTGGCTAAGTGCTTAGCGAGCTAGGCTTTGGCCCAAAGTGCCGAGCCATGAGGGATTTTAATCTCCTGGGGTTAATTCCCGTGGCTCGGGGACTGGGTGTATGTGCCGTCTTCATCATCACTTCTTCCTCAATACGACGCGCAGGTCGCCCACGGGCGTCAAATAGAAAGACCTGCACTCGGCCTCTCCGGAGACCACACGATCATTATCATTACCTTGGTCTACCCCTACAGTGCTTGTCCTCAACCCTTCCTTCCATAACTAAGCTTGCTATTCCTGAGTGTCTTAATATGTGTCCTCCAACCTATCTCTTTTCTTCATTAGCAGTCGCCAGAAACATCTCTCCTCACCCATTCGACTTAATACCCCTTCGTTTGTAACCCTATCTACCCATCTGATGTTCATCATTCTCCTGTAACACCACATTTCAAAAGCTTCAATTCTCCTCTTTTCTGGTTCACCAACAGTCCAAATTTCACTTCCATAGAGTGCCACGCTCCAGAAAAAGTCTTTCAAAATAACTTCCTTACACCTAAATGTCAACCTCGATGTCAACAGATTCATTTTTTGTAGAAATGCTTTCCTCTCCTCAGCCAACTTACTTTTTATATCCTCTTTGCTTCGTCCATCACTGGTTATTTTGCTTCCTAAGTAACAGAAGTCTCCTACTTCCTTTAGCTTTTCACCTGCTAATTTGATGTCCATAGAGGCTTCTGATTTATTTTGTCTGCTTTCCACTATTTTTGTTTTATATTTATTATTTATCATCATGAATTCTTTCCTCAAGGTAGAGTCCATACTATTCAAAACCTATGGCCTGTCGGCCAAGATGACGATGCCATCAGCAAATCTCAGAGTTGAAATTATTTCTCCTTGAATCTTCACTCCCACTTTAAGTTTTTCTCCAATTTCCTTTATTGCTTGTTCAATGTAAAGATTGAAAAGTATGGGTGATAAGTTGCAGCCTTGCCTTACACCTTTCTTAATACCAGCTTCTCTCTCATGGCCTTCAGCTCGAATATCAAACACACTTAATGTACACAAGTGGTGATTTGGGAACTATAGTAATTACATCGTAGTAATTACACAAACTGTCAGTCTTCCCTTAAGCACTTCAATTTCTTCCTATCTTCGGCTTTTCCCAATTAATTGGGGTCACCAGAGCCAACCAGGCTCATTTTGGTCTTGGCCGGGGATTTAAGGCAGGATGCCCTTCCTGACGCCACGTTTTTTTATACACACATCAAAAAAAGTTTTGCATCACCTCGGTTCCAAGAGTTCCGGAACCTTTAAATACAAAGGGAATAGAGATCAACACAAACAACATTTCAGCTCGTTTTATTGCTCATGAGACCCACACATTGCATGTTGTACCATCATACAGCTAGACTTTCAGCATTTGTGGTCCAGATTGCAGTACACACCACTACCTCTAATACCCAGTAGCACGTCCTCTTGCATTGATGCATGCCTGTATTCGTCGTGGCATACTATCCACAAGTTCATCAAGACACTGTTGGTCCAAATTGTCCCACTCCTCAACGACAATTCGGCGTAAATCTCTCAGAGTGGTTGGTGGGTCAAGACGTCCATAAACAGACCTTTTCAACATATCCCAGGCATGTTCGATAGGGTTCATGTCTGGCGAACATGCTGGCCACTGTAGTCGAGCGATGTCGTTATCTTGAAGGAACGCATTCCCAAGATGTGCACGATGAGGTCGAGAATTGTCGTCCATGAAGACAAATGCCTCTCCAATATTCTGCCGATATGGTTGCACTATGGGTCGGAGGATGTCATTCAGGTATCGTAAAGCCGTTTCGGAGCCTTCCATGACCACCAGTGGCGTACGTCGGCCCCACATAATGCCACCCCAAAACATCAGGGAACCACCACCTTGCTGCACTCGCTGGACAGTGTGTCTAAGACGTTCAGCCTGACCAGGGTGCCTCCAAACACGTCTCCGACGATTGTCTGGTTGAAGGCATATGCGACACTCATCGGTGAAGAGAACGTGATGCCAATTCCGTGGGGTCCATTCAGCATGTTGTTGGGCCCATCTGTACCGCGCTGCATGGTGTCGGGGTTGCAAAGCTGGACCTCGCCATGGACGTCGGGAGTGAAGTTGCGCATCATGCAGCCTATTGCGCACAGTTTGAGTTGAAACACGACGTCCTGTGGCTGAACGAAACGCATTATTCAACATGGTGGCATTGCTGTCAGGGTTCCTCCGAGCGGCAATCCGTAAGTAGCGGTCATCCACTACAGTAGTAGCCCTTGGGCGGCCTGAGCGAGGCCTGTCATCGACAGTTCCTGTATCTCTGTACCTCCTCCATGTCCGAACAACATCGCTTTGGTTCACTCTGAGACGCCTGGAAACTTCCCTTGTTGAGAGCCCTTCTTGACACAAAGTAACAATGCGGACGCGATCGAACTGCGGTATTGACCTTCTAGGCATGGTAGAACTACAGACAACATGAGCAGCGTACCTTCGTCCTGGTGGAATGACTGGAACTGATCGGCTGTCGTACCCCCTCCGTCTAATAGGCCCTGCTCATGCATGGTTGTTTACATCTTTGAGCAGTTTTAGTGACATCTATGAACAGTCAAAGGGACTGTATCTTGGATACAATATACACAGTCAACGTCTATATGCCGGAGATCTGGGAACCGAGGTGATGCAAAACTTTTTTTGATGTGTGTAGTTGGAAAGTCCAACCTGCTGTCACCGGGATTGGATCCCCGATCGCCCCGCTCACAGTACTTGGCATTCATAGTTCTATATACGGTCTCACTGCTACCAACGAGACGACTGTATAAGAGTGAATTTTCTTGCCCGGCCACCATCTCAAAATTATGACACATAAAAAGTGCTCTCCTCACTCAGAACCTTCTACAGTATTTCACTTTGTATACCCAAAGCAAAAGAACAACGACTCAATTCATTCAAGATGACGGCTACGCGTGTTATTAAAATACACAAGTTAGTAATTCAGGATATAATTGCACAATTAACAGTTACGGTATCAAAAATGAGTGACATGGTATGGTGTATGGTGAAGGCAAAATAATATAGACTTCATATATTGAAGGCGATGGTTGCGCGTAACGTTACAACATAATAGTACATTATGCAACGAGCCTATAATGGCAATAATTAAGACACGAGTATGTTTATAAAACGAGCGTATGCGAGTTTTATAATTTTCATACGAGTTTATGTTCGACGATAATTATTATAAATATTTTATGTTCGAAGATAAATATTCATAAATATCTGTCGAAATTTCGCCAGTTTTATGTACTGAACAGATCGCATGGGACGCAGAGAATGCCATGTATTTGACATGGCCTCCTCGATTACCCTAGTATGACACTAGGCAACGCAGTGAAATTAAAATTAGAAGGCCTTGGAACTCAGCGCAGATGCGATGCTAACCTTATCTAATTGGTCAAACAACTGTTTCTTGAGCTGTGATTGGTGGGAGAAACTGTTTCATAATGAAAAATAGTGTTATAATGACCATTATTATGGTACGGTTTTCTGACATATAATAGTCAGGGTCGAACATATACAAATCAACAACTCAAAATGTAAACACATAATTCATACGAATCTTGTCAAGAGATAAGTAGCATATAAAATGTCTCATTTACTTAAGTGAAAAGTAAATCGCACAGAATATAGTACATAGTAGCCATATTGAATTTTCAAAATAGATAAATAAATAAGTAAATAAATTTCTCTCAGTATTTTAGAGCTAAAATAACAAAATTCAGTAATAAGGTAAAACCTTTTAAGTCGATTCATATATCCAAAGTGAAATAATAACGACTCAATACATTCAAGATGGCGGTTAGGCGTGTTATTAAACTACACAAATTAGTAGCTCAGGATATACTGTAATTGCACATTTAAAATAAAACTTGTTAGACCAGTAGTATTATGTAAGAGGCATGGGTAACGTAACTGATAAATTTATCACACTGAATATATCAGGCAATGGCTAACCGGAAATAATACTATTTAAAACGAATAACTTTCTATGATTTAAAGTTACGGTAACGAACATTTGTGACTGGGTAGAATGTTATATATAACAGGGACTCCAAAATTTCAAGATGGCGACTGGGCGTACTTGTAGGGGAGTGATGCCGATTCTGCCTCCTCCCACCACTACTCCCAATGCGAGCCGATAACCCCCGAACCCGTGGTCGGAGATCTACGAATGAGGTGTCGTTGGGCTCGAGCTGACGGGGGCTTTGCTATGGACCACTTATTATATTTTTATAATTTGTTAGAAGTTTTTTATTTAAAAAAATAGACGATAGTTAAAAAACCAAACATGATAGAACGTTGTGCAATAGCTTAAACGAACGACCTTCATGTCCTTTATTATTTATAATAAAACGTTTTATTTTTTTATGTTTTCTTGAAAAAAAGTGTAATTTTGAAATTCTTATATTTTGGAAACTAAAGAGTTTACAAAAAATTTGTTTGGCATAAATGAATGGCCCTGACTCCCCTCTACCCGCAAAATAAATTTTAAGCCTCTAGGACTAAAACTGTGCAATAGTGTGGTGGGGAGAGTTCTGAGCCACCCCCTACTTCCATATAAACTCAGGGCGATATATCTCGAACGCGTGGTCGGATTTTAACGAACGAGATATTGTTGGCGTTGGGATGAGGTTCTCTTGGCTTAGCATGTGTGTTGGTATTTTAAAAAAAATTGAAAATGTTTGTTTTTTGGATTGGCGCTATTTTGGAAACGGTAAATTGGAAAATAGGTTGTTTGACGTTAATGAAAGGTGGGTATGCCCTCTAGGCGGACAGCAAGTTTCAAGGGTGTAGGAGGAAAAAATGATAGCCTACTTTCTCGCGAACATTGGTGATCATTGGCGAACGGATGGTCGGATTTTAAGAAATGAGGTGTCGTTGGACTCGAGCTGACGTCCTCTTTCCCATAGACCACTCGTTATATTTAAAAAAATGAAAAATTTTGTTTTCGAAAGTAGGCAATAGTTTGAAAAACAAACATGATAGAATTTTATGCCATAGTTGAAACGAATGGTCTCTATGACCTTTTTTTTATAATAATACTTTTTATATTTTGATATTTTTGAAAACACGTAAATTTTGAATTTTTACTATTTTGGAAACTAACAGGTTGACAAATAAGTTTGTTTGACATAAATGAAAAGTCCCTACCCCCTCTTTCACGAAAATAAATGTCAAGTCTCTAGGTCAAAAAAATATGCTTTTTTTTTAAATAAAAGCGTGTTTGTTGACCGAAAGACGGTAGCGCTTGACGTATGTTACAACGAGGCTATGATTGGCCATGGTGGATACTGGAAATGGCTATTTCGACGGGGCGATGTATGGCAAAACGAGGGGTCGCTTTTCGATATTTTTTCCTATGACGAATAAATGAATGCGAATATTTGGAAATGCGACAAGCACGCTAAGATTTTTTACCTCTGAAGGGGATCTTTAACGTTTCAGTTAACGGTGATGAGCGAGATCACTCTCTGACACAACAGACGGTTGTAGGATATGACCAAGTGATTCTTAGACGTTGGCGATCTCGGTGACCGTGCCCGGAAGAAATGAATTGCTATTTTGGTGGGATGGCGGGCAGTTTATGACGGTTGGTTTTGTGATATTTCCTGTGACGGATAGAGGCGAATATTTAAAAATGTGTTAAGTGTGCTAGGAATTTTTTACGCCTGAAGGGGATCTTTAACATGCTAGTAAACGGTAATAAGCGAGACTGCTGTCTGGCACAGTAAATGGTTTTAGAATATGGAAACCTATAACATTTGCTCGACCAAGTCATGTGCATGTATGCAAAGAGCCAAAACGGTAAGGTCATTGGCCTGAAATGTAATAAACTAAATATTGAACTGGGTATAGTCATGTGTTTTAGGGTGAAAGTATGTGGTTAGCATGATCATGTATTGAGGATGGCCGCTTGCTAGTAATTATTATTATTACAGTGAAATGTTTAATAATAATAATAAGAAGAAGAAGATGCACATGTTTTCAATGCTAACACACACACACACAGCCCTGCTCACTGGTGACTGAATATTGTACCTAGCCAGAGGACTCGTGAGAGCTGTAGCTGGCCCTGACGAGGCAGGAATATCTACGTCAGCAGGAAGTGTGATATCAGCTTACTTGCCTCGTGGTGGCTAGCAGGTGTGCTGTTTAAGCAGAGACCGCCATTTTGGTTCTGAGACAGTAGGACTACCGATGAATAAGAGGCAGCCATTTTGGTTCCTTATTAAAATCATGAAACTAGTATAAGGTACACGAATCTTATTCAGATTGAGGAATGTGAAGAGGCGTGGGAACACGTGTGAAAGAGACAACATTTCAAGGTCAAAACGCTGAGAAAATGCAACTCTCTATGTTGCTAGGCTAACTGATAACGATTGCGTTAGTCATGCACTTGCCATTTTAGCACACGGACGTATATAGTAGAGCTCTGAACTGAACTTTGGAAGAAAAATCCTTTTATTTTTTGGTTAGTACCTATGAATGATTATTTTAATAATGTCATGCTAATGAACCTTAAATTTGTAGTTATTGATTAGGTAATTAATGATTTTTATTTATTTATTTGTTTGCAGATAACCGGTATACCTTACATGTCAGAGATACAAGAAACCATTGCGCTTTTGGGCCCACTAGGAGGAAACAGTAACAAGCCACGTCAAGTGAAGGTGAGATTATTTTTTTAAACTAACTTCTTTCATTTTTTTGTTTGATATTATTTTATTTTATTTTATGAAATGCATGTATTAACCTGAATTTAGGTATTTATAGCGGTTTATTTTATTTATTTTTAGAAACTTGGAAAGAAAAGCCTTACCACTGTAGCAGTTGCTGATAACCCAAGACGCAGTAGAGTGCAACCATTGTTTCCAGGCAGTGAACTATTGAAAACTCAGGTAAGTCTAACTTAAAAATGCTATGCCATTTTACCACTAATGAAAAACCATAGACAAAAAATATTCATTACCTGTACATGACTGGTGCAATGATTTCTTTCTTGAAAAATGGCCATGTATTGACAAACGGTACAAGACTATATTGGTTGTTGACTGGGGAAAGTACAAGGCCATACTGGATTTTCTAAAAAACAAAACAAAACAAAAAAATAAATTTAATTTATGGTTGGTTCCCTATGGACTCAACAAATATCCACAGGTTTGAACAAGATAATCTGAACAAACTGACATGACATTAATTTTTATTTATATATTGGTTAAAGGGGGATGTAAATGACTAAAGCTTTATAAAAAGAAAATAAGTGCATGGGTTACTGTTAGTGCCAACATACAGTTTATTAGGTAGATTTCATTAGAAAGCTAACTATTGCAATGGGTACCATGTTTCGCCTTCCGGAAAATTTCGACATATCTTCGCGTTTCACATCCCCCAGACCCCAAAACCACCATCAGTTCAAAAGTTTATACATAATTTATGTATAAATGTATCTATATATATACCAGGTGGCCCACCTGCGCCGTGCAATCTACTTATAAATGTCCCGCATGTACTAGTGTTGAACGGGAGGTCTTATAACTGAATTGCTAAGGGGTAACCTTGCATACAAGCAGGTTACGTCAAAATGCCAAGAGATAACAACCAGACAGCCGCACACTGCATGTTCCTCAGTGCTCCCGTCTAATGCGCCCCATAGCGGTGAGAAGTCTCGCTGGCGAGCGCAGAATAGTAGCTTTGCACGTGGCAGAGCAGTATTAAAGTTGCTATCAACACATCGACAATGGCTGAGGTATTCACCAAAAACGAGTGCGCACACACATAATTCTAATCTATGGAGAATCTGGTCACAGTCCAACCAAAGCTCGCACATTAATGCACAGGAGATTCCAAATAGACGCCTGCCTTTTGTATACGAATTTCCCCGAACAGAGCTGTAATTAAGTGCTAATGGATTGAAGCACATACCAGCATGGCTGGGCTAGACCCGTCTGCAACAATTCTGATCTTGTGCAGACTGTACATCATTATTGTAATCGAAGCCTTCACACGGTACGTTGAATTTCACCGTACTGAAATAATGAACTGTTGAATTTCATGGGCTTTACAACACAGTGAGCATGTAGCCCCGTGTACTTGAGTGTGTGAAGAATTTGTCTGATAACCTGTGTCACTATTGTTATTTTATTATTACAGTCTAGTGCAGACATCATAGTGACAATAGTAATAATAATAATAACAATAATGATGGGAATCCTGTTACAGTACTTGTGTATTAAAACTACTGCTAAATAGTTGCACAACATGCAACATATTGTATACCACGTTGTAACGCTCCTTTGCAAACAGCGATATCTGTAATAAACAGGGTTCGTTTGTAAATACGCCAAATATGCAGAAACGAAAGTTTAATAACACATTAATTTGTACATGTAGGCTACAGAAATTCCACTCTACAATAGCATTGCTTGCTAATTGGACAAAAACTCACATATTATTGCATCAAAGCTTAGAAAATAAAATAAATTACAATGTCACACTTGGACAGCTATTCATAATGAATATGCTCAAAGACATGTCCCTGGTGGCGAATACAATGTTGAACACGTCTCGCAGTGTCTGCATGTACACGTCGTAACATTTCAGGTGTCACTGCAGCACAGGCCTCACCAATACGTTGTTTTAATTGATTAACATTTTTGGCGCCGTTTTGTAGACTTTTGATTTTATATGGCCCCACAGAAAGAAGTCCAGAGGGATTAGATCAGGCGATCGTGCTGGCCACTGCCATGGGCCTCCACGACCTATCCACCGTTCAGGGTATCGTGCATTTAGATATTCCGTAACGGCCCGGAAGGTGTGAGGTGGAGCACCATCATGCTGGTACCAATGCTGTAATACAACCTGGAGTGGAATATTTTCTAGAAGGTTTTCCAGAGTCAAGTCGGTTTGTAACAATTCAAGATAATTCCTACCTGTGAGTCTGGGGGCTATAAAAACAGGTCCAATTATGTAGTCTCCCAGAATACCACACCACACATTAACTCCCCAGTGGATCTGAACGTGATGTGCTCGAACCCAGTGGGGGTTCACTGGAGCCCAGTAATGCAGATTGTGAGTATTGACGTTGGCATCATTGGCAAAATAGCATTCATCACTCCACAGAATATTCCTGGCAAAGTGTGGATCTTGTTGTAATGCAGCGGCCATTCTTCGGTAATATGCTACCCTGCGATCGAAATCATTTCCATACAGTTGTTGGTGAAGGTGCGGCTTATACGGATGCCATTTTCGCTCCTTCAGGATCCTCTGTATTGAAGTTCGTGGCACTCCTAGCTCCCTTGCAGCTTCTCTCAGCTCTAAGCAACAATAAATATGTGCACATTGTAACATAGATGGTTCGTATTATTATTATTATTACCGACAGTAGTGGCTACGCTGGCTAAAGCGCAGCGTTAGGCCATGGGGCCAAGCTCTCTCCTGACTCGGTAGACGTTTGGGTTCGAGCCCCACCGTCGGCCGTCCTTGAAATGGTTTTCCGTGGTTTCCCATTTTCAACACCAGGCAAATGCTGGGACGGTACCTTCCGACAGGCCACGGCTGCTTCCTTCCACATCCTTGCCCAGTTTCATTCGTTCATCTTCATCCATTCGTTCTCTCATCCCGACGCGCAGGTCGCCCACGGGTGTCGACTAGAAAGACCTGCACTCGGCCTCTCAGGAGGTCACACGACAAAAAAATAAAATATATATTATTATTTTGGTTTCAAGAGACTAAATTTATCTTGCACCAGCACTATTTAATGAACTACTACCTCGATTGTCTAATACGAACAGCAAACAACTAGGTATACGTCGCATAAAAATCATTACCTAAATAAATATTAATTTATAACATAAACGTATTATTGTATGCACTCTTGTATTGAAATACAAACCGTATAATGCTGTGAAAAATAATTAATGTCTCACAGATAATCTTACTGATTTTGCCGTCAGATTCTGAGACATATCACAAATTAATGTATTATCAATAGTAATCTAATATATAAAAGTGAAAGTCTGTATGTGGGTATGTATGTGGATCTGTTCCGTATACAAATCTACACCGTTCCACCAATCTCAACCAAATTTTGCATACACATAGTTTAGGACCCAGAAGGAACCGCTGGCTACATGAATTTACGATAGTCTTTCTCATTCTTCTGATTTCGACCCTTTTGCACTCCAGCACATGCTAATCAAATCATAAAATATACTCATGAAGGAATGGCAAGGCGGATAGTTTCCATGGCAACATAGCTCAAGTCGAGACACGGCCGACTGGATGCCATTTGCGCTCTGCACTACCGGTATAGAAAATGAGGATCTTTACTTGAAATCACGTTAGTTACTCAACTTCTCACACAGCACTGTCAACCGAGTTTAGCATAACAAAGACTTGACACTATCTTCTACTATATATTTGTCAAATACCACTCACTCACTCATTCATTCATCACGAAATCTCAGAAACCATCAAACAGATTGGAATGAAATTTGGTATGCAGCTTCCCCAAGGGCCGCAAATGCCCACTAAGAGAGGATTTTTGGATATTCCGGTTCTAAAGGGGTGTTAATGGGGTAGACCTGCATTTCATTGAACAGCAATATCTCCCGATTGGTTTCATTGGGGGATGTGATACTCGGCACATAAACTCATCATTAAAAATAAGAAGACACGAGTAGGAGGGTTTTTCGATGTGGTGTATATTATGAGATGAAAGGGGTGAAAAGTGGGGATTGAAAGATTCCTAACGGAGCGTGTATCTCTTAAACGACATAGGCGAGGAGTTTGAAACTCAGCGGGAAAAAATCAGCATAAAAATAATTAAATATGTGTTTGACCGTTTCATCATAAATCCAATTTAAGGGGCCCATGGGGTGGGGTGAAATTCTGGAGGGGGGGGGGGAGAAACAGGAAAGAAAGTGTCCTAACTGATTGACTGACTCACTCACTCATCAAACTCAGGGGGAAAAACTGCTTTAAAGTAAGTAAATAGCTGTTCGACAGTATCTTTCATAAATCAAATTTAAGGGGTTCATGGGGAGGGGTGAAATTCTGAAAAAAGAAAATTGAAAGAAAATGTCCTGACTCACTCACTCACTCACTCATCATCGCCCAGCCAAAATGATTGAAGTTAGAAACATGACAATTTGGGGATATGCTCATTGTATTTCAAAACAGTCTACTAAGGGAAGATTTTCGGATATTCAGGTTCTAAAGGGGTCTTAATGGGGTTAAACCTGCATTTCATTGAATAACAATATCTCCCGATTGGTTTCATTGGGGGATGTGATACACGGCATATAAACTCATCATTAAAAAGTAAGACACGTGTCTGAGGGTTTTTCGATGTGGAGTATATTATGAGGTGAAAGGGGTGAAAAGTAGGGATTGAAAGATTCCTAACGGAGCGTGTATGTCTTAAATGACATAGGCGAGGAGTTTGAAACTCAGCGGAAAAAAATCAGCATAAAAATAAGTAAATATGTGTTTGACCGTTTTTTCTTTTCATAAATCCAATTTAAGAGGCCCATGGGGAGGGGTGAAATTCTGTGGGAGGGGGGGGGGGGTCAGGAAAGAAAATGTCCTAACTGATTGACTGACTGACTCACTCATCAAACTCAGGGGGAAAAACTGCTTTAAAGTAAGTAAATAGCTGTTCGACAGTTTTTTTTATCAATCAAATTGAAGGGGTTCATCGGGAGGGGTGAAATTCTGAAGGGAAAAAAATGAAAGAAAATGTCCTGAGTCATTCACTCACTCATCATCGCCCAGCCAAAAATATTGAAGTTGGAAACATGGCATTTTGGGGATATGTTCGTTGTATGTCAAAACCGTACACTATGGGTGGATTTTTGGATATTCAGGCTCTAAAGGGGTCTTAAGGGGGTTAAACCTGAATTTCATTGAATAACAATATCTCACGAGTCGTTTCATTTGTGGATGTGATACTCGGCATATAAACTAATCATTAAAAATACGCAGACATGTGTCTAAGGTTTTTTCGATGTGGTGTATTATTATGAGGTGAAAGGGGTGAAAAGTGGGGGTTGAAGGATTCCTAACGGAGCGTGTAGGCCTATCTCTTAAACGACATAGGCGAGAAATTTGAAACGCAGCGAAAAATCATCAGCTAAAAAGATAAGTAAATCGGTGTTCGACCGTTTTTTCATAAATTAATTTAAGGGGCCAATGGAGTGGGGTGAAATTCAGGGGAAAAAAGGAGACAAAGTGTCCTAACTGACTAACTCACTCACCAAACTCAGGGGCAAAAGACAGCTTTAAAAATAAGTTAATAGGTGTTCAAGCGTTTTTTCATCAATCCAATTTAAGGGGCCCATGGGGAGGGGTGAAATTCTGGAGGGGGGGGGGGGGGAGAAACAGGAAAGAAAGTGTCCTAACTGATTGACTGACTGACTCACTCATCAAACTCAGGGGGGAAAACTGCTTTAAAGTAAGTAAATAGCTGTTCGACAGTTTTTTTTTCATAATTCAAATTTCAGGGGTTCATGGGGAGGGGTGAAATTCTAAAAAAAGAAAATTGAAAGAAAATGTCCTGACTCACTCACTCACTCACTCATCATCGCCAAGCCAAAATTATTGAAGTTAGAAACATGACAATTTGGGGATATGTTCATTGTATTTCAAAACAGTCTACTAAGGGAGGATTTTCGGATATTCAGGTTCTAAAGGGGTCTTAATGGGGTTAAACCTGCATTTCATTGAATAATAATATCTCCCGATTGGTTTCATTGGGGGATGTGATACACGGCATATGAACTCATCATTAAAAAGTAAGACAAGTGTCTGAGGGTTTTTTGATGTGGTGTATATTATGAGGCGAAAGGGGTGAAAAGTAGGGATTGAAAGATTCCTAACGGAGCGTATATGTCTTAAACGACATAGGCGAGGAGTTTGAAACTCAGCGGGAAAAAATCAGCATAAAAATAAGTAAATATGTGTTTGACCGTTTTTTCATAAATCCAATTTAAGAGGCCCATGGGGAGGGGTGAAATTCTGTGGGGGGGGGGGGGGAAAGGAAAGAAAATGTCCTAACTGATTGACTGACTGACTCACTCATCAAACTCAGGGGGAAAAACTGCTTTAAAGTAAGTAAATAGCTGATCGACAGTTTTGTATCAATCAAATTGAAGGGGTTCATCGGGAGGGGTGAAATTCTGAAGGAAAATAATGAAAGAAAATGTCCTGAGTCATTCACTCACTCATCATAGCCCAGCCAAAAATATTGAAGTTGGAAAAATGGCATTTTGGGGATATGTTCGTTGTATGTCAAAATCGTACACTAAGGGAGGATTTTTGGATATTCAGGCTCTAAAGGGGTCTTAAGGGGGTTAAACCTGAATTTCATTGAATAACAATATATCACGAGTGGTTTCATTTGTGGATGTGATACTCGGCATATAAACTAATCATTAAAAATAAGCAGACATGTGTCTAAGGGTTTTTCGATGTGGTGTATTATTATGAGGTGAAAGGGGTGAAAAGTGGGGGTTGAAGGATTCCTAACGGAGCGTGTAGGCCTATCTCTTAAACGACATAGGCGAGAAATTTGAAACGCAGCGAAAAAACATCAGCTAAAATGATAAGTAAATCGGCGTTCGACCGTTTTTTCATAAATTAATTTAAGGGGCAATGGAGTGGGGTGAAATTCTGGGGGAAAAAAGGAGAGAAAGCGTCCTAACTGACTAACTCACTCACTCACCAAACTCAGGGGAAAAAGACAGCATTAAAAATAAGTTAATAGGTGTTCAGGCGTTTTTTCATCAATCCAATTTAAGGGACACATGGGGAGGGGTGAAATTCTGGTAAAATAATTGAAAGAAAATGTCCTGTCTGACTCACTCACTCATCACGCCCAGCGAAAACTATTAAAGTTGGAAAAATGAAATTTTGGGAATATGTTCGCTGTATGTCGAAAACGTCAACTAAGGAATGATTTTTGTTTATTCGGGTTTTAAAAAGATGTTAAGGGGGTAAACGTGCATGTCATTGAATAACGATATGTCATGAGTTGTTTCTTAGGGGATGTGATATTCGGTATATAAACTAATCATTAAAAATAATCAGACATATGTCTAAGGGTTTATCGATGTGGTGTATATTATGAGGTGATAGGGGTGAAAATTGGGGGTTGAGGGATTCTTGACGGAGCGTGTATCTCTTAAAGGACATAGGCGAGAAGTTTGAAATTCGGCGGAAAAAGAACAGCTTAAAATACAAGTAAATAGGTGTTCGACTGTTTTTTTTCATAAATCCAATTTAAGGGGCCCTTGGAGAGAGGTGAAATTCCGGGGGAAAAAAGACAGGAAAGAAAGTGTCCTAAGTGATTGACTCACTCACTCATCAAACTCAGGGGGAAAACAGCTTTAAATAAGTAAATAGGTGTTCGACCGTTTGTTTCATAAATCCAATTTAAGGAGTTCATGGGTAGGGGTGAAATTATCAAAAATAAATGAAAGGAAATGTCCTGACTGACTCACTCACTCATCATAGCCCAGCCAAAATTATTAAAGTTAGAAACATGAAATTTTGGGGATATGTTCGTTGTAGGTCGAAAACGTCCACTAAGGAAAGAGTATTGAATATTCAGGTTCTAAATAGGTGTTAAGGGGGGTAAACGTGCATTTCATTGAATAAAAATATCTCACGAGTGGTTTCATTTGGGGATGTGATACTTGGCATATATACTAATCATTAAAAATAATCTGACACATGCCTAATGGTTTTTAGATGTAGTGTATATTATGAGGTGAAAGGGATGAAATGTGGGGGTTGAAAGATTCCTAACGGACCGTGTATCTCTTAAACGACATAGGCGAGGAGTTTGAAACTCGGAGGAAATCAATCAGCTTAAAAATAAATAAATAAATAAATAAATAAATAAATAAATAAATAAATAAATAAATAAATAAATAAATAAATAAATAAATAAATAAATAAATAAATAAATAAATAAATAAATAAAATAAATATGTGTTCGACCGTTTTTTCATAAATCCAATTTAAGGGGCCTATGGGGAGGGGTGAAATTCTGGAGGAAAAATGTCCCCTAAGGAAGGATTTTTGGATGTTCACTCTCATCGACCAACCCAAACGATTAAAGTTAGAAGAATGATATTTTGGGGATATGTTTGTTGTGTGTCGAAAACGTCTACCAAGGAGGGATTTTTGGATATTCAGGTTCTTAAGGGGGGTTAATGGGGTTAAACCTACATTTCATTGAATAACAATATGACACGACTATGACGCGAGCGATGCGAGGCTAAAAATGAGATGATGTGCGTCTTTGTATTACTCAATCACGCAAGTACCACTGGTCCGATTTACATTAATTTTACATGGAAGTAGCTGCGTTACCTGGTTAACATATAGGTTACTTTTGATTTCAATACTTTGTACTATTTAAAGATGGCCACCATTTTAGTGACTTCACTACACCCTTTGGTTTAAAACTTTCATATTTCCATTTCAAATACAAAGAGAACGCTAAGAAATAGCAAACTTTTGATGGTTTATTATTTATTTATCGTATGGCTTTTAGTGCCGGGAGTGTCCGAGGACATGTTCGGCTCGCCTGAATCTGTAGCTGCTTCCAGCAGAAACCCTAAAGGGTGAGCTACAAGTTCCGTTTAATTTCAAGTAGTTCCAACTTTCGCCACCAGATATCATAGATACCTAGTGGTGAACGTTGGAACTTTGATAGAGCGTATATACGAGGTTAAAAATTACATTTTCTATCCGTAAGGTATCTCCAACCGTTAGCGAGTAAAACCTAAATTTGTGCTATAAAACACGGTCAACGCCGAGCGGAGTAGTTGGACAAAATGTTCCATCCTTAATCTCCCTCTGCGCAGCACCTCGCCTATCCCCTGTTTTAACTGTCACCTTCATATTTTAATTTATTTATGACGCGTAGCGAAGCACGGGTACTTCAGCTAGTTAATAAATAAATTCTAATACAAAATTCAAATCATTACCATTATCAGCAGTAGCTCTGTAAGGTGAAGTGCAACTGACCGTGTGTAGGATTCCGTTCGAAGTACTCTTGTACATTCCGTACAACTTCAGCATTATCGCAGACGGGTCTAGTCCTGCTGGTATGTGCCTGGAACATTCCATTCGTTCGTAATTGCAGCTCTGTTCGGCGAAATACTTGTCGAGACGGTAGACGTCTATCTGGAAACGCCAGTGCATACCGTCTACGAGCTTCAACTGCATTACGACCAGCTTCTCCATATATTAGTATAATGTCCGTATGCTGAAAACACCAGCCATTGTCAATATGTTGCCAGCAACTGTCATGTCATTCTACCACATTTTATGAGTATATTGCGCTTTCAAATGCGAGGGTCGAAAAGGCAATGGGGTGCATTAGACGGGTAGAGCTGAGGAACATGCAGCTAGCGGCTGTCTGGTTGTTATTCCTTCGTATTCTGACGTAATCGGCCAGCATGCACTGTAATCCCTGTGGGAATCAGTTATAAGGCATCCCATACAGCATTAGTGTATGCGGGACATCTAAAACTAGATTGCACGGGGGAAACGGGCCACCTGGTACTATATATTGAACCCTTGCAAAGAAGCATATGAGACTCAGTTTCGGGGGGTGTAACGGTTCATATCGTAAGTTGTTGTCAAGGCGCTTCATTAACTTGCAGGGTAACATACAACAAAATAACATGCAGGAAAGAGTGAAACCAGGGTTAAAACAAATGAATTTAATAACAAATCACCATATTTACACTCAAACAATTAACAACAAAAACTCCCATCTGACTCCCACTTAATAAAAATGCCAAAACTAGGCCAAAATCTCTGGAGAGATTAATTACATGGACCAAATGTCCCTAAGATAAAAATAACAAAAGTGACCATATATGTGCGTATGCCGTTCTACATGCATCACGATGTGTACAATGAATGCGTGATTCGTCATCATCCAGAATAATCATTCAGACAACGAATCCACATTTCTTAGAGCTAGACCGACACGGGGGAACACAACTACAATACTTAAAATTAAACCGACACTTCCTAAATCTAATATAAACAAACACAAAATTTCCGTGTGAAATTGGAATCAAATTGCCGTAGCAACATTTACTGCCTAAAAACTTAGGACTTCTCACACAAATCACCACAAGTACATTAACACGTGACCAATAAAAAAAATACACAAATGACCGCTGTCAAAATTTACAAGTACTCTACCACTACACCGCACGGGTGTGACACACAAAAATTACATGAATCGAGTCATAAACAAAGCAATAGGCACACAGCCAACATTTACGTTAATAATACAATATTTTACCCATACAACGTACAACAAGCCGTTACACACACGGCGAACTCCCCAATTAATTATGGCTTAAAGATAACCATCACAATGAACAGGTTTGCTACATGAAAGCTTAGAGGGGACAGTCGGACAAATAGGACTGCCTATCAAAAATAAGTCACCAGGCAAAACGGGCGGTTTGTGGAACTCTGCATATCTGTCAACCCACGTGTCAAATATCTCGACCTCCCAGGACATGGGGTCGAATCTCGAAGAAGTGTGCCCCAAAGCACAATAATACGTGTGTGTGTGTCAGAAAAATATGGACAAGAAACAGCGGTCTCCCTAGAGCACCCTGTCTTTCCATCAAAATACAACAGCAGCAAAAAAAATATGAGAGCGGTAGGACCTCTACCCCCTCCCTATGTAGAATCAACACACACTTGACCCAGTAACACACACAATCACACGTATGGGTTTTGACAGACCCTGAAATAAAAAGACACAAATAATTTCACATGCTGACGCCACCGTTCTATGCCGTGACTAGTCAACCTGAAAAGGACTCAAAAAAATCTATCAAAATTAGAACGAAGGTGTTCTACAAATTACATTTAAATTGGTGCGCTTGGCAACCCTAATATGAATAATAACCTGTTCAGCAAATATCTTACAGTAATTTCCTCCCATTCCTATTTCAAATATTAACGTTAATAAAGCACCATTTATCGAATGTAACGGGTTTCGCATTTGCATGGATAAAAATCACGTACGCACGCCGCGCACATTAAATATGACTACCAAAGAAAAACAAATATAACAAACACTTTGGCCATGCGCCAACGGACATTTAAAACATTTAGTGTCGGTGCAAGAAAAACTCTAAACAACAAGAAAAGAAACATGACTATTTACAAAAGTTCCCCGGCCAAATCTAACTACATAATTGAAATATTTCAATTGTTGTACATCACCGATCAGCTTGTAGAACTTAAGACATCCTTCTCAGCCCATTTCCCTATGGACAGATTAACACTCCATCGTGGTCGTCTGCGTTGAATCGTTGAAGATCATCCCAACTCCAAACCACGTGTTGAGCTTCTTGGTATCGACTCCTTGGCAGAAAAGTTCAATGTTAATTATTTTACCTATCTATAATCGCTTGCAGGTTACTCAATTCGCCCACAATTGTCCTAATGCGATTAATTGCGAAGACTGGCCCTAGATATCTCGCACACACGCACAATAAACACATAAAATACACTGAAATTTGTACATAAAATATACACCTCGAGACCACGTCACTGGCTCGATAACAAGTTTAAGATCTTGGCTGCACTGGCAGTCGCTATCTTGCTCGGTATTTCCGTACTGTACTGTTGACCTTCGCTCCGGTGAGCGCTAATTAGGGTGTTACAAGACTTGCCCCTCAGAGCTGAAATGGTCGTCTTTAAGTAAATGTTACAAGTTACCACGCACTGGCGTGAAATATTTAGCTCACAAAATAAAGTTGATTTCAGAAAAAAATGTATTAGAGCTTTAAAATTCGTTCGTACCACTGATGTGAATTTAGCTCCTCAGAGCTCACAAATAAAATAACTTAACCACTTCAGAGCGTTAAAAATCACGTTGCAAACTGGCGTGAAGTTAGCCTCTCAAGGCTCCAAAACGAATGGACTTCCAATAATTCCGAGCGTCAAAATCGCGATGCAAACTGGCGTGAAGTTAGCCTCTCAAGGCTCCACAAAGAATGACTTCTAATAATTCCGAGCGTCAAAATCACGATGCAAACTGGCGTGAAGTTAGCCTCTCAAGGCTCCACAAAGAATGACTTCTAATAATTCCGAGCGTCAAAATCACGATGCAAACTGGCGTGAAGTTAGCCTCTCAAGGCTCCACAAAGAATGACTTCTAGTAGCGTCATGCCAAACTATTTATTAGAAACTGACAGGGGATGGAGGAGTGGGGTGGAATCGGATAAAAATTTCCAGAGTTTTTGTCTCACAAAGATGGGACTAGTGTCATTCTTCTTCAAATAAATCAAACGTCTCAAAGCACTCGTGCGGAGATTAATCCGTTCGGCGGTTCTTTAGATAATCACTTCCGCGGGCTTTTTACTACTGACGCTATCCACCGCGTGGTCATGGCTTGGTCTCTTGTGATTGACTGGTTCAATCGTATGTTCGTTGCAAGTGACTCGTGATCCTTCCTTTATGCTTCCAATTTTGGTACAGTAGTTGCTCAATTTGGCCTTGAACCCGACTAATTCTAGCCGTCCCCCAAGAATAGCTACCAGCTCTGCTCCTGTTGCAATCATTACGAAACGCTAGCCTCCCTTATCCATGTCGACTTCCTCAGGTACTGCCCGGGCCGTAGTAATAATAATAATAAATATGAATACTTATTTATCAAAGATCAATAAGGGTTCAATATATATATATCACCTTCTTGTGGACACGATAACTGCCGTAATTTTACACCAATCACTTTCAATTTTTTACATAATATGTATCCCCATAAAATCTCGGTCGAGTTCTCTAATGGGCAAAATCTGTCGAAGGGGGTGAAAATGCAGGGCTTTTTCCGAAAAAGTGAAATATCGCTATAACTTTCTTAATACGTGAGATATCGAATCCATTCACAGTTCATAATACGTGTCAGATAAGTGTCAAAAATTTTTGTTTGAAAAGGTTTTTGATAGCACCAACCATTGACCAAAGGGGTGGAAAAAATTGGGTTTTTCGGTAAACACTTATCATATCTCTCTTAATTGGCACAATATCAAAACCGTACAAATTGGAAAATATTCCCCTAATAATTACCTAAAACATTTGTCTGAAAGACATTTTGATATGACCCACCATTACGCCAAGGGATGAGAAAATTAATTTCGGAATTAAAGAAAATGCCAAGTGCTATCAGAGGTTACCATGACAACGCTTCTAAATTGATGAGGGATGAGCTATCAGAGGTTGCCAAGACAACGCCATTGCACGAGATCACATTCATTTTTGAATCTGACTCTGTGGGAGTGGGAAACGGCTAACTGGTAGCATGCTGAACTTCTATGCCCAAGGTCGCTGGTTCAAAGCCGGCCAAAGTCGTCGGATTTTCTAAGAGCACTAAATATCCCTCAGCTTGCTTTCTTTCGGAAGGGAAGTTCCAACGTTCGTTGCAAGTTGTTGGTTGCGGTGGCATCTAGTAGCCAAGTTCTCCGCTAGATGTCGTTGACGGTAGTATTTGGTACAAGATTAGGAACTACTACTTAAAATTGACCGTCTGCAGACCTTACCTGAATTACTGACTAATACAGTCTTCACAATTAACACCGTTTATCAGACAGATTCTACACATACCCAATGTACACGGGGTTACATGACCACGTTGTCGCAACCCCTAAACTGAGGAACCAACCAACATCTCAGCGGGAGATAAAATTTTGCGTGAAGAAGTAACAGACTGTTAGATAGTTACACATCAGTTCCAAACCTTCCATAAGGACAGTGTGATAACAAGTATAAACATGGACCCCTAATAAAAAGAAGGTTACCATCCCCATAAGACAATACAATTTTAAAAATATGCATAGAAAGACGAAAAAAATGTTAATTAAGCTCCAATTGAGAAGCTTATTTCCAAAAGGTACCAAATCCAAAAAGTATTATTTTACAGCAGAGAGGAAAAACGCTCAGAGTGTAAAATTTCATCTGAAAATCCATTTGAGCACATTTATTATGTTCAGATGGAATAAATGCATTGTTATACCAAGTATTTCTGTTTAGGCTTTTGCGGTTTAGGAAATATTCAAAGAAAATTATGGATTTGGTACTTTCTGGCACTGAAACTCTAAATACATTCAACAGAAAGACATAAATTTCACTGCAGTCATCAGAATCTTCGAGAAAACTGATTGTATTTAGTTATGCAATAATTAGGTTTAAGGCATTTATAGTGAAGGCATAGATTATTTAAATAATATTAAATAAAATTGTACAAAACAATGAATATTATGCAAAGTAACTTAACAGTGCTGAACTTTTGGAATTATGATTGTAGTTTGTGTCTAAAGAACATGAATATGGTAAATAACTTGTGAACTGGACAATGGATAATACTGTCCAATGCTAAAAGAAAAGGCCTCTCATTGGCTGCATGGATACGGTACGTATTGGCACATTCAGGCCACAGGATTTGGTACTTATTGGCATCAAACTAGATTTTTAATGCCCTGTTTGTTATGGATTTACATCGTTTTTGCCATTTCCTTTTCTTTCATATGATGGAGCTTCCTACAAACGTACGTTTTCCATCATAATCTCAATTTAGATTTTTTTTATTTGGTACCTTTTGGAAATAAGCTTCTCAATTGTAAAATACTTTCTCGCAATAAATGAGGTATGATCCTCCTACGAAAACCTGCATATTCTGCCTCTTACATAGCCTATCCCATAGTTTGCCCGGTGAAATCTACCTCCGCGTTCCGGCGTGACGAGAGGACTTTTTTAATGGTGATTTGATATATTAATGTCAATAAACGTTAAAGTTTAATTACAAGTATTGATTGATTGATTGATTGATTGATTGATTGATTGAGTGAGTGATGGGTTATTTTGTTTGTTTTTAGGTGTGGTCATGCGCCATTAACGTAGTGAACAGACAGTGAACATGCATACATTATGCTTTTAAAGTACCCTGTGCTCTTGTGCAACGTTAATAACTTGCAATAAAAAAAGTTTTATTATAACACATGGCGTTAGTACCAAATACAACAAGTGAGCAAGTTGGTTTACCACGTGGGTTAAATTTAAAATCAGAACATGATCGTTGGTTAACATTTGAATCCTGGCCTGTAGGCTTTTTGTCGACACATAAACTTGCAAAAGCCGTTTTTTTTTACTTGAACCGAGAATATGTGGTGCGCTGTGTGTGTTGTCGTATTGAACTTTCACACTGGGAAGAAGGGGATGATCCCTTTATAGACCATTTGTTGTTGTTGTTTTAAGGGGCCTAACATCTAGGTTATCGGCCTAGACCATTTGCGATGGTCTCCTTGTTGTCCTTACATGCTTGGAAATAAAGCGGGTAACCTACCAGTGTATCCATTTTACCGAACCACAAGGCCATTGGCCGCTACGTACGTAGCTGAATCACAAATAAATATTAATAATAATGATGTATTACCAGCCAACAACGGTAGTGTCGATATATGTGGTCCATATGCCATAGACAGTGTTGAATTGGCATGTGCTTTTGAAAAATTGGGAGTTTGCAAGACTAAAGCACTAGCACACCCAGAGTACAGATCTGTTGAAAATCGTCAAGAATCTTATAAGGATGTTTTGCCAATAATAATAAAACACCTTACCAAACAGCTAGTATCTCTTATCTGTTCGTGAGCATTTGCGGCCCTTGAGGAAGCTGTATACCAAACGACATAGGCGAGAAGTTTGAAATTCGGAGGGAAAAAAACAGCTTAAAATACAAGTAAAT
The DNA here is from genome assembly GCA_946902985.2 of Meconema thalassinum. Taxonomy (NCBI): domain Eukaryota; kingdom Metazoa; phylum Arthropoda; class Insecta; order Orthoptera; family Tettigoniidae; genus Meconema; species Meconema thalassinum. The sequence goes on along the minus strand of OX336388.2, from coordinate 768,673,432 downwards.
AGGTGTTCGAGCGTTTTTTTTTCATAAATCCAACTTAAGGGGCCCTGGAACGGGGTTGAAATTATCAAAAATAAATGAAAGAAAATGTCCTGACTGACTCACTCACTCATCATCGCCCAGCCAAAATTATTGAAGTTAGAAATATGAAATTTTTGGGATATGTTCGTTGTATGTCGAAAACGTCCACTAAAGAAAGAGTTTCGGATATTCAGGTTCTAAAGAGGTGTTAAGGGGGTAAACGTGCATTTCATTGAATAACAATATCTCACGAGTGTTTTCATTTGGGGATGTGATACTTGTCATATATACTAATCATTAAAAATAAGCTGACACATGTCTAATGGTTTTTCGATGTAGTGTATATTATGAGGTGAAAGGGGTGAAAAGTAGGGGTTGAAAGATTCCTAACGGAGCGTGTATCTCTTAAACGACATAGGTGAGGAGTTTGAAACTCAGAGGAAATCAATCAGCTTAAAAATAAATTAATAAATAAAATAAATAGGTGTTCAACCATTTTTTCATAAATCCAATTTAAGGGGCCTATGGGGAGGGGTGGAATTCTGGAAGGAAAACGTCCACTAAGGAAGGATTTTTGGATGTTCACTCTCATCGACCAACCAAAACTATTAAAGTTAGAAAAATGATATTTTGACATGTTTGTTGTGTGTCGTAAACGTCTACAAAGGAGGGATTTTTGGATATTCATGTTCTAAAGGGGTGTTAACGGGGTTAAACCTGCATTTCATTGAATAACAATATGACACGACTATGACGCGAGCGAAGCGAGGCTAAAAATGAGATGGTGTGTGTCTGTGTATTACTCAATCACGCAAGTACCACTGGTCCGATTTACATGAATTTTACATGGAAGTAGCTGATTTACCTGGTTAACATATAAGTTACTTTTGATTTCAGTACTTTGCTGTATTTAAAGATGGTGACCATTTTAGTGATGTCACTACACCCTTTGGTTTCAAACTTTCATATTTCCACTTCAAATAAAAAGTGAACGCTAAGAAATAGCAAACATTTGATGGCATATACGAGGTTTAAAATTACATTTTCTATTCGAAAGGTATCTCCAACGGTTAGCGAGTAAAACCTAAATTTGTGCTATAAAGCACGGTCAACGCCGAGCGGTGTAGTTGGGCAAAATGTTCCATCCTTAATCTCCCTCTGCGCAGCATCTCGCCTATCCCCTGTTTTAACTGTCACCTTCACATTTTAATTTATTTATGACGCGTAGCGAAGCACGGGTACTTCAGCTAGTGGTCTATAAAGGGATCATCCCCTTCTTCCCAGTGTGAAAGTTCAATACGACAAAACGCACAGCGCACCACATCTTCTCGGTTCAAGTAAAAAAAAACGGCTTTTGCAAGTTTATGTGTCGACAAAAAGCCTACAGGCCAGGATTCAAATGTTAACCAACGATCATGTTCTGATTTTAAATTTAACCCACGTGGTAAACCAACTTGCTCACTAGTTGTATTTGGTACTAACACCATGTGTCATAATAATTTTTTATTGCAAGTTATTAACGTTGCACAAGAGCACAGGGTACGTTAAAGCATAATGTATGCTTGTTCACTGTCTGTTCACTACATTAATGGCGCATGACCACACCCATCACTCAATCAATTAATTAATCAATACTTGTAATTAAACTTTAACGTTAATTGACGTTAATATATCAAAACACCATTAAAAATAAACTGTATGTTGGCACTAACAGTAACCCATGCACTTATTTTCTTTTTATAAAGCTTTAGTCATTTACATCCCCCTTTAACCAATATATAAACAAAAATAAATGTCATGTCAGTTTGTTCAGATTATCTTGTTCAAACCTGTGGATATTTGTTGAGTCCATAGGGAACCACCCATTAATTTAATTAATTTGTTTTTGTTTTTTAGAAAATCCAATATGGCCTTGTACTTTCCCCAGTCAACAACCAATATAGTCTTGTACCGTTTGTCAATACATGGCCATTATTCAAGAAAGCAATCATTGTACCAGTCATGTACAGGTAATGAATATTTTTTTGTCTATGGTTTTTCATTAGTGGTAAAATGGCATAGCATTTTTAACCCTAGTCTAATCGCGCGAGAATAATTCCACTATTATTCGCGCACGGAGGAAAACTCCGGGTTCATAAAAAAAACATTATATTTGTTTTATTTTGGTTTTTTTTATAGAATCACATATTATGGCTAGAAGACAAACATGTGTTTTTCTCTGGCATATTTTCCTAATAGTTTAAAATAATAGGCCTAGTGAAATGTTTAACAACATTCCATACGGTAATTAAATTAAGTCCAAGAGTGTTGTTGCTACGTATAATCACGTATAATCACATCTTACAAAATATGTCTTAACAAAAACAAAAACGTAAGTTTAGAAAAGTAAAACTGCAAGGTCATCGGATCACAGAAATATAAAGTCTCAAAACAATGTGCAATAATTTAATGTGTCTGAAAACATGATGTAGAAGTTTATAAAATAAAATAGACTTGTAATAAATGTTCAAAACTGTCTGATTAGGAATATAAGAATTAATGCAATTATTGTGTACCGGTAATACAAACATAAACAAATGATTTATATGTTTTCTTCTTTAGATATCTCGGCATAAACATTCTTACTCGTATATCCTTTTGAAAGAAACACAATACAATCACATTCTACCTCAGGATATCTTCGGACACTATTCACACATCACTGTTAGTTAGTTATTGTTGTTTAAAGGGGCATAACTTCGAGGTCATCAGCCCCTACACATCACTGTCATCGTCACATTGACCTTCGGTGGTGCTTACGCAATCCCGACAGTATGTTAATCTATGTTCTGTGCACAGTAACTTGTGGTATTGTTTCCAAGAACAAAACGCACAGCGTCCGCTTCCTTCTGCATCATTTTGACAGAGTTGTGGTTGCTCTTTAATCCCAGCAAGTCCTTATTTTCATCAGATGAACCTCCAACATCCGGTTCCTCTGAAATTTCTTCGAGCAAACGTTTGATACGCTCCTTCTATCGTGGATCCATTTTTCTGCAGACCATATATCACAATACCATAAGCTTTTGCGATAGTAAAGAAATCCGCTAAGTATAACGTGATGGAAATTGATCCTTAGTGGCCTCACAGGGAATCTTCATCCAGGTTATGAAAATAGATACTGGTTTGTAAGGAAATTAATTTAAAAATTGGTATTCTACGTATAAACATAACTTACCAACGATTAGTAAAATTAGTTCACAAATAATACCACTTCACATACAATAAGAGTTCTCACACAAAGAAATAATACGACTGCACTTATTAGTCGCACACGGAAGAAATGTCCGGGTGATGGACAGTGGTCACTACAGTGATAATTTTCCCGCACACAGGAAGTGAAACCTTGACGAATTCCAGACTGGGCGAGTCCAAATGAACCAGGGAGAAGGTATAGGGGTGGAAATGACAATCCGCTAACAAAGAAGTACCCTCCCATGCATAATAAAATGGACCCGGAGGAAATCTCCGTGCGCGACTAAATAAAGGTTAAGTTAGACTTACCTGAGTTTTCAATAGTTCACTGCCTGAAAACAATGGTTGTACTCTACTGCGTCTTGGGTTATCAGCAAATGCTACGGTGGTAAGGCTTTTCTTTCCAAGTTTCTAAAAATAAATAAAATAAACCGCAATAAATACCTAAATTCAGGTTAATACATGAATTTCATAAAATAAAATTATATCAAACAAAAAATGAAACAAGTTAGTTTAAAAAAATAATCTCACCTTCACTTGCAGCAGCTTGTTACTGTTTCCTCCTAGTGGGCCAAAAAGGGCAATGGTTTCTTGTATCTCTGACATGTAAGGTATACCGGTTATCTGCAAACAAATAAATAAATAAAAATCATGAATTACCTAATCAATAACTACAAATTTAAGGTTCATTAACATGACATTATTAAAATAATCATTCATAGGTACTTACCAAAAAAATAAAAGGATTTTTCTTCCAAAGTTCAGTTCAGAGCTCTACTGTATACGTCCGTGTGCTAAAATGGCAAGTGCATGACTAACGCAATCGTTATCAGTTAGCCTAGCAACATAGAGAGTTGCATTTTCTCAGCGTTTTGACCTTGAAATATTGTCTCTTTCACAAGTGTTCCCACGCCTCTTCACATTCCTCAATCGGAATAAGATTTGTGTACCTTATACTAGTTTCATGTTTTTAATAAGGAACCAAATTGGCTGCCTCTTATACATCGGTAGTCCTACTGTCTCAGAACCAAAATGGCGGTCTCTGCTTAAACAGCACACCTGCTAGCCACCACGAGGCAAGTAAGCTGATATCACACTTCCTGCTGACGTAGACATTCCTGCCCCGTCAGGGCCAGCTACACCTCTCATGAGTCCTCTGGCTAGGTACAATATTCAGTCACCAGTGAGCAGTACTGTGTGTGTGTTAGCATTGAAAACATGTGTGTCTTCTTCTTCTTCTTATTATTATTATTATTATTATTATTAAACATTTTACTGTAATAATAATAATTACTAGCAAGCTGCCATTCTCAATACATGATCATGTTAACCACATACTTTCACTCTAAAACACATGTCTTTACCCAGTTCAATATTTAGTGTATAACATTTCAGGCCAATGACCTTACCGTTTTGGCTCTTTGCATACATGCACATGACTTGGTCGAGCAAATATTACAGGGTTTAAATATTCTAAAACCATTTACTGTGCCAGACAGCAGTCTCGCTAATTACCGTTTACTACTATGTTAAAGATCTCCTTCAGGGGTTAAAAAAATTCCTAGCACCCTTAACACATTTTCAAATATTCGCCTCAATCCGTCATAGGAAATATCACAAAACCAACGGTCATAAACCGACCTGCCATCCCACCATAATAGCAATTCATTTCTTCCGGGCACGGTCACCGAGATCGCCAACGTCTAAGAATCACTTGGTCATATCCTACAACCGTCTGTTGGGTCAGAGAGTGATCTCGTTCATCACCGTTAACTGAAACTTTAAAGATCCCCTTCAGGGGTAAAAAACTTAGCATGCCTGTCACATTTCAAAATATTCGCCGTCATTCATTCGTCACAGGAAAAAATACCGAAAAGCGACCCCTCGTTTTGCCATACATCGCCCCGTCGAAATAGCCATTTCCAGTATCCACCATGGCCTATCATAGCCTCGTTGTAACATACGTCGAGCGCTACCGGCTCTCTGTCTACAAACACGCTTTTATAAAAAAACAAGATGTTCAGTAAAGAACATATAGCCTACTTTCTCCTAAATGCATGGGTATTGTTATAATTCGTTGTCCTTTTCAAGGAATATAATGGAATGTTGGTTGTAGTAGCTTGTTGAAATGCAACGTGCTATAGGGATATTAAACATGAATATGAGGTGCCCTTTGCTAGTGCTACCTCTGTAGAAAATTCATTCAATTCGGTTTCACCGTGTTTGAATTGATCTGGGGAATGGATTTGCACACATACATGGCCGCTATTTGCAAACTATTGGGCTGATGACCTTGTAGTCAGTCATAAGATGCTTTCTACAAAAAGGCATGTTGTTGCAAAATCCGGTAGAGATCAAATTATTAGGATGGTCGAAATTTGATTTAAGCTTTTAACATTTGGGTGGCCGACATTCCGTTTCCGTCAAGATGGCGGCGATATAAAACATGACACTGAGGTGCCTTTTGCTAGTGCTACCTCTGTACCAAATTTCATTCAATTCGGTTTCACCGTGTTTGAATTGATAGGGGGAATCGATTTGAACCCATACTTGGACACCATCTGCAAACTATTGGACTGATGATCTAGCAGTTTGGTCAGAATATGCTTCCCACATAAGGATTTGTTGTTGCAAAATTTGGTAGAGACTATATTATTAGGTTGGTCGTAATTAGATTTTAGCCTTTAACATTTGGGTGGCCGCGATTACGTTTTCGTCAAGATGGCGGTGATATAAAACATGACACTGAGGTGCCCTTTGCTAGTGCTACCTCTGTACCAAATTTCATTCCATTCGGTTTCACCGTGTTCGAATTACTAGTGGTAATCGATTTTGACACAAAGATGGCCGCCATCCGCAAAATATTAGGCTAATGATCTATTAGTTTGCTCAAAGGATGCTCCCTCCATAATGGTATGTTGATGCAAAATTTGGTAGAGATCGGATGATTAGGTTAATCGTAATTTGATTTAAGCTTTGAATATTAGTGTGACCGCCATTACGTTTCCGTCAAGACGGCGGCGATATAAAACATGACACTGAGGTGCCCTTTGCTAGTGCTACCTCTGTACCAAATTTCATTCCATTCGGTTTCACCGTGTTCGAATTAATAGTGGTAATCGATTTGGACACAAAGATGGCCGCCATCCGCAAACTATTAGGCTAATGACCTATTTGATTTGTCAAAGCATGCTTCCTCCATAATGGTATGTTGTTGCAAAATTTGGTAGAGATCGGATGATTAGATTAGTCGTAATTTGATTTAAGCTTTGAACATTTGTGTGGCCGCCATTACGTTTCTGTCAAAATGGCGGTGATATAAAACATGACACTGAGGTGCCCTTTGCTAGTGCTACCTCTGTACCAAATTTCATTCCATTCGGTTTCACCGTGTTCGAATTAATAGTGGTAATCGATTTTGACACAAAGATGGCCGCCATCCGCAAACTATTAGGCTAATGACCTATTAGATTTGTCAAAGCACGCTTCCTCCATAATGGTATGTTGTTGCAAAATTTGGTAGAGATCGGATGATTAGGTTAGTCGTAATTTGATTTAAGCTTTGGACATTTGTGTGGCCGCCATTACGTTTCCGTCACGATGGCGGCGATATAAAACATGATACTGGGGTGCCCTTTGCTAGTACTACCTCTGTACCAAATGTCGTTCCGTTCGGTTTCACCGTGTTCGAATTAATAGGGGCAATCCATTTTCACACAAAGATGGCCGCCATCCGCAAACTATTAGGCTGATGACCTATTAGTTTGGTTAAAGGATGCTGCCCCCATAATGGTATGTTGTTGCAAAATTTGGTAGAGATCGGATGATTAGGTTAGTCATAATTTGATTTAAGCTTTGAACATTTGTGTGGCCGCCATTACGTTTCCGTCAAGATGGCGGCGATATAAATCATGACACTGAGGTGTCCTTTGCTAGTGCTACCTTTGTACCAAATTTCGTTCAATTTGCGCTCACCGTGTTCGAATTGATAGGGGGGGACAGACATTCAGAGTACACACACTCACACACACACACACAGACTCACACACACACATACACACACACAGACAGACACACTTTTTTTCGCCCTGTAGTGATCTGATAAGTCTACTTTATTTTTTTGCAAAAATCGAAAGTAGGCTAAAAATTAAAATGCACAGTCTTTTTTTGTCCTAGAGACTTGACATTTATTTTCATGGTAGAGGGGGTAGGGACCTTTCATGTATGACAAACAAACTTATTTGTCAACCTGTTAGTTTCCAAAATAGTAAAAATTCAAAATTTACATGTTTTCAATAAATCTCAAAATATAAAAAATATTATTATAAAAAAAATTAAGGTCATAGGGACCATTCGTTTCAACTATGGCATAACATTCTATCATGTTTGGTTTTCAAACTATCGCCTACTTTCGATAACAAAATTTTTCAAAAATAAATTGAAAAATATAACGAGTGGTCTATAGGATAAAGGACGTCAGCTCGAGTCCAACGACACCTTATTTGTTAAAATCCCACCATCCGTTCGCCAATGATCACCAATGTTTGCGAGAAAGTAGGCTATCATTTTTTTCCTTCCTACACCCTTGAAACTTGCTGTCCTCCTAGAGGGCATACCCACCTTTCATTAACGTCAAACAAACTTTTTTCCAATTCACCGTTTCCAAAATAGCGCCAATCCAAAAAACAAACATATTCATTTTTATTTAATACCAACACACATTCTTAGCCAAGAGAACGTCATCCCAACGCCAACAATACCTCTTTCAATAAAATCCGACCACGCGTTCGAGAGATATCGCCCAATGTTTATATGAAAATAGGGGGTGGCTCAGATCTCTCCCCACCACACTACTGCACAGTTTTAGTCCTAGAGGCTTTAAATTTATATTACGGGTAGAGGGGGTCAGGGCCATTCATTTAAGTCAAACAAATTTTTTTGTTAATTCTATAGTTTCCAAAATATAAGAATTTCAAAATTACATTTTTTCAAAAAACATAAAAAATTAAAACGTTTTATTATAAAAAATAAATGACGTGAAGATCGTTCGTTTAACCCTTACCCATCGTCTGTCGCGTCTGCCCCGACAAATTATCTATTCCTATTTGGTACTTCTATCTGTTAATTTCGTGACGAACGTCGTCAAATTTTGATATTGCGAAGCAAGGAACCGCTCAACTATTATTTAGAAGGCCGTGCAACCTGTCAGCTGCTCCACGGCGATCACCAGAATGGTAGTAAACAATGGCGGATCGGATATTGACAGAGCTGTAGGGAAAGTTAAGATAATTTTAAGTCGAGGGGTAAGGGTTAAGCTATTGCACAACGTTCTATCATGTTTGGTTTTTTAACCATCGTCTATTTTCAAAAATAAAAATTTTCAAAAAAAAATTTAAAATATAACAAGTGGTCCATAGCAAAGCCCCCGTCAGCTCGAGTCCAGCGACACCTCATTCGTAAATCTCCGACCACGGGTTCGTGAGTTATCGGCTCGCATTTGGAGTAGTGGTGGGGGGATCAGAATCCGCATCACTCCCCTACTCGTACTATTCAAATGTAATAATAAATCATTCAGATGCAGTTTCACAACTGAAAGGAAACTAAGTAAGAAAGAAGTACCATATAAGTACCTTGCTGAAATAAGCCGCCAGTATAACTGTTTGCATTCAACGCACAGTGGCCATCTTCAAAATAAAGAATATGATAACGAATAACTGGAAGCATTTTGTAGCTACAATAACGAGAATTATTACTGAAGTAGAAACTTGTAAGTGGCTTCCTCTGACCAAGTCAAACAAAAAGCGTCTCCATACGTTCACGAAAGAGCGTGGGCGTATTCTTAAAACTTTAATATCATTAACACGTGATATAATAGAACAATTAACGTGAAACATGGTGATAGAGGAATACCATATAAAAGGGCTTGCCAGCATTACTCATGAGAATATCACACTGAATATAGCTCGCAGTGGTCATCATGAAATTCACGTAATGGAAAAAGAAATAACTCCGTATATTTTAGAGATACAATAACTAACATAACACTCGGGAACAATAAAATTTGTAACTTAAATTCTGTTGACTTCGATTTTTAGGCTGTATTAGAGGTAAATTGACATGCTGATTCCAAAACTGTAATTAGTTTTTTTCCTATCACGTCAAGTTTTTTTGTAGAGTTGTTGAGCATGTGATTACACGGATATACCAAGTATCCATGTTTTCTGTGTATGTGGGACAGCAGAGCTCGTGAGAAGCATTGGGTGCAGTCAAAGTGGCCGCCAAGATCTGACCAGAAACCTGGTGATCCAAACATTGTAAGTCAGCCACTTGTCGTCAGAAAAAACATTATATTTCCGCCTTTGCATATAAAACTAGGTCACATGAAACAATTTGTTAGAGCTTTGTCAACTGAAGGGGACTGTTTAAAGTACATTTCGGCATTTCCTAGCTTGTCATATGAGAAGATAAAGGCTGGTGTCTTTGATGGGCCACAGATTCGGCAACTTATTAAAGATGAACGTTTCATAGAAACAATAACCGAACTTGAAAAGAATGCTTGGTTGGCATTCAAAAGTATTGTCAAGGACTTTCTAGGAAATACACGAGCCCAGAATTACGTCGAATTTGTTCAACAATTCTTAGAGAGCTTTAAAAAGCTTTAAAAATCAGGGTGAGCGATTCCTCCAAGATTTGAAAGTCATAGAGGCAAGGTATCACGTTAGATGGGATGTCAGTATGACGGGTGACTACTGTTGGAGCATCAAGCGAGAATTTACCCAGATTGAACATAGTAGGAAAAGTTAAAGCGAAAATTTGAACCCTAATATCTTTTTTAAATTATTTGTATCAACACAGTGTAACTTTTAATATTATAATAACCTTTGAATGAATGAATAAAATATTCTAATATTCTAATACGTTTGGTTAGCACCCACTTTATTTTCCTTTGTATGCCCAGTTTGTATGACCTATAAGGTAAGGAGAGAGTATCCTGTAGTTTAAAAACTTGACGTGATAGAGAAAAACTGCAAACATTTTTGAATTCAGAGACTAAAAATTAGTTAAGAACAAGTTACAGATCTAAGACAACAAAATGGCTGTTCCCCAGTGAATCATTAGAGTAGAACCGTATATGACCTTTGTATGGCCACGCTAAACGAAGAACCTTACCATATATTCAAATGGTGGCTCCGTGCTCTATTAAAATATTAAACAAACAATAACTCGGGATCTAATTGCTCAGTTAACATGAAACTTTTGTAGGAGACACTTTATTAGCATTAGTCATGAGCCTATCATAACTGCATAATTATAGCCTGTAGCTATAAGACATTAATTTCAATAATATTATACAGTATTTATTACAGTTATAATGACGAAACGTAGCGAGTAAGTAGTCTCAAATAAGAGTCTTCCCTGCAGAAGACACAATTTCAATGATTTCTTAACAGTTTATTCATGATGGTGGACGGACGTATTTCTCTAGTGTTAGAATAATTTCTCTGGATGCAACAGCGATATTATTATATAACGAACCTTATAAAACGAGTCTTAATATTGTATTGCCATGGGGGGTTGCTAGCTCAATTAGGGGTGGCGTCATCTGAAAGACGATGGTAATTGTGAGCAGGACAAGACTCGAGTGTAGTGTGGTGTTTGAGATAGAGTGATTGCTAATGAATGGGGGGCAAGTTAGCAGCGAACGGGTCGTGCTCACTAAGCTAAATGCTGACGCTTGTTTACAAGGTTAAAAGGCAATGACAGGTAACTAGAACGGTTTACAGTGGCGCAGCGGAACAGAGCATTGCCAGCTGGTGTCCGGAGTTCAAAATAGGAGTTTCAGAAATGCAACAAAAGTAACTTTATAGGAATTACTAGAGTTTGAGTTAATTAACTTAGTGTGAAAGGATTAATGAGTACAATTGCTAGGTTTGGATTTAGGAAGGTTTATCCAAGGACAAACCGTTTGAGTATACTCACCGATCTGCAAGTCGAATCTGACGTTCACCAGCACCGCGACGTGGTAGACGTGAGACAGGGGCAAGGGACCGAGAGAGACCTCAGTTCCTGGTGTAGGTGGTATTTAAGGGAATCATCGATGTTTGCGTAAATAAGTCAGCACATTCTTGTACTAGTTAGCAGGTGCTACCTGTTTAGATTTACTGTTGTGGAAGTGTCGTAAGGATTACCCCATGTGTGTGGAGCAAGCTTGACAGGCTGAGTGAAAATCTAATGGCTGGATGTCTGTTGTTGTTGGTTCCTTTATGGTTGAAGCGTGAAATAGGGGTGAAGGGTGTTGAAGGGGGGCTTATATGGGTTGGCCATACCCTGTGGAACCCCACAGTATAGCAATATGGTACAACATTTAAATTTTCATTACAGGAATTTTCAGTAATTATTTTACTCGAAAAATACTTATAAATACACCCATGCATTTAAGAGAATGTAGGCTACATGTTCTTTACTGAATAGGCCCATCTTGTGGTGTTTCAAAACAACCATTTGATGAAGAACACAGAACATTAATGGGAGGAATGACATTGCTTCTTTAAGTAGCTCGTAAATAAAACTCAGCAATTTATCTAGTTTTATGCCGTGTCTTGAGCGAGGTTTGGCCTAGGAACACCAAGATAGGCTCATCAGCGCGCTCTTGGTGTCCGTGCCCAGACTTCCACGGGAGTAGCGAACTGCGCGCTACCTCTCTTATTATGAAACGCACCTGCGCTTCTTTACTGCGAGAGCTAAAAGCTCAAGCAGGCATTCATTTCCCTATTAAGGCTTCCAAAAAATTCCTCTTAGCTCGTAAATGTTAGGTGTTTTATTAAGAGATATTTGTATTTTTCTTCAATGAGTTACGTGCTTCTTTTTCTTCCAAGTTGTCTGCCCACCCCTCATAAATCTCTTGCGTTTCACAGTTTGGGAACCACTAAATCAGCCGATTAGTGGCCTTTTCAGGGCGCAGTGTGTTATTCTTGTTATATTGGTACCATGACTTTTTATAGACATCTCATTCATTTCTATATATTGAATACTTTCCCGAGTTTCTTAGCCCTGCTGTTTATCTTGAAGTACTGACTTATCACCCTCTCTGTGGTACTGTAAGACAGAGAGCCTCAATCTACAGCGAGGCGAAAGGAGGGTCAAAACGACCTAAATTGTTCAGAAACATCGGCTTACTTTCAAGCGCTTGGCTGAGAAGAATGGAGCAATCCCACGTCAACCTGACAATAGGAAGAGTTAGCAGCGCTGAGAATCCAGCAGCTCAACTTCTATTACATGAAGGGTCCTGGGGAAATACGATCACAGTCCATATCTTTTTTAAATGAGTTAATGGTGCCAGCTCTCATTTAATATCTTCTGAATGCTAGTTCCTTGTGAAAAATTTATCCTAGTTTGAAATATGAGGGGTGAAAATATGACCTCACGTGGAATAATCATCAAAGTCCTAATGTTGTTAGAAAACTGTGTTAATAATTCAGATATATAGATTTGAAATCATTTCTCAGTGTTGTCTTGTTGCCAATTAATACTGCAACTTTCAGTTGGTCTACAGTATATAATCCCAAAAGTTCAGTTTGGTAAACCGTAGGTCGTGGGGTCGATCTTTGTGAGGAACCTCTTCTTCTTTGTTTTATTTTAAAATTTTAGTTCAATAAATGCAATACGGTATATTGAGCATTATTTCAATTTATCTGCGGTGTATGTAACGTAACAGTTAAATATTAAAATATTTTCCACATAGGGACTAGACCCCACTGCCCTCGGATTACCAAACTGAGCCAACCGCTGCTTAGAAACTACACCAACATACGTGGCTCATGCGTCGCCTGACGCACGCCAAAATTGCTATTATTTTTAAAGCGCTTGGCCATCTGGTGCTCCCAATTCGGTCACTTTCATTACTGGCCAAACATTTTGACGAAATCGATGATGTCGTATAGACACGGTTCTCTAGTGTACACATTCTAGCTCTGACCCAGGATTCGAACCCGGACCTCCAAGACGACAGCCAACAATGCTAGTCACAACAGACCACATTGAAACCCAGGACGATTTTAGAAATTGCGTAGTATAAAACATGCAGACTGAGTATGATTTTAGGCAAGGGACATTTTTAGCCTTCTTATGATTTTTGCAAAAAATTGATGTAGACCTATGAGATCTACACAGGGCCAAAAAATCGTGTATCTGTCTGTGTGTGTGTATTCTGTATTCTGTCCCTCCTACCACTTCAAACACGACGAAACCGAATTGAACGAAATTTGGTACAGAGGTAACACTAGCAAAGGGCACCTCAGTGTCATGTCTTATATTTTCGCCATCTTTACCGAAGCTTAATGGTCAAAACTTAAAAATAATTTACGACCAAGCTAATCATCGGATGGTTACCAAATTTGGTAAAAACCTACACTCTTGCATCTAAACTACAAGGTCATCAGCCGTACCATTTCAGGATAGTGGCCAAGTGAATTATGCAGACTTTATAATCTTTAACTTGGGACCAACCAGTTCCGATTATCGAACCAAGAATCGTTTAAACTGTTCTAAAGAACGTGGCACGTTCAAAATTAAATAGTTTATATTGTAATATTATAGTGCAAAATTGACTCTAAATAGCTCAGCCGTCTTGATTACAAGACAAGATGGCAGCTGATCTCTCGTTCTGAGCTCTATTTCACTAATTTGAATATGTTGCATGCAATATAGCCTACTGATAGAAATGATATGAACATTGTATGAAATGGGTTATAATGAATATATATTCCAGTGAAGAAATCGTTTAGTCAAAGTCATTATTTGCTAAGACGTTATATGTAAATCAATTGATAACGTTTGACTTGGGAGGACATATTTGGCTCTGTGGTTAGAGCTGTGATATTTCAACCGGCCGGCTGGGGTTGAAAACCTATCAAGGTTATATTTGATTGCTTGATTTTTTATATTTATTGTTTCTTAAGTACTGAGACGTTATCAAATTGAGCGTTATATTGTGCATTTTGCACTGGAAAATATATAGCCTATTGAATTAAAACAATGTTGCCACCGAATCTGCACGAGTGACATCTACTAGCAACCAGTTGAAATATGCGTGAGCTAACCACAGCCTATTAGATACGAGCTGCGCTCTATACCGTCCTTGACATTCTCATGCATAAGGTGTAATTGAAACCATTTGCTCCTCTTGCCGATAGAGTGCACTCGCCCCCAGGTATAGGCGCGATTAAAAATTAGCTGTGCATTAGGTTTATTAAAAGTGTTTCTCGCAGTGACACGTTATGACAAACAAAGTTTTGTTTCAGTTTGAAGTATTGTATAAGTAGTCGGTGTTAATATACTGAATTCCTACGTTGTTTGGAGTGCTTGCTGATCAAATTGTAAAACGCTGTGGGTAAATTATAAACTACGGTTTGAACGCCGCAGCTCAAATGCAGTATGTCATATTGTTGTGTACCATTTTGCACTTCGTATAGGAAGAAAATAGGAGGTGGACAAAGAGTTATAAATAACTATACCCGTACATTTAGGAGAAAGTAGGCTATATGTTCTTTCCTGAACATCTTGTCTTATCGAGGAATTAATCAAAGCATTAATTTAGCTGTAAAATACGGACAATTAAACCAATAAATGTAAAATTTGGTAAGCAGTCTTCTTATATCACCATTCATATAGGGTAAGAATGTAAGAAACATAACTCTCTACAGTAATTGCCGTGAATGTTGGCATTTTGTTTATTGCATAAGCCTATCCTCCCTGCTCAGATTCACCCACGGACTCTGCGAGGGATCATTCCTCTACCGTCCCAAAAGAGGTGTCTGGGAGCTGAACACACATTGTCAACAGATACAACTGGGGGGTCGGGGAAGGAATTTTGGAAATAAACTGGCCATCGATTTGATGGGAACCAACCGGCATTTACCTGGTGATGAAAATGGGAAACGCGAAAACCATTTTCAGTACGGCTGAGATAAGATTCGCTTTTTCGATTCTAGCGAAGCATGAGGTAGTGCGTTAGCGCTCGCGCCAGTGTGGCCGGTCACGGCATAATACTTACAAGAATTTACTCTTTAATAGATTAAAATTCTCCGCCAATCAATACAAATTATATCTAAATGTTAGTACACGTTTCGATATACGATGTTATCTTCTTCAGCGTTTATAAAATAATACAATAAAATGGATATCTTTACAAATAATTTCATAAAAAAAAGATTGTAAATATTAAGTAGATAATTTTCAAAAAAATCCAAAATCCTTCCATCTTAAATTATATACAAATTGAAAGTGAAATATTTAATCCACCTTTAACACAGACCATTTTTAACATATTATAAATTAATTTAGATATATATAGTATTTGCTCTTCTTCGAACAACTGCATCAACACGAGATTTTACAATTCATTATATATTTATGTCAATAGTATTTCTTATATTATTAATTAGTATTTTAACATTTATAAGAGTCAACAATTGAAAATTATATTTAAATATAGAACCTTTATTTAATCAAATTATATGTAAGGTTATGCATATTATATTGTCATCATCATCTCATCTTCATTTCCCCTTTTCCAGTTGACACTGGGTTGGGGCAAATATGGTTCCTCTCCACTTTGTTCTGTCGTTCCACCATTCCTCTTCCGACACAGTGTCCCAATCCAGGTCCCGTTTTCTAATACTATTCTCCACCGAGTCCATCCAACGCATTCTTGGTCTTCCTCATCCTCTCTTCCCTGTCATCCGTCGTTCCAGTACTCGTCTTGGTAGCCTTACTTCATTCATCCGTTTGACATGTTCAAACCATCTCAATCTGTTTTGCTCCAGTTTGTCATTTAGTTTCTGTACTCCAGGTTCTTTCCGTATATCCTCATTTCTCACTCTGTCCCTCCTCGTTTTCTGGACCATACTTCTCAGGAATCTCATCTCAGCTGCTTGTACTCAGCTCTCATCCCTTTTAGTCATTGTCCAAGTTTCTGCTGCATAGGTGATTATAGGATCATAATATTATTTGTACATAACTTATTTAGCCTTAATTGGTATATCCTTGTTCCATACTAGTCCCCGTACCTGTTGGTAGAAAGCACTCCCGAGTTGTGTTCTTCTGCTAATTTCCAAATCTAGACTTCCACCTTCAGTCAGTTCACTTCCCAAGTATTTGAAGTGTTTCACTACTTCCAATTACTTATCTCCTACTTTGATTACTCCTTTTCCTTCTTTCTTATCTCTACTCATCACCACTGTTTTACTCTTCTCCACATTTATCTTCAATCCCCATTGCTCAATATTTTCATTTATTACGTCTAACTGTTCTTGTACCTCTATCTCATCCATATTATATTGTAGTATTATATAAACGCCGAAGAAGATAGCAAAATATGTACTAACATTTGAATAGAGTTTGTATTGCTATCTTGGCTTTCACGACCAAGGAATTAAACTGAGCAATTTTTCTAAGTTTATTTCCGTGTCTTGTGCGGGGTCTTGCCTAGTGGCATGGACGCCAAGAGCTCTCAGATGAGCCTATCTTTGTGTGCTTAGGCGAAACCTCGCTCAAGACACTGCAATAAACCTAGAAAAATTGATGAGATTTTGTATTGATTGGCTGGGCATTTTAATGAATCATCAATTAATTAACACGGCAATTTTCTTACATTTTCCTAAACTGGGAAGTGTTTTTGCTTTATAAATTACTCTGGCCAAAACATACTTTATAATTTTGATAGCCTTTTGGATGACCTTATCGTTAAATCTTACTGTTCCCAGCAGCTGTTCTCTGCCACTCCCACCTGTGCGATGCATCTGTCACCTGTCTCAATTTATTGCCCCTCTGACGTGAGCCTGTCGCTGATTAACAGTCAGTCATCTGTCTCTTGCTGTTCTCGTGCAATCCTGTGAATCGACAAGTTCTGCACGCTCATTTCCGATGGAACCGTCTGGTGGGACACCTTATTGATTAGTCTACAGTAGAGCGTGTGTCGCGACAACTCAACCAGACGAATGCACATTACAATTTTTTGACAATCCACTGAATCCGAGATACCGAAACATTTGACTTAGATAGCTTTGAAGCCATTGTTAGCCTATTTCCATTTATGGAAAATAGGCTCGTGAGGTCACCTTTTGTCCGTGTCTGTGTGCATGCGTGTGTATATGTATGTGTGACCCGTAATAAAATCTAAACGCCTGGAAAGATTTCAAAGAAACTCGGTAAGGACATAGTACTATTTCAACCGACCACGACTGTGCCCTTTGAATATTATTACGTCTCCCCAATCCAACATGGTGGCTGTGTGAAATATTTCACCGGCATTCGATGTCTCTGGAACTATTATTGATATCACTCTGAACATCTGTACGGTGATATAGGGCACTACTAGAACCTCACCTATGTGGCTTTCAAGAGCCTGTTAAATACAAAACGAGCATGGCGGCCAAACGAAATTTTAACATCTAAATAGACTTTTCTCGTGATTTAATCATCCGAGTGTAGTGAAACATGGTACAGCAAATATGTATACACATTGTAATGCACGGATATATAATTTAGTTCAACTGTTATATAACCCCAAGATGGCGGATGTGCAAAATTTTAAAATTATGTTTTTATATCTTGTGCCCTAATCGTGCGATTGAAGTCAACGTTTGAATAATGAACCGACGCAATAATCGTCATCTTATAGTACATAACTCTACGGCCTACATATATAAAAATCCAACATGCCGATCATCCAAATATTGAGGTGGTTCTCAATATTTACGAATCTATTACAGCACAGGGAGTCAGCTGGGCGCCCGTTTACCCTGGCCCAGTCCAGCCGGGAAGTCGTGACGTAACTGCAGGTGGCTTACCAGCATTCATACGTCACATTGTAACGACACGAAGCGAGAGAGATGTCTATCACATATTTGTAGGCTATAACATTTTCTAGTAAATAAAATTGTAATATAACTCTAATAATATGAATAGTTTATATCCAGTTAAATGCAATAAAAGAGCTTACCTCATTGTCGACGGTTTCTGTTAATTTTGCAATTAATTGCAAACGATCGTCTCCGTTATCACAGTTATAAATATCACAATGTTTTGAATTGTAGTGTCTCGCAGCAATATATTCTTTAGCTATCACAGAATGTCTTCATACTAAATATTTAGCACGTTCTTCAATTGGCACAAAAAGCCACTGCCCTTCCCATTGGGATTTTTGTTACACGCAATTTGCAGTAGAACTTGGTCTCTTGTTAGGTGACTCCATATTCGTAGCCCCAGCTGTCACTGCAGTGACGCAGTCGGTTGGTTTACGCTGCCAGAACTGAACGCAGCTACAGTACTTCGCCCGTTTGCTGCCCGTGTACGGAAAGGGCGCCCACTTAGCGAAATGCCCGGTTTGAGCATGCCTGTATTATGGCAATCAAAATGAATTTTTTATGTTAATAAAGGCAATTAACATACAGTAGCCTGTTGTTGTTGTTGTTTTAGTCTTCAGTCTTTTGACTGGTTTGATGCAGCTCTCCTTGTCTCCCTGTCCTGAGATAATCGTTTCATCTCTACATAGCTACCACACCCTACATCCGAGGCAATCTGTTTAACATATTCTAACCTTGGTCTACCAATACAGTTCTTGTCCTCAACCCTTCCTTCCATAACTAAGCTTGCTATTCCTGGGTGTCTTAGTATGTGTCCTACTAAACTATCTCTTCTCTTCATTAGCCGTCGCCAGAAACATCTCTCCTCTCCCACTCGTCTTAATACCTCTTCGTTTGTAACCCTATCCACCCATATGATCTTCATCATTCTCCTGTAACACCACATTTCAGATGCTTCAATTCTCCTCTTTTCTGCTGCACCAATAGTCCAATAATTCATGTTTTTGGGGGTATTACCGTTTGAAAATAAAATTAGATACCAGACGTTTCCTTTTATTTAATGGAATTAAAACAATGTGTCCAAAGAATGTGTGTCAATGAGATCACAAAAGACTAGAGAAATTCCTCCGTTCGTCACCAGAGAGCAGCCAGCTGAAAGTACTGTATGGACCTTGGTAGAAAAAAGCCGTTCTAATTAATATGGCGCATTTTTCTACCAAGGTCCATATAGTACTTTCTGGCGGCTGCTCTCTGGTGACGAACAGAGGAATTTATCTAGCTTCTTGTGATCTCATCAACACACTTTCTTTGGCCACATTGTTTTTCCATTACAAAAGGAGGCAAGGTTCCTCTCAAAACGTCTGGTACAGTGCTCTCTCGTTAATCCGGCAGATATCGGACCAGAGCACTGCCGGATTACCGAAAACGCCGGATTACTGGAAAATATCGAGGAAAGCGCAGAATCCGTTTGAAAATCAGTTTAATTACATTGTACTATACGAAGTAAAAAAGTATGAAAATACATCATATAACTCATGTAATTCCTTGGAAGTAGACGGCTGGAAATATACAGCGATTGTCTTTTGCTTACCACGTCCTTGTAAAAACCAAGCATAGAGGCTATCGTCAACTTAGGATTTTCACCAGTTTTCGTGTCTGTCGTTAACTTATTAAATTTTCATTCGTCTTAAAAAATGACTTTATTTTATCACTGGTATTAGCCTATTTTCAATTTTGAAAAAATAGGCTTATGAGATCACCTTTTGTCCGTGTGTGTGTGCGTGTGTGTGTGTGTGTGTGAGGTGTGTGTGTGTGTGTCCCCTAATAAAATCTAAACGGCTGGAGCGATTTCAATGAAACTCGGTAAGTTCATAGCACTATTCTCGGAGACCTCGACCGTGCCCTTCAAATTTTGTTACGTCTCACCGATCCAACATGGCGGCTGTGCGAAATATTTCACTAGCATTCAATATATCCGAAGCTATTACCGATATCGCCCTGAAATTGTGTATGGTGATAAAGGGCACTACTAAAAGTTCACCTATGAGACTTTCAAAAAACCTGGTGACTACAAAACCAACATGGCGGGCAAGCGAATTTGAGACTTTAAATAGACTTTTCTCGCGATTTAACTATCTAAACCTAATGAAACTTGGTACAGCAAATCTTTATACACATTGTAATGCACTGGAGTCTAATTTAGTTCAATTGTTTACATAACCTCAAAATGGCGGCTGTGCGAAATATTTCACTGACATTCTATATCTCCGAAACTATTACAGATATCACCCTGCAATTTTGTACGGTGATAAAGGGTACTGATACAAGTTTACCTATGTATATTTCATAAACCTGTAAAGTACAAAACGAACATGGCGACCAAGCGAATTTAAAATATGTTAATAGACTTTTCTCGTGATTTAACTCTCTGAGCGCAGTGAAATGTGGTACAGTAAATGATTTTGCAGATTGTAATGCACTGCCATCTAATTTAATTCAATTGTTTACATAACCTCAAGATGGCGGCTGTGCGAAATTATAAATTAAGTTTTAATTTCTTGTGTCGTAATCATGCGATCGAAGTGAAAGTTTGAATAATGAACATAGGCAATAATTGTCCTTGAATGGTACATTACTCTACCGCCTATACATATAACAATCCTAAATGGCGAGCTTCCGAAATATTTAGACGATTCTCAATATCTATGAATCTTTTACAGCAACCAAACTGATTTTTTTATGTTCATAGAGACTATGAACATATGTTCACCTATAGGAATTTCAGTAACCTGGAGAGCACAAATCCAACATGGCGGCGACGCGAATTATAAATATTTAAATGGACATTTCTCGCGAATTAACTATCCGAGTGCCGTGAAACGTTGCACGTTAAATGCTTTTACAAATGTTGATCCACTGGCATCTAATTTATTTCAATTGTTTGTATAATCACAAGATGGCTGCTGTGCGTAATTTTAAAATCTCGTTTTTACTTCTTTTGTTCTAATTATGCGATTGAAGTTTGAATAGCACACGTACACAATAATCTTAACGTAATAGTACAAAAATAAATATCCAACCTGGCGACCATCTGAAATATTTAGACGGTTCTCAATATCTACGAATCTGTTACAGCAATTAAACTGAAATTTTGTATGTTGATAGAGGTAATTAACATGAGCAGGATATATGAAAATAGGCTGTATAGTTCTTCACGGAACTACTTGTTTGACTTCAGAAAGTGTTTTTTCTTATGTCATGAACTGTAGCTCGACCAACACAGTATTCGTTAGCAACACTAGTTAACGTTTCGCCCTTTTCAAGCCGCTTTATGATTTCATGTTTATCTAACAAAGATAGAGTTTTATGTTTACGGTTTTTTCTGCACGGATGTCATCTTAAACACAACACTACTACAGTACAACTGTCCTACCCTAAGCACCTGAGGGGGGCGTGCGTGAGTCATCGCTCTTGGCGCCAATGCGTTGTTTACTCAGACACCTGTCTTGTCTTGTCGCTGCGTGGGAAACACTGTACAGTATTGGGGACGCATTATCAAATCAAGTGTTGAGCTCGTACTCGAATACAAAACGCCGGAGAGCTGAGATGCCGGATTACAGAGAGAGTAATGTATTTAAATTTGTTTCCACACGGCAACAGCCCAAAAAGCATGAATAATTTTAGTAGTAATCCAGGCCGTGAAAGCCCTAATCAAGATATTTAAACTTTTCAGTCGGTGAATACAATGAAATCCCAATTACTTGGACATGCGAAATCTACCCTGAAAGAAAATAACGACATGTGCTAAAAAAAAAACAACACATGTCTATCCTTTCAGGCAAGCAACTCAATATTGAAAACACATTTTTACATTTTCGTCCGATTGCCGACTCGAACCACGTTTTTCACTAAATGTTATTGTTGGTGCATTCGTAACTAATTTTCGATGTTTTCTCCACCCTTCCAAACTTAACCCTTTATGGGTTAGTGGTCCCTTTATTAACCACCTGTCATAAGAACATTTTATTCTTTCAATTATGCTGATAGTTGAATCTTTAGGCCAAATTTCGGAGAATTTTCATGCCGAAGTATTTATAAGAATCAAATATTATATACCTATCTACTTGACGTAATGTGTTGGATAAAATAAAATAAAAAAAATATACGAGCCTTACAGTAGTCGCATGTGATGTGTAACATGTGACATGTTATCCTACTGTGTGTGTCCCGGGAGCGCAAATCCCTTGTTGACAGTGAACTAACTCTGTTGGTCATTGAAATAACTACTTGTATAACTCAGTACCAAATCGTGACCGTAATGAATCATAATTGTTATTTGCCGTGGCGGAAGCAATCCACTGCCTACTTGATGCGAGCTCTGCTCAATACCGGCCAGTTAGTGAACCCATGCCAGTGATTTTATTGAAAATGGCCTCGTTTAGCCGATAGAGCGCACTGCCAAGTATAGGCGCGATAAAAAAATTAGGTGTGCGGAAAGTACGGTATATTAAATGTGTTTCTCCCAGTGATAGGTTTTGACCAACGAAGTTTCAATTATTGTTAGTAGTCGGCGTTAATATACTGAATTCCTACGTTGTTTGGAGTGTCTGTTGATGCGATATAGATTCCACATAGCCACATGGCCGACAGTACATCGAGTGCTTACATTAAATAAGAATACAGCAAAAGTATGAAGATTTAATAAATCGTAATTGTTTCAGCAAATATGATAAAATGAATATTTTCACACAAAAGAACGACAACTTGAAGATGATTTATTGTGGGAATATCTTAAAAGGGGTCTCCAAACCTTGAACTAAACTGTATGCGATATACATTCCCCATAGCCACACGACCTGCAGTACGTTGTTGTACCGCTCTCCGCCACCAGGCGCGCTTATTGCTTCCGTCCCATGCACTTCCGTCCCATCCATTTCCGTCCCTTTCCAAAATCACTCCCACAAACATGTCCAACTACCGAGCGCCACAAAAATATCCAGATACCGAGTGGAAAGATGTTACACATAAAAAAACAATAACTATTTAAGTGTAAAAATAGAATATAAATATAGAAATCATAAAAATAAAATTACAGTAATAAATGAAATACAATAATAAAAAAGAACATAACTATAAACATTTAAAAGAAAATATCAATAATAAATCTATAGCAACATAAATTGAAAATTATAAATAAATATATAAACATTAAAATTAGACAAACAAAAATAACATTATTAATAATTATAAGTATTAAAATAAAAGGCTCAATATACCCTGCGTAAGAGACGATTGAAATTTTTATGGTCACATCTGCCGAATGGACAACACCAGATATGCAAAAAAAACTGCTTGATCTAATTAATTCAAAGAAGGTCAAAATCAGTTGGTTAGAAGAAATTAAACAGGACTTAAGGGAAATAAACATTACAGAAGATATCATCATGAATCGCAAGACGTTTGGAACTCTAGTTACAAATCACTCTTCTAACGATAAAGCTAAAAAGACCACTGGAAAAAAAATGGATGGAGGAACGTAAGAAGGGGCATAGCAATTTCACGAGGAGATTTTGGGAGGAGAAGAAGAGGAAAGCTCCATCAACCCGAGTCAACAAGTTCAAGCGCGCTCCCTAAGTGGGCAAAACGAAGAAAGAAAGAAAGAAAGAAAGAAAGAAAGAAAAGGCTCAATATAAGGGTGAAAGGAAAGGCTTACAAGACAGCTGTGAGGCCAGCCATGATATATGGTGCGGAGACATGGGCAATAACTAAGTCACAATGTCATAAGGTGGATGTGACTGAGATGAAGAAGCTGCGCTGGATGAGTGGCATCACTAGGATTGATCACATCGCAAATGATAAAATCAGGGGCACAGTAAATGTAACAGAAGTCTCCAAGAAAATCCAGGAGAGAAAACTGCTGTGGTATGGGCATGTTATGCGGCGGGATAATAACTATGTAGGAAGGAGAGCGATGTCTCTGGTTGTGGATGGCACGAGGGATAGAGGCAGACTTCGAAGAAGAAGGACTGACAATATCCATGAAGACCTAATGGAGAAGCAGTTAGGAGACGACGATGTGTGGGACAGAATAAAATGGAAAAGACTTGCCAGAAACATCGACCCGACTTGAAGTGGGATAATATGACGAAGAAGAAGAATAATTAAAATAAATTAAAATGTAAAAACACATACAAATCAAAAATAGTTTTGCCCTATAAAGGGTTAAGGGACATACTTATAATTTCTTCCGAGGTTCCGGCATGATGACACGCGTTAGACTGATGCTTATTCACCGGAAACTCAACCATATTCGGTCATTTAGATAAGCAGTTTTGCCTTTTCTATCATTAATGTTAGTCAATGCAGAATTTCACTTAAGCCCTTATAACTAATTCCAGTGTGAAGATTTTTCTAAAAATTTAAATAAGCCTGAGCGTATTAATCCAAGGAACACATTAAAAGAAGAATTATGTAAACTAGCACACCAGTGTGAGGACTCTCGCATGTGTATAAACCACCCGCCTTGCTTTAATGTTATGCGGACTTCTGTAAATATGTTCATTTGTTTAAACAAATTGTCGAT
This sequence comes from Meconema thalassinum, assembly GCA_946902985.2. NCBI lineage: Eukaryota > Metazoa > Arthropoda > Insecta > Orthoptera > Tettigoniidae > Meconema > Meconema thalassinum. Next base: position 768,648,736 of record OX336388.2, on the reverse strand, counting down.
ATTCATGAAATCAGAGAGCAATTTACTGTATCACTGCTGCTGGTTGCACAAAATGTTGTGGGCGCCCCCTGTGTACGGACTACCCATCTGGCTCTAGTGCCATGCGGGATGGACGCAGCACAGTTCTGCAAGGAGTTATCGTCTTGTTTATTTCTTCAAAAGCATTTTATAAACAAATAAATATATTTCCGGTGACTTTTCAAGAAATTCAAGATTTCTCCTGTAGTATTGAGACTATTTGGAAGACTTTGGTACAAACCACACCTCCTAACTCCCTCTGGTTTAGGAGCTTGAGTTTTGTGAAACATACACCTCAGCGTATTATATACCGGTAGATAAGTAAATTTGGCTGGAATTGAAACAAATAGAAAACTAGCAACGAAACAAACGAATTTTGGCGGTTTTGCCGAAGATGCATTCAGGCCAGAAGTGGTTTTCGAAATTATTATTTTTTTAGTTTGATAGAGCTCTGTAAAAGACTCACAATTTGGATCACAAGATCGAACACCAGCGTTGACGGCGGCTATACTGAGTGTGATTTTTCCCCGGGGTTTTCCCATACTCCCTCCAGGTGAATACCAGGATACTGCCTCACTTCCAGTCCATGGGCTCTACCTGTCCCTAATACAGTTACACATATTACTACAGTCATCACAGAAATACAGGTTATCAGACATTCGAGACCTACACAACTGTACGGGGCTGATAACCATGTTGTCCCAAGCCCCTAAAATGAATTAACAATGAATAAATAGACTGAAATATAACATTAGGCCTTTATAGAGCAAATCAACAGTAAATTAATAGGCTATTAGGGGTTATATTTGAAAACACAGTATTCATAATTATGGAGCCTCCGACGCGTTATGCATACGTTGAAATCTCTCTTTCATTTAGTGTTTTTGCTATGTAACTGCTAACAATCTGATTCTCATCTACCAGCTATTGGTTCTTGTTATTTTATGCGCGTCCCATTTATCATGAGTGATCTCAATATTGGAGTCACTTTCCGCTGCTCGTATTTCGTTAGCTTTGCCAATATATCAGTTGCGCGATACGATATCAGATAGGCCTAGCTCTACCAGAAGCTAATTTATCGCACACGATACCTTATCGAATACAATGGACTCATCAACAGCTACTATGGTATTTTGGAAAAGATAAAACGTTATCTATCTCCGTAAATGCAGATACACAAATGTACAGTAATAATGCTGATAGAATGACTTATGTATTTCAATACAAAGGACGAGGACCTACATCCTGGGTATTCTCTAATATTCATTATCCCACTCGAAACTCCAGAGTTGCCTAGCCTATGCTATATATCCACACTAGCACGTAAGTTGAGACTGTAGCCTACAATACGTTAGAAACTAAGCGTTGTATATTTATTTATTTATTTATTTATTTATTTATTTATTTTATGTATTGAATATCCAGTACAGCATGGAAACCCTATTTTACCTAAGTACATTAGGGCTGTAGTTTATAAGCATATTTTAAAAAGAAAGATTAATTGCTCAATTTGCTATAGATGTGCTGAATGAATGTTCAGAATTGCTTATAACAACAAGGTTTCTTGAAAACTTCACGCAATGGTTTATAAAATTCTAGATTACTGAGATAAAAACATGAATTTATCTGATTTGGATAAAACAGCTGCACGAATTTGCTCTCCAGGCACATAATTTCTTGTGGTATAAATGTGAAAAACTTGTCCAAAGCCTACTACTTTGTTATTTCTAAGATTGGGTTCTCGTATTCAGTACATAAAATGGATCTTTCATTAAGATCGTAGTTTAAGAGAAGTTCCTGCGTAGGTACAATAGATTTATGCATGTTTTCTTGATAAATGCACAGATCAGCCATAGTTAATTTTCGATTTGACAATATCATATATTTTCTTGAATATCGGACAGGCAGTTGAAGTAGCAGGATGTTGAGTATTTAGATTTTCCGGAAGGCATCTCACGATATTTCGTTGATTTTGTACTTTGCAATTAACACATCCAATCCTGGTTTTCGGACACTCACTGATATTATGAGCATCTGAACACTCGGAGCAGCACTGTTGTTTATCACAGCTAGATGAAAACTGACCAAAACCAAGGCACTTATAACATCGGATGACAGAAATGTATTCACTGAAGTTGCATCGCTTGTATCCCATGTAGAGCTTCTCGCAGCTTTGCAAGGCCTGGAAGATGGCGGGAGTTACTTCTACAACTGCGTTGTATAAAGAAATGTCTGGAATAAAAGTTGCGTGATATTAACCCTCAGATATTCGCGCGGGCTACAGGTGTAGCCCAGGGATTTATTTTGTTGTAGCGCAGAGCATATTTTTTGCTAGGAATATTGAGAATCTCTGCAGCTGCCTGTTGATGCTGTATTTAACAGAGGGGTGTGATTCCAACTGATCTAATTGCACCAAACTGACACCAGGTGCCTTAGAAGTCGTCTGGGCTACAATAGTAGCCCGCGCGAGCATCGCTGTTTCAGAATTGAACGTGCAAAGGAAACGTTGCCTCTCAGGAGGCGGTCATGTAGATGACTTTCAAATCAGTCAGTGTTTATATGAAAGTAATGATAGGTTGAGTGTAGTGGAAATAAAGTAGGCTGTTGCTTCTTATGTGAACGAGGAAGGGATAAATCAACAAGGAACAGGTGCGCAAAGTGCAATGAAGATCTTCTCGGATAATTGTGTCCATTTGCACAGAATGCTTGAGTAACAAATTTGTTTGAGCATTCTTATGGATTTCCTTGGCTATAGATTGTAGCCAAAAGGGCAAAAGTAAACTTCAAAACATCAAGAAAAAATTTAAATACTGAAATTTTTCATAATAAGTGCTGATTTTTTAAGGAAATTATCTAACACAGTTTTGTTTTTGTTGCAGTTTTACCAAAGATGTACGATACAATTGAATTGTAATCTTAACTTTGTCTTTTCTCTCCATATGAAGATAAATGCCTATATAAAATCTTCAGATTTAGCTTAGAATACTTATATATACTACTATTTATCATATTATTGAAACTGAACACCGAAAATAACGTGAGCGAGTCCATCAGATTGAGTAACTGTTTGGGCTACATAAGTAGCCTGCGCGAGTAACACTGTATCTATTACTAGCGTGAGTGTCCGAGGGTTAAGCGGCAAAAAACATGCTATATGTCGCAGTTTATTTGGAGAACGTTTGGATGGTAATTTGATTGTCACGTGACGTTTTCTAAATGGGAACCAACAATTTTTATTGTGTTTCCTTATTCCTGATGCAAAACTAAACAGCATATTTTCGTACACCAATTTTAAAAGTACATGGTTCTCTCCCTGGTGTAGACAATGTAACATTGATGACAGGTAGGTACACAGCGTAATGCCAGTTATTGCATACGCATCGAACCTTAGCCTAATAAATGTTCAAAATGACTTTCATCCACCTCAATGCATTTTCCAACTCTGTGAATGAACGATCGATTGATGTGTCCGCAAAAACATGTCTCTGTCAATACTGGCACAAGCATTTCGTATCTGGGCCTCCTTTATGTTGTCCGGAGTCGTTGGTTTTTCACAATAAACGCGATCTTTCTGGTAACCCCATAAGAAATAGTCCGGGAATGTACGTTCATTTAACGGCACCTATCCAACGATCATGGTAATTGTTATTTTAAACATCCGAGCAGGGAATTCATGTAATACTTTTATACTTGACGTTATTATGTACAGTACCGGTCAAAAGTTTAGGACCACGTAAGGAAATCATGATATGTCACCTAAAACCTAAAATTGTGGCATTAGAGCTCTGCGATTTCTTTACTGAGCTCTTACATCTGATAGAATATATAGCCTCCGTCCTGATTCCGTTCAATTGGACCAAGTATTGTAGAAGTTATGTTTTTTAATTGCTGGAAGGTCACACCAAAAAGTCACCATTTTCGGAGGTAGGCCTATAATGTATTGTATATTCCGACTGATTGCAGGTATTGCCCTCAATTTTCTATTTTAGACTTAGCAATAATTGGGAATCATACTGAAATAAATATATAAATTCCGAAAAAAATGCATGACCTCTTTTTTTCGGGTTTATTCTTTCTCAAGCCAGCACTAAAATGGTCGATTTTCCCTTGTTCGTATCACGCTTGTCGTAAGACTTCCTTGCTACCTTCCCGCTTCTAACTTGCCGTGTCAAGTAGTTCCACTTTCACTCATCACATGGCATCCAAGCACCGATTTCTGGCTTGTGGGATTTCGTCGTGAGATTATTTTGTTGTCATCAGTACATCGACCATTTTAGCGCTGACTTGAAAAAATATAAACCTGCAAAACAAAAATCCTGCATATTTTCGGAATTGGTATATTTATACCAAATATGATCCCCAACTATTTCTAAGTATAAAATAGAAAATTGAGGGCAATACCTGCAACCAGTTGGAATATACAATACATTATACCTCTGAAAATGGTGATTTTTTTGGTGTGACCTTCCAATAGTTAAAAATCATAACTTCTACAATACTTCGCCCAACTGAACAAAATCAGGAGTATATATTCTATCAGATGTAAGAGCTCAGTAAAAAAAATCGCAGAGCTCTAATGCCACAATTTTAGGTTTTAGGTGACATATCATGATTTCCTTATGTGGTCCTAAATTTTGACCGGTACTCTACGTTGGTGTACAAACAAATGCATAGTGCATCAAACAAAAGTTGTTGAGGTTTGTATGAGGAATAAGGAAACAATAAATTACGAGCCTTACAGTAGTCGCATATGATGTGTAACATCTGACAAGATATCCTACTATGAAATTGAAATTAAATATATGTGAAGTCAATTTTTTTTTGCCTGTACTCCTCCAGTTTTTAATTCTTTCTCACGTTTCTTTTGTCGATAATTACGCATATATTCTGCTCTTGATTTACCCATCTCTTCAAATCACAAAATCATGAAAAAAAAAGGAACGTCACCCCGATTCCTACAACACCTCATACAGTATTATTGGTTCGCGAAATATTAAAAAGCCGATGACCCTTTAGTTTTGGGTCCTTTAATTAAATTAGAGGGGGATAGAAAAACGGGGGCGTCACTCCGACTCCTAGGACACCTCATACAAGTCCCTAGCATTACTGATTCACGAAATATGAAAAGGTCGATGACCTATTAGTTACGGGTCATTTGTGTAAATTACGGGAAAAATTGTAGGAAAACGGGGGGTGTCACCCCGAGTCCTAAGACACCTCATATAAGTCCCTAGAATTATTTGTTCGCGAGATATTAAAAAGCAGATGACATATTAAGTTTTGCCGGGAGCGCAAATCCGTTGTTAACAGGGGTCATTGAAATAACTACTTGTAAAGCTCCAGTGCCAAATCCTGACCGGTGCGCATGCGCGAGGTACGTCGTGGTACCAATGATTTATTGCAGGAATATCTTTAATGGGACCTCCAAACCTTGAATTAAATCGTATGCGATATATATTCCACAGCAAAAGTATGAAGATTTAATAAACCATAATTGTTTTCAGCAAATATGATACAATGAATATTTTGCCACCAAAGAACGAGAACTTGAAGATGATTTATTGTAGGAATATCTTTAATGGGGCCTCCAAACCTCGACGTAAACCATATGCGATGTTTCCTCTTACACATTTCCGTCCCATTTTCATGGCCGACATTACCACGAATTCTTACATTAAATAAGAATACAGCAAAAGTATGAAGATTTAATAAATCATAATTGTTTTCAACAAATATGATATAATGAATATTTTCACACCAAAGAACGACAACTTGAAGATTATTTATTGTAAGAATATCTTTATAGGGGCCTCGAAACCTTGAAGTAAACCGTATGTGATGTTTCCTCTTACACATTTTCGTTCCCTTTCCGTCCCTTTTCCAAAATCAATCCGACAAAAAATATCCAGCAACCGAGTGGAAAGCTCTCACACATCAAAAAAAATGTTGGTTCCCATTTAAGAAAGTCACGTGACTATCGAAATACCATCCAAACGTTCTCCAAATAAACCTCGACATATATCATGTTTCCCCCCTTAATATCACGCAACATGTATTCCAGACATTTTTTTATACAACGCTCAGTGTTTGAGATATTATACAATCTCAACTTGCGTGGTCTACCCGGTATATATACACTACCAGATGATTAGTCTGAAGTTTAATTCTTTGAATTCGAGGATCTATTATAATGTAGGTTTGATCTTGAAAAGTTTCCAAGGTTGATGTGCTTAGGGTTGCCTGATATCAAAAAGGGAAAAACGGAACTCACGTTCCAAAACATTGTTTTTTTTACGAGTAACATCTTTCCACTCGGTAGCTGGACATTTTTGAGGGAGTAATTTGGAAAAGGGACGGAAGTGGATGGGACGGAAACAATGAGCGCGCGCGGTGGCGGAGATCGGTACAACGACGTACTGTTGGCCATGTGACTATGAGGAATGTAAATCGCAAACGGTTTACCTCAAGGTTTGGAGGCCCAATTAAAGAAATTCCTACTATAAATCATCATCAAGTTGTCGTTCTTTGGTGTGAAAATATTCATTATATCATATTTGCTGAAAACAATTACGATTTATTATATCTTCATACTTTTGCTGTATTCTTATTTAATGAAGGCACTCGATACCTCGAGTGCTATATCGCTTCAACAAACACTCCAAACAACGTAGGAATTTAGTATATTAACAGTTAATACCGACGAGTAACAATAGTTGAAACTTCGTTGGTCTAAACATATCACTGGGAGAAACACATTTAATATACCTTCCACACAACTAATTTTTAATCGCGCCTATACTTGGCAGTGCGCTGATCGGCAAAAAGAGGCCATTTTCAATAACATCGCTGGCATGGGTTCACTAACTGGCCGGTGTAGAGCACAGCTCGCATCAAGTAGGCAGTGATTTTCATCCGCCACGGCAAATGACAATTATGATTCATTACGGTCAGGATTTGGCACTGGAGTCTTACAAATAATTATTTCAATGACCAACAGAGTTCACTGTCAACAAGGGATTTGCGCTCCCGGGACACACATAGTAGGATAACATGTCACATGTTACACATCATATCCGACTACTGTAAGGCTCGTATAATTTTTATTTTCATCCAGGTGCTTAAATGTTGTAATATAATACACATAATTATGTATTAAATAAGCATTACATAATCAAATACTCAAAATTAAAACTAGGTATTGCTGACATATCATATAAGCCTATGACACTAGCAACTTATAAATGCTTTTCATTTGAACGACCCTTTGCAAGGGATGTTTATTTGTAAGTACCTTCTGATAAAATTCACTACAATTTTCGTCATAATTGTAATATGTAAACAATTCTTGTTTTATCCAACTAATGGAGATTCTGTTTCTATCAGCTCTCCATTTGATATTCATGACAGAAAAAAACTCTCTGCGTAAAAGCATTGGAGGGGAAAATGCTGAGTATTAACTTCACAAGGACTAAGATATTCCTTAATTTTGTTGCCCCTAATAAATCTATAACATGTACTCATCTGACACAGACATAGAAATAATTTTCTCTTTCAAACTTGCGCCTGTATCAGCTAGATATTACAATCAATTCTGAAGCGGGACATTTAAAAATTGGTGTGAAATTGAATATATTATCAAATTAACCTAAAAACAGAATATTTGGCGTTCCGTTAAATATTGAAACAGAACGCGGAACAAAACAAGAAAAAAACTAATTATTCCGCGTAATACGGAGCGTCTGACAACCCTAGTAATGCTGCTTTGTGAACAGTAAATTTCTTTAAATATGAAAATATTGAATCTAACAATCTGAAGTCTTCTTGTTGAGGGCACAGTATTTCTTGCTGCTCTGGAAATGGAAATCCCATTCACGTAACTGCGATACTTGCCTGGGCGGTTAGTTTGAGCGACAATGATAATGATAGGACCTACAGTAGTAACAAGATTTACATATATCCTGCACTTGGCTGTATCACAATGAGCAGGAACACTTGCTCCTTTTCACTTATCTCTCAGCAACACTCGACACAATTACTAGAATTATATCTTAATTAACTAGAGAGTCAACATTCCATTTGTTACATTAACTTTGAGAGAACTAACTAGACTACCATCTTGATGAGTCTGTCTGAGAGAGACAACTTAACGTCCTTCTGTCTGTGATATCACCTCTTAATGTAATCACTAGGGCTCGGATTTTTAAGTAATTAAATATTTTTTAATGTAAATACATATTTTAAGCATACCTTCTATTAATACATAAATTCCTGCTTTTCACTTATTAGCACATAAAGAGACATAATATTTACATTTTAAAAAATCAGTATGCTAGATCTCTCAGTTTATTGCATTTTTGTGCCGTGTTATTTCAACGGGGAAGAACTTGTGAGCTATCTAATCTTCATGCAGAGCGTATGTCAGCTTGCAACTGTAATATTCTTAACTTGTCGCCCCGTGCCACTCACTGTGGAAGCCGGGAATTTCATTGTCCATAGCCCATATTCCACCATGTAATCTGATGGGAGCGTTCAGTTCTGCCAAACATGTGGGAAAGCAATCAAGGTTGAACAGCGATATCAAGTTACACAACACCTCAAGGGCAAGAAACATTACCGCAGCTTCGCGCCTTCAGAAGAAGTGTGAGCCAAGTTTAACCTATCTCTTTTCTTTATTTCTTTGGCGGCCGTCCCGGTAGACTCAGACGCCATGTGAGATACTTCCTGTCCGGACGTGCCTTTAGGCTCTCCGCCTTATTATTTAAAATTTAATATTTTTCCTTTTAATTTAACATTGTCTTTACACCGAAGCCTTCCATTGACTCATGTAAGTAACGCATGTAACCTTGTTTCCACTATGCTCATTTCCTAAATTTCGCTTTTCTTTTAGGTCTTCGTCGTGGGCTTGGATTTGCTGTGGAACCAATCGAAATGGCGGTCTTCTCTTTTGTTTAGTTGAGTCCACGGTTTAACCTTTTATTTGTGCCGTGAAATACATCTGCGAGTGATTTTGTGAGTAAATGTTTTCTTGCTGTCTGGTGCAATGAAGTTATTTTGATTGGGCATGTCTTCGAATGGGTCTCCCGTTGTTTGTGGACGTTGGCGTTTCGACCATTCTCCCAACACGAGGCATGACACCATATATTTTAGCCCTTATTCCATGCTTCGGGCAACTGAATCACGGCGGTAACTTTAAGTAGGCCTTACCGTATTCAGCCCAAACTCGGAAAGTAAGTAGAGGACCATATAGGTTTAGCATGTTTTGCTAGACTACCTACAAGCACGAGTTGCTTTGAGTTTTATTTCTGCATCGTCGGCTGGCATTTTGTGTGTTTGATTGCGTGTGTGTATCTTTGATATATTTCACGGACACTTTACGTCATTTGTTCCTCCTTGTAGTATCTTTGGTTTCTGCGTTTCTTTTCCTGGGGACTGCCAGCTCGATCGCATCCCCATTGCTCGCCACAGCCTCTGCGACACGCACACAGTCCCTTGTTCTATCTTTGCTATGCTTGTTATTTGTGGTCGCCATGACAACCATCCATCTCTAGGCGGAGAAGTGATTGTTTTTCACCAGCGACCGGCTGGATTGTTTTTTGGTCAATTAGTTCCTCCCTTTTTACATAATTTTTATTGGAAGTGAGCACAGGTATTTATTTTATTTGTTTCCATTATTTATTATTGTAAGTTATTTATTGTTTATAATCATCTTCCCCGTTTGAAAGTGACTGTATTTGACCCCTAGGTGAAGGGTACTCTTTTCTTTGTTTGAGTTATTCTGGCCGGGTTTCTTTGTGTGTTACGGGGGCGTGGTGGCTCAGCGGCCTAGCTGTATGGCTCTCACCAAGGTGGTCCGGGTTCGATTCCCGGTCAATGCATGTGAGATTTTCGAAGTGAAATGTCATGTCCTGTGGTTCGGATTCCACGTAAAAAGGAGGTCCCATGGCTCATAATCACAAGATTCACGGTCACGTAAAACTACAATCTTCCTTCCTTCTTCCTTTTCTTTGCGTGTTCGATTTCACTCTTCATTAAATTTCCATTTCATTATCCATGTGTCTTATTTAGTAGTGTTTGACGATCGGGCTGATCTCTCTCTCCATCTCTCTCTTCAAACCTAGGCCTAACTTATTCTAGCTTACTATTACCAGGAGGGTATTCCTACCACTCGTCGTGGGACCACCTTCACGGAGTCTGGAGTCACTGGGCACATCTGGCCTGCAAATACGGGCCCAGCACAGGTCAGAAATTAACATCCATTTCCACTGCGTACTCCTTTCTTTTCAAGTTTGTTCCAGTGATGCAGCTAGGAGGCGCGCCAAGAATATGTTTATTTTAATAGGTCAGTGCAGATGGTAGCAGAGCGTGGTTAATTCTCCTGGTCGCTTTGCAATATCAATTGGATTTTAATATTTCGCTGCATATTTTTCAATGTTGTTTTTATTCTGTTTCATGTGCCCTATACTATGCAAACAAATATTGAGAGTCGATGTGGACTTCCTAGGAGTATGAACCATAAAAATAACAAACTGTAAGGAGAGTGCTATGAGTTGGATCCTATCAACGAACCCCAGCATTGGTAATGTACTAACCAATCCTACTTCTCGTTTCGTACTCATTTCAGGTGCAGGACGGAGACATTTGTAGTTATTGATCTGAATTGTAGCTATCAGTACTTCGGTAGCTTAGCCATGTATTATTTCTCAGGTTGTAACTTGAAGAAGGAGCTCTTCTAGTCTGACGATGATCTGCTATCGTTTGAAAGTGTCTGTGGGAAAGACACTAAACCATTGACTGAGGTGAAAGGCCATCGCAAGCGAGGCGTGGCCAATATAGTGTCCAAGTGGGGAATTTCATTTTCTGGTGAACAGGGAGTTTCGTCTGTATTTGAGTTCTTAGACAGGGTCAGTGAACTCTGCCATTGTTATGACCTCGAACCAAACGACATTGTTGTCTACCTACCGTTATTATTGAGTGGTTTAGCTTTAAAATGGTATCGACTTACTAACAGATCTTTCATCTCGTGGGTTGATTTTGTAAGTCAATAAAGGAGTGGCTTACGACTTATGATTTTGAACATGATTTGAAGGCTGAAATTCATCGCTGTACCCAGGGTCTGGAAGAGCCTATAGACGATTTTGTTACTGGGCTAATGACTTTAATAAGTAGGTTGTCGCAGCCCCTTCCCCTTATTGAAACTGTTGATATTATGTATAGAAATCTGGCACCTGAGTACATGTCTTTCATACGCCGGTCCAGTGTGTATAGTGTGGCTGACATTGTTTATCAAGGACGTGAATGTGAGGTCAATCGGCGCCTGCGCAAGTCATATGTACCCCCACCCTTCCCCTCTGACAGTTTGTTTCCAGAGACTGCATGCGCGCATTCCCAGATTCTGAGAACTGCGCACCCATCTTCAATATCTCGTCTGCAGGTCCGGGCAGTTTACCGTCCCCGTTCGCATATGGTCGGGAGTATTCCCAATGCTACTTCTTCTGCGAATCCCTCTCCTCAGGATCAACAGTTACCTCGAAACCGGAACATGTATAATCCTATAAGATGCTGGAATTGTGATCGTTGGTGGCATGATTTTAATTCCTGCCGTGCGCCCTCTCGTGTGTTTTGTCACACATGTGGTCTTCGTGACGTGACGCACCTAGCCTGCCCTAGATGTGCTTCGCATCAGGGAAACGAGCATGGGTCCCCGGTTTAGACCCGCCGGAGTGGCCATGTGATGATGTTCGCCGGGAAATGAACATTTCCACGACTGGAGACTTCTGTCCTTGGGTCCCTGTAAGTATTAAGAAATTGTCGATACCCGCTTTACTGGATTCTGGTGCTTCCCGTTTATTTATTCAGCGCTCCATCGCGGAACAGCTTCCTGTTACTCAGATTCGTCCACATGATGCGGGGTTAAAGTTTATTTCTGCGTTGAAGTCATATATTTCTGTTTCTAGCGTTGTAACATGTCATATTAAGATATGTGGTTATTCATGGGATTGGAACTTCCATGTGGTGGATGATTTATCTACGCCTATGATCTAAGGTTCTGATTTTATGCACAAAACAGGGTTGAGGCTTGATTTTTCGGATCATTCCTTCAGTTTTTTGTTTAAGTCGAAGGAGCGGTTTCATTTTAATACTTATGAAGCGAATGTTCCTTGTAATTTTTCTGGTATCGCTGCTGTTCAAATCCCTCCTACTTTATTCACGAGTCAACGTGACGCTTTATCTGATTTGGTGAATGAATTTCCTGATGTTCTCACGTCGGAACTGGGTTCGGCTATAGGCTACGAGTGTCATATAGATTTAACTGATGAGGTTCCAGTTAGGTCGGCGCCATTTATGTGCTCTCCGCCAAAACTCATTGCCATGAGAGAATATATTGATGATATTAAGGCACGCGGTGTTGTGAGCCCTTCTAACCTTCTTATGGTAGTCCAGCATTCCTGGTGCCCAAAAAAGAGGGTACTTTTCGATTAGTGGCTGATTATCGTCGACTCAATTCTAAGGTGGTGTTCGACAACTTTCCCCTTCCAACTCTGGAGAGCGCTTTTCAGCATTTTCACGGGGCGAAGTACTATTCCGTCCTTATTTGAACTGTGCATATTATCAAATTCCTCTAGATCTCGAGAGCCGTAAGGTAACTGCGTTCTCCACTCCGTTCGGCCTTTTTGAGTTCAATAAATTACCCATGGGCATTTCTATCGGCGGACAAGTATTGAGTAGGGTTTTGGACGAGTTATTTGGAGATTTAAAGTAATCATCTATGTTTAACTATCTTGATGACCTCATGATTTACAGTCAGTCTTTTGAGGACCACCTGATCCATTTACGCGAAGTCTATGTCGTCTTCGTAGAGCCGGACTCACTGTTAACCCGGAAAAACTCTCTTTGGCTTCGAAGCAAATCAAATTCTTAGGCCACATTCTTTCGGATGTGGGCATAGAAGTGAACCCTGAGCGTGTCCAATGTATCCAAGAGTTCCCTACTCCCACTAATGTGAAAGCAGTCCGACGTTTTTTGGGAATGGCAGGCTTTTACAGTAGGTTCATTAAGGGCTTTTCGGACATTTCAGCGCCCCTGAATTATTTGAAGAAGAAGAATGTACGATTCGTGTGGGGCACCGACCAGTGTCTCGCCTTTGGGAAATTGAAAGAATAACTTTCTTCTGCTCCCGTCCTTCGAACTCCGGATTTTGAGAAATATTTTATGTTACATTGTGATGCGAGTGATGTCGCAGTTTTTTGTGTGCTTAATAAGCAGGTGAGTAGTAATTTGGCACCCATCGCTTTTGCCAGTCGGATGCTGAACGACTGCGAACGCCGGTATTCCACTTCCGAGAAAGAAAGTCTGGCTGTCGTATTAGGCTGTGAACGTTTCAGATCTTTTCTAGAACATCGGCATTTCATAATGTATACCGACAATGAAGCTCCGTCCTGGATGCGCTCGCATGACAAAAAATTGGGTCGTATAAATCGTTGGATTCTTCGTCTATCCTCTTTCAGCTTTGACATCATTCACGTCAGAGGCAGTGAAAATGTTGTAGCGGATTGTTTGTCACGCATGTTTGAGGAACCTCCTCCCATTGTTGAGATCCCCAAGCCTGTGAATCTTCTCCAACACATCCCATGGTCTTTTGCTGACATCCGTACGTACCAAGCAGATGACACATTTTGTGTCTCACTGCGTGAAAAAATCTCGGAAAAGATCCTGGTGTATCTGAGTTATCATTGCGCAATGATGTGATAGTGCATACCGCTCCTCGATATTCAAAATGTAGGATTTTCGTGTCAGAGAATATACGAAGTATGATCTTGGCGTATTTGCATGAATCCTGTTTTGGATTACATTTAGGTATGATGAAGACTTTCCTTAAAATCTCCCAAGAATTCTTCTGGCCTCATTTGAAAGCGGATGCTTTTGCTTTCGTTCGAAAATGTGTTACGTGTCAACGTTCTAAGCCAGCAAAGAATTCTCGCATTGGACTTCGACACGCTGAAACGATGTCGTATCCTGGTGAGTGCCTCTTTATAGATTATTTTGGGCCCCTAGTTAGGTCATCTTCTGGTCATCAATCTATACTTACTGTCATTGATGGATTTTCCGAATCTGTATGGTTATTTCCTGTCAGGGAAATCACCACACGTACCACTGTTAGGTTTTTGACTGATCATATTTTTGGTGTTTTTGGTCCTCCAAAGTGTTTAGTGTCCGATACCACGAGCGTTTTCCGGTCCAAGTCTTTTAGATAAATGTGTTTTTCTTGGGTAATTGATAATGTATTTTTGGCACCCCACCACCCTCAGCCAAATCACGTTGAAAGGTTTCATCGTAACTTGAAGGCTTGCTTGAGTGCGTTCCACAACGCAGATCAGTCACGTTGGGACGCAAATCAACAGTTTTTCTCCTTAGGATTTAAAACTTCTCTTCGTGAATCGACGAATTCTACCCCTTCGAAATTATTTTTAGGAAGGCTTATTGTTGATCCACTTCAGCTTCAGTGGAAAATAGATTATCTGGCTGCGCCATCCCGACTTACCTCAGTCAAAGAAAAATGGGAAGTTGCTGTAGGGCATCTGAAAAGGGCACGAGATCGCGAGGCGTCTCGCTATAACAAGGGTAGGCAACCTGTTTGATTTCAGGTGAATGATGACGTGCTAGTGCGCCTGCACCCACAGAGTTCGGCCAAGAATAAGGAGTCAGCTGAGCTAATACTTCGCTGGAGCACGCCCAAAACTATCACTAGATTTTAACACCTGTCACTGTTGATTTCATCTCCAAGGAGAATCCCACCGACGTATCCAGAGCTCACATACCTCAATTGAAACCATTTATTGTGTAACCTTCTTATTTGCTGTGATCAATGTTGTCCTTTTTCTGCGTAGGTTAGCCAATCATAATTTGATTATGTTATTCAAGGAAGCTTGTATCCACATGGCGTCTCCTTGGCCTGCCTATTATTGAACCAATTTTGACCGAGGCAGAGCCAGGTACAAGTTCTCAACCTCAAGAAAGAAAATACTACAAGAAGAAATAGGCCTACATACTCTGAGTAACTTAATATTTATTGTAAAAAAATGTATTTTTGCGAACTCGGCCTGTAGAGAATTTATATTCTATAAATAATGGACACATTATATCGCTTCTTTGTTATTTTAATACGTCACTTTCATGCTGGGCTTAAGGGGAATGGCAGATTTCGGCATCAAATGGCGAAAGTCTTTTGTTTATGATTTTCGTCCGTTTCTTTATCTATTTTTCTTCTCATTGTAACGCTCAGGCGAACCGTAATACCATTATGACCAGCCCAGGGATCGTCAAAGGAACGCGCGCCTTTGGGGACCCTGAAGGAGTTCTGTCCTGATATTGCGATCGCCGAAGCGATCTGATTATTTTTAATATATTACTTCCTTTTATAACTGTATTCTGTCTGATACGCCTCAATTACTTAAGTGATTGTTATATCGATCCCCCTCCCCCCTCATATTTTGTGAACTGTTATAGTTGTTGACAAACCAACTGTGTGATAAGGATGTTGTGTATTTTTGAACACTTGGGACTTGATTTATTTCAAAGCGGTGGTGCTTAGTGATGTAAAAAGAAAAATCCGTTATTATTATAAATAATTTTTCTTTTGGGGGGGGGGGGGGTGGCGTGGATCCTGAGCCATGTTTAACATATATCTTTTCTTTATTTCTTTGGCGGCCGTCCCGCTAGACTCAGACGCCATGTGAGATACTTCCTGTCCGGACGTGCCTTTATGCTCTCCGCCTTATTATATAAAATTTAATATTTTTCCTTTTTATTTAACATTGTCATTACGCCGAAGCCTTCCATTGACTCATGTACGTAACGCATCTAGCCTTGTTTCCACTTTGATCATTTCCTAAATTTCACTTTTCTTTTTGGTCTTCGTCGTGTGCTTGGATTTGCTGTGGAACCAATCGAAATGGTGGCCTCCTGTTTTGTTTAGTTTGAGTCTACGGTTTAACCTTTTATTTGTGCCGTGAAATATATCTGCGAGTGATTTTGTGAGTAAATGTTTTTCTTGCTGCCAGGTGCAATGAAGTTATTTTGATTGGGCATGTCTTCGAATGGGTCTCCCGTTGTTTGTGGACGTTGGCGTTTCGACCATTCTCCCAACACGAGGCATGACACCATATATTTTAGCCCTTATTCCATGCTTCGGGCAACTGAATCACGGCGGTAACTTAAAGATGGCCTTACCGTATTCAGCCCGAACTCGGAAAGTAAGTAGAGGACCATATAGGTTTAGCATGTTTTGCTAGACTACCTACAAGCACGAGTTGCTTTGAGTTTTATTTCTGCATCGTCGGCTGGCATTTTGTGTGTTTGATTGCGTGTGTGTATCTTTGATATATTTCACGGACACTTAACGTCATTTGTTCCTCCTTGTAGTATCTTTGGTTTTTGAATTTCTTTTCTCTGGGGACTGCCAGCTCGATCGCATCCCCATTGCTCGCCACAGCCTCTGCGACACGCACACAGTCCCTTGTTCTATCTTTGCTATGCTTGTTATTTGTGGTCACCTTGACAACCATCCATCTCTAGGCGGAGAAGTGCTTGTTTTTCACCAGCGACCGGCTGGATTGTTTTTTGGTCAATTAGTTCCTCCCTTTTTACATATTTTTTATTGGAAGTGAGCACAGGTATTTATTTTATTTGTTTCCATTATTTATTATTGTAAGTTATTTATTGTTTGTAATCATCTTCCCCGTTTGAAAGTGACTGAATTTGACCCCTAGGTGAAGGGTACTCTTTTCTTTGTGTGTGTTATTCTAGCCAGGTTTCTTTGTGTGTTTGATTTCACTTTTCATTAAATTTCCATTTCTTTATCCATGTGTCTTATTTAGTAGTGTTTGACGATCGAGCTGCTCTCTTTCTCCCTCTCCACCCCTAACATATTCTAGCTTTCTAGCACCAGGAGGGTATTCCTACCAATCGTCGTGGGACCACCTTCACGGACTCTGGAGTCGCTCGGCACATCTGGCCTGCAAATACGGGCCCAGCACAGGTCAGAAATTCACATCCATTTCCACTGCGTACTCCTTTCTTTTCTAGTTGGTTCCAGTGATGCAACTAGGAGGCGCGCCAAGAATATGTTTATTCTAATAAGGCCGTGCAAGTGTTTCGCAATAATCGTCGGTCATTTTTGATGGACAACCTGAAGATATGTCTCGTTGTGTATTGTAATTCTTCAGTAGTCAGTGAGGCATAGCATTAATTGCATTCGTGAGTACTGCATATTGCTTTATTCACATTAATAAACTAAATTATAATTAAATATTTTTACTTTTTTGTTACATATTTCAGGTATTTTTAACACGAACAAAAATAAATATCACTACTACTAGGGGACCTGTTCGATAAATCTCACATGTTCAGTAACCTCCCGCCTGGCGTTACTGTTATGCGGGCTTCTATAAATACGTTTATTTGTTTAAACTCACTTTTTAAACAAATTGTCGATATTTATGAATTCAGTGTGCATTTCGTCACTGTTGCGGGTAATTCTGTTTGAATATTCTTTACAATGCACAATGGGTTGTGTGCGCCCCATGTGCATAGACTACCCGACTCTAGTGCTATACGGGCTGGACGCGACACAGTTCCACCAGGGGCTATCGTCATTTTTATTTGTTCAAACACTCTTTTTAAACAAATAAATATATTTTCATCGACTTGTCAAGAAATGCAACATTCTTCCTGTACTATTCAGACGATTTGGAAGATGTTGGCACAAAACGCACCGTCTAACTCTTTCTGGTTCAGGAGCTTGAGTTTCTATGGGATGAACTTAATATATTATATAGATTAGCTTTAGCAATTAAACTAAAATTCAAGTTAAGAGAATCTGAAGATCACATTTCGGTTTACACGGTGGGTGGGGCATCACTAGGCAGACGGGTGCATTCATTTTCCCACATCAGGAAGCACCAAAAGACAGGGAAGAGCACAATAAAAGTTGCGTAATTTAGCGCGAAGAAAGAGTTTTGTTACGGTATTCAAACATTTCAAGCAAACAGTCCAGGCACTGTGTGTCCGGCTCTGGCATTTCTCATGAGGGAGAGAGACAGCGTTGCCGGTTCTGTACCATGAAATATAAAACAACGTGGACCGAATAAAATTTCACATGTTTTAAATTAATTCTGAAGAACCGCTGGCCATATTACTAAAGCAATATACTTACACACAGTTAACCGATAAGTGTACACACACAAGACAATAAAACAACAAACCTGCACTCACACACTGGACTAGAGAAGAGAGCCTCGGCAACATCGAGATAAATGTTAAGACCGGCTCACCAGGAAAACAGCTGATTGGTACAGGTGACAACATTCTTAATGGTAGTAAGCGACTTCGCCAACATAGCCGGAATTCCACTGCGATCGAGGAATTTAGGTTATGTAACCGAAAAATGTTGGAATAGCAAAATGATGCATAAAATTGCAAATTGTGGTGTGGGACTTCCACGTTACTCAATGAAGACGATAGAGAAAAAAATCAATGATGGCAACTTTCAAGGTTCTATTAACAGACTCACACAGCCGTAAGTTGGCAATACTGTTCTCTTTACCCCTCTTCTCCCACCATCACCAAACGTCAGAACCGGACACCCAGCGGCTGCATTGTAATGGTACTAATTGAGTACTGAGAGACACCTGTTAATACTATAATGTTCATTGTAACATGTGTTCAACCCTTCATCAGCATTGCTATTACATAGTTGTACTGTACGCTAAATAGGACATTCTTTACGCAAAACAATACAGGGTTTTTCTAAATTAGTTACCTGAAAATAAAGTTTAATTTTACATAGTTAATTTACGTAGATAATTGCCAATTTCCAATAAATAAATTGACATTACCTCAAAATCCATTTACCATGTTTAAAAAGGTTCAATGTGGCTCCCTGCTGTCACTCGGCAGATATCCCACCTGTACGACAGTTCATCCCAGATACGCGTGACCATGTCCGCATCCACCTGAGTTACCGCTACGTTGATACGTTGACAAAGCTCATGGAGAGTTGTTGGAAGTGGAGGGAATGTACGCGGTATCTTACTGTAACCCCACATAGAAAAAACCAGCGGGCATAAATCAGGAGATCGTGATGGCTCAACTGTTTTCACACCACGTCCCATACAAGCGGGAGTGGAGTGGGATAACAATATGTGACCTCGTTGTGGTAATGATAAGGTGCTCCATATTGATGAAAAAAAAATAGACTTCACTCCATCCGCGAGTTTGTTTGCACTGCATCACTTTTCCCGTTTCTCAGCCAACCAAGCAAGGAGAGTGCACGGAGCAAACTCCACCGACTAGGCATAAAAATTGATGATATGACATGAGGTTTAACAAACATCTGAATGTATTGCGGGCAATATTCATTAATAATTTCAGGTAACTAATTTAGAATAACCCTGTATAGTGTACCCATCTCATATGGAAATGCTCAATGACGTGCTGGCTAGCTGTGCGGTTCGGGGCATGTTACGTCCAACCCATTCCGTGATTTCACATTGATTATGATAGTACTTTTGTATAGGATCTACAAGACTAGGTTGAAAACAAACATGTTTCAAAACACATGAGTTTATTCAATAAAACTCCCAGGAAATATTACCCATAATTTACAAACACTTACATTTTGAAAAAATCCAAAATTCAAAACATTAAATACATAATAAATTCATACAATCTTATATTATCGCATTACCTTGCTTAGGTATTCTTTATCAATGAATATTCATTTACATTTCTTTCCACAACATTTTGTATACTTAGACATAGAGCATGCCTATCACTTTATGTTATTTTATCTAAGGCTTTTGCGGACATTTAACTGTGTTATTAACATCCCTTATGGACTTCATTCATATTTTATTTACTTTAAACCTCTTCATAATTATTCATTCAAGTTCCGTTACTTTTATCAATAAGCCTTAGCCTTCATAACAAATAAACACTTTTAAAAACAAATATTAGCCCATCCGTGAATTCACGTTCCATCACAATCATTTCCATGCAGTAGGGTGGTTCATAAGTGGTGTATCACATGCTATCACTTTACATTTTTCAGTTACCTTATAAACTCAAATTTGAGTTAACCCGTTTTATATCTTTCATGCATCTTAAGGTAGGAATCGAATAATTAATGATCAAATTATATCTTACTTTTTATGGTTAACTATTATCCGATTTTTACAAACTTAATGTGGGGATGATTTTTAAAAACCTACTAATTCAATTATTTAATTCACAATTACATAAAACCTCTTGATTAAAAATTTGCATGTTCCTCTACACGCTTTAATATCCATTCAGCAAACCTTACCTTTTGTATACAAAGCTCCATTATATTCCACCCTCGCGTTTAGGAACGGACGGCCGGTCGCTCGCCCTTCCTCGCTTTCGCGCTCCATTCACTGACTTGAAACTTTCTATTGTTTCACTCCCTTTAAGACAAAACGGATGATGATCCAAGCTGCCACATTACTTCATTAACAGTATCCCTTACTGACTCATATTTATTTCATTTTCCGTGTGACCCGTGCTATAGTTTGAGATCATAACTCATTACCTTTCATTTCACCTACTTTATACTTAGCAATTGCCCTGCGGGACTTAGATTGCAACACAATAAGGCCCTTGGCTCAAATCCCTATTCGACCAGGCACAAACAATATTTGGTCAGTTAACATAGTGTCGTTGGTACAGTACAGGCCATGTGAATCTAGGCTCAGGGACACTCGGTAGCCCCTCCTGTCGAAATCACATATCGTTGAAGCACTAGTACTCTCCATATTCATACTTTAGCAATTGCCCTGCGGGACTTAGATTGCAACACAATAATGCCTTTGGCTCGAATCCCTGTTCGACCAGGCGCAAACAATATCGACGACTTCCGACAATTATACCTTTTATCTCCAAACTTATGCACGTCACAGGATATATTCACTTCATTTGCTAGTATTTACTTTATTTATTCTTTATAGGCCATATTTCAGCACATAACTTTTGTATACCTTGGATCGTCATCGTATCTATAACAACTTTACTCTTATTAGCGTTTACTTTACCGTAGCTAAATAGCTTATAACTTCATATATCAATTCTTTGGTGATCGATTATCACCTGTTATTACTTTTATCACTTGCTAAATAGCGTTATTTCATTATCATATTAAGGTATCCCAATGATCCTTCTATTATTTTTATTATCTCTCGTATTTCAATTATTTTACTTACTTAATCATTCAACTTGATTTAATTATTATCATTTTTATCAACATTCATTAATTCATTATTAATTCGCGGACTGCAATTTATTTACTATAACCTTAACATCTCGCAGTATAAAACTCACCATTTCTCATTTTGGAGTATAAAACTCAATATTTATTATTATTATTATTATTATTCAACGGTGCTTGTTTCATTTACGTTACTTTCATTTATTTGGCATACATTTTATTTCCATTTTACTTCATTACAATCGATTCCTCCTTTTAGATCATTAATTCATTGTTATTTAACCATTTTTACAGGCTCTCAACATTATTATTATTATCATTTTGGCACTTTTATCATTATTTTAACATTGCTGCAAACCGTCTTGGCAGTTGCCCTATAACCTCTTAATATCATTTGATTGCTCATTGTGCATATATTTTTATACATAGAATAACTGAAATAGCATATGATACATTCACTTTAATATTATGAACATGTTTGACTCACCCACATTTCAGCTCATGACGTGATTTCTGGATGATTTCATCCACATAATTTCTTCAGCCAATCATCTTCATACCATAATAGACCTCATCCAACACTTGGTCATCATATCGACACACGACAATACATTGATATATTTCTTAATTTCACTTTTAATACTTGTTAACATAAATAAAAATTCACTTATTTCACTATTTCACTATTTACAATCGAACACGGACCAATTCCCAGCGTACAAAATGGTTGAAAAAAGCCTAGATGGTTTCTCCCTGTACAGCTTTGAACGTGTGATTCTCCTATTCCTCCCTTCAGTAAGTCTCTCTCTTCCTATAATTCCCGAGGTCGTAATTGTCTTTTTCTTGAACCTCCTTCTAGATAGCTTTTCTCTCTAATTAATGCTATATCTGTCCTTCTACAATTGCGCTTTACTTTTCCTCTATCATGGCCTATCGCAATTTATAGTTCTCTTCCTACTGTAATCTTCCCTGAAGATTGTATAATTATGTTCTTCAATTTAACTATCTTTTCCTGCGCGCTATAAATTCTCTCTCTACATTCTATGTTAGGAGTTCCTACCTCCTATACTGTCCTGCTATTTTTTGCACTTCATTCTTAATTGTTCATAAAATGCTATCGCGTCTTATGACTTTACTTTGCCGGAGCGCGGCTTGGTTTCGAACCAACGTTACTTGCTAACTTCGTTTGATTATTTACTGTTTATCGCACTTGATGTGTATTTGTCTCTTGTGAGACTCGAACTATAGTGTCTCTGAATGTATTTCTTACGATTTTCTCGTTGACTTGCGTATTTCATTCCCGAGGCTAGACCTAACTCGTTCGTACTTATTATTTTTAAGTAACATGCCTATACAAAGGCTGTTAACAAATTAGCTAACTGCGTATCGCACTCGAACTGTGGTCTTTTGAAGATTCATCTATAACTTGCCTCTAACAAAGTATATCTCTCGGCTGATAAACTGTCATTATAACGTGACTGTACTTTATATCTGGTAGACTGAATCTGATGTGACGTGCACCTCTGCACAGCTTCTCTCGACTGGTGAACTGAATGATTCTGAATGAAACTGAATAATTCTTCTCTCGACTGCTCCCTATTTATTCGTTTCTGTCTAGAAATTAGTTCTCTTCAAATTTTGGAACTGAATTTCTGATTCCCTGGTCTAATCCTGTTCATAATTTAATCTAAAGTGTATTTTATAAATATATTTTTATTGCCGGCTGGCGGATTGAAATTCTTTCGCTAGTTTATTTTTAATTAATAAAATAAATTAATATCCCTTTTGCGGGGCCAGCTTCTTGTCCCCTTCTGGTCCGCTGATAGCCTTCCGCTGAATTATGATGACATTTCTCTTACTCTGCAGTATCTCAAGTGCCTTATTCGGGCCTGCCATCTCGCTGATTTTTCTCGTTCCTGTATTTATCCTCACTCTATGTTTAATAATTCTGGTGGGTTTATTTTGTTAAGTTTACTGTGGAAAAGCCCCTGTCTCCTTGCGAGTGAAAACTGCTGACTTACAAATTCCTGGGTTAAGTCTTTTAAGAGTCTCTCGAGAAGTAGTTCCCCTTCAGCTGTCCACTTGAAACATAATAATTTTGTTGAAGTTGCCTACTCATAGGAATTAAGAGTAGTATTTATTGCCTCATGACTTAGACTCACCCTAACGTTTTAATAGCTCTGCTAATAACTTTTTCCTTTCAACCTGCCAAACTAATGGAGTTCATGTGCCTGAGCATGACCATCTGCATCCCCTTGTGGTGTTCCTGTGGTCGTTCTACAGTGGGCTTACTTTCGTCTTTTCTTGCCATCTTTATAAAGTTTTAAAATATCCCTATAACTGGTCAGGAGTTCGATCTTGTGCCGATCCCAGATGGGCACAATCCCTCCTTCAATAATAAATAAATGGTCGAAATTTTGAGAAAATTTATTTATCCCAAAAATGTCCTTCCTTCGTTCCTTTAAATACTTCATTTCAGTCTTACTCAGTTCATCTGCAAGGGATCGCTCTGTCCTTGCCCGTTTCAAAGATTTAGTTACTCTTCAGTTTTTCTCATCATAATAAGTCACCTCATTTCTTAGTTAAGACAGTAATCTATCACATGGGTTAGGCTTGCTCATACCCGTTTTCACTCCAAGTGTGTTATTTCTTTCCAATTTCTCAGCTTTTCATTCTCCTCTCTTATTTCATCGTTCTCCTCCTCGATTTGTCGGGCTAATTTCTTTAACTCATTGTAATATCTCTTTAAACTACATTCACACTCTGACTCTTCCCATTTCTCTTCTTTCTCCGTCTCTGTTTCTTCTTCATTTTCCGCCTGGGCTATTAAGGTTTGAATCTGTCGTTCATATTCTTCTGGAGGATGATAAAGTTTCAAATTTGCTGCGTTCATGATCATCTTGTGATCCGTTACTAAATGCTGAACTTTATATGCATTGTTTTTGAGATCATTAATTATCATATAAGGACCATGATAATTGTTTCGGAACTTCCTGCAAACGCGATTCTCTGGATCTGAGATCGCTGGTCGTTTTACGAGCACTAATTCACCTTCCAATAGTGGTCTATGGTATCGTTTATGACGATTTCTCTTTTGCCTTTTCTCCGCTTGAGCTTTCAGATGCTCATATTTTCTCCTGATCCTCAATTCCCTGCCTATTTGTGCATCATTAACTGTGGGTAATATTTGATCCCATGGCCTTTCTGGTTGCTTGTCTAAATGGAGCTTAACAGGTATTTCGCCTGTTGCTTCACGAATAATGTTGTTAATGCAAAATTCAATTGTAGGCAAAATATCAATCCTCTTCCAATTTTCTTCGGAATAGTAGATTTTGCAGTATTTTTGCACTTCTCTCATTACCCTTTCAACAGGATTTGCTTCAGGATGCCTAATGCTGGATAAAATTTGTGTTATCCCTAAATTTTCTAATTCTCCTCGGAATTCAACACTTGTAAAACAACTTCCGTGATCAGAAAGTAAAATTTCTGGCTTTCCCAGAACTGGAATTACTCTTTCCTTTAGCCTCTTGATGACCTGTTTGGTTGATGTCTTCTGAATAGGAGATAGCACTACCATTTTGGTAAACACATCCATTGATACCATTATGTGTTTATTACCTCTTCTAGTTTTTGGTAAAGGTCCAAAATTATCTATCGATAAGATCTGGCAAGGTCTTTCTGGTAAAAGTGGTATAGGCTTTTGTTTCATCAGAAAAGAATTCGGTTTGATTCTTTAGCATGTGTCACAGGTATATCGTACCGTATCTCTTAACCTGGGCCATATAAAAGCTTCTTGCAACATGCTGACCGTTTTGTCTACCCCCATATGTCCAAAAGTTCTGTGTAGTAACCATACTAACTTCCTTTGCATCTCTGCTGGAATGATAATCCTCAATTTGGTATGATCATTATCTGCAAATTAATTGAAAGTCCATTGAAATAACTGAAATCCATTGCAATTTTCTCCGCTTCGATGAATGCGGGTGATGCTCTCTCAAGCTTTCTCTCGAAGAAATCTATCAACATCCTCATCCATAGGTCTTGCTTTTATTTTGTCAAACTCTTCTTCATACTTCAATGGTTCCTTGATCTTTATCATCAATTTGAATCGCAAGAGTTTCCCCTTTGGTTCCCGGATTTCGACTCAGAAAGTCCGGTACAATGTTTTCCTTTCCAGGGCAGTATTCTATCTCTATATCGTACTGCTGGATGCACAATGCCCAACGCATTAGTTGTTGACTGGACAAGTCAGTTTTCATTAAGAAAGTCAACGCCTTGTGATCTGTTTTTAAAATAATGGGAAATCCGTAAATTATTTTACGGCAAGACCTTAACGCGTAAAATATTGCTAAAAGTTTGATTTCACTGATTGTGAAATTTCGTTCATGCGGCTTTAATCTTCTCGACGCAAATGGGAGGTAATTTCTTTCATTTGGTTTTTCCTTCATTTCCTGATACAACATGGCTCCTATGCCTATCTGTGATGCAACTGTTTGGATTAAGAACTTTTCATTGTAGTCGGGGTATCTTAATTTCACAAAATTTAACAGCACACATTTTGCCTTTATGAATGCATTCTCGCATTCTTCTGTCTACTTCCATTTTCCCCCCTTCTTGAGTAGATCTTGTAATGGTGATACTGTTTTTGTATAAGCAGGACAATGACTGCTCAAAAACCCTATAAGTCCTAAAAATTGTCTGATATTTTTGAACTTCAACGGTCTTGGAAAGTTTTTAATAGACTCCAACTTGCATGGGTTAGGTAGAACTCCATGTTGGTCTATGACGTGACCTAAAAATGTCACTTGCCTTTGGCAAAAATTTGATTTTTTTAGATTTATTTTGAAGTTGAATTGTTCCAAATCTTTTAGTAATTTCTTTAGCTTCTCTATGTGTTCTCTTACTGTTTCTGATGTTAATAAGATGTCGTCCACATATCTAATAGTACAGGCTTTCACTTCCTCCGAAAGATTCCTGTCTAAGGCCCTTATGAGCGCCAATCCTGCGGTCTTTAATCCAAAATGTAATCTTCTAAAACACAACTTTGTTGATCAAATTGGAATCCTGTCATAAGACAGGTCCTTTCTTCTAATTCCAAATGATGGTATGAACTCGTAAGATCGATGTTCGGGATTATCTTCTTCCCTTTGAATTTCCTTAAAATTTCTTTGATTGGAGGTGCCGAGTCGTTTTCTGGAATAATCCTTTGATTTAGATTTCTGGCATCTAGACATACTCGCACTGATGCATCTGGTTTGTTAACTACCACCAACGGACTAACGTACGGTGTAGCAACTTTTTCGATCACTCCATCTTTCATCATTTTCTCTAAAGCTTCCTTTGTTTGCTTGTAATGCTTTTCCGCAACTGGATATTGTTTCTGACGGAACGATGTCCAATCATTCACCTGGAAGGCATATTTAAAATTTTTAATTCTTCCTGGTTTGGAATCAAATACATCTCTTTGCTCTAGAACTATTTCATTCAAAATTTCTTTATCTTCCAATGATATTTTGGCTTCTTTATGCTTCTTTTCTAGGCATTCTTCAAATTCGACTTCTGCTTCTTTTTCTAAGTCTGCAGCAAGTGTACTCAATTCTTTTTCTAACATGTAGACTTCTTCTTCTGTTACACTGTGACAAGTTTCCTCTTTCATGTGCCATATTTGCTCGCCTTCTACGTGCTCTAATGTTTGTGACGAAATATCTATTTCCGAACCATGGCCTTCATTTCGAAATTTGATGCAACAACCTTATGTTTTCTGATGAAGTCTATTCCCAATATAATATTATAAGGCAGTTTATTCAATAGTAAAAAGCTTTGAGATAACATTTGCTCTCCGATTTTCAATTCTAAAAATACCTGGTATTTACAGGCTAAACTTTTCTCTGGAATAATTCCTTTTATCTTAACTGCTGATATTGGGATCTTCAAAACTCGTCCTTTTCTTTCTAATTCATTAACCAGTGCTTAGGTTACCAGACAAACTGTCGACCCTGTGTCTAATAGACTTCTAACTAAAGTTCCTTCTATTCTGGTTTAAATAATTGGCAATTCTCTTTTAATAACGACCGGTCCTTCTGTGATCTCATCTATTAATTCTTTTGGTCTCGCAATCCAGTTTACTACTTGTATTGTGTTCCATCCTCCGATCTCTTCTTTCCTTAGCCCTTCAAATTTTGGCGTTTTATTTTATCTTGATCTTCTCTTCTATTGTGCTCCTGCAGTTCCAAGCTATGGGCACCTTCTAAGTTTTGAATATCTGGGGACGTTTTTTCATGGATGGCATCCTTCCATTTTACTTTTGGTTGCCTCTCATACTCCTCCCCTCGTTCATCGTAGAACTGTTGTGTAATTATACGACGTTCCTCTATTTCAGCCCGGTAATCTATGTCTTCATTTGGTGGCTGATTATTCCTTGGGTAATTTTGCTTCCAATTCTTACCCTGGTATGGTCTTCCACTGGGTGATCCTCTATTGTTTGACCCCCTTTGATAGTATGGTCTCGATTTGTTATTCACCAGATAACCATGACCTGAACTATAATTTCTTCCTCTATTGCCTCTATAGTTATTTCCTCGGAAGTATCCTCTGCCGTTCCCCTGATACGGTGGATTCCATTCTTGTTTATTATTTCCGGGATTACTTTGTCCAATCCTTCCATCTTCAGTACTTGTTGCTTTATTAATTCTTGCTTCTTTCGCAACAACCGTCTGTGCTATTGTGACATGGGCTTGTCTCACATTTCTATAATGTCTCGGCGACATGTGTTGCGATGTGTTATCCAATTGACGTCGAATGATTTCAATTTCTATCGCAGTTTTGGCGTCGGACGATATTAGGAATCTTTGAATCTCAAATGGTAACTGCTTGATGATTGCTAGGCACAGGTCCAATTATCTGACGGTGCGCAATCTAGCTCTCGAAACTTGCAGAGTTGAGCCGTAAAATACTCCGAATAACGGGTAGGTGCATTAGTATTATATTTCTTTGAATAGAGATCTAATCTTAGATTCTGCTGTACGTCAGCTGCCCAATATCTCTTGAGAAAGCCTTCTCTAAATTCCTCTACGGTATCAAAAGTATATCGGAAGCTTCTAAACCATAGAAGGCAATCACCTTCCATGAGCTTCTCCATGGATCTCAACTGACGTTCGGGTGCGAATCTAGTATCTCTGATATACTCAAAAACTTCTTGAAGCCAGTATTTTGGGGTCATTGACGAAATGTTTCCCGAAAACTTCTTGGGTCTATCGGATTCAGGCTTGATAATTGTGATTATTTTGTTCTGCAACGCATTGTTGTTGTTGTTGAATGGAGTTGATGTAAGTAAGGGTGGCCCTGGTAGTTTATATGGGCTTTCCTCCTCTTGGACCTTGTTGAACATGTGCTGGGTTCCCGTTTCTCCCCAGTTGTTTCTCAACTCCTCCATACTTCCTTTATCCATTTGATTACTTCTCAGATTCGCTCCCTTTATAGCAATCATGCGGGTCTCGCTCTGGTTCATTCTTCCCTCCAGTCTTTATATTCTCGCGAACGATTCTTGTTCGATTTTCTCAATTCTGTCTTCGTTATTCTCAGTTCGTCTGCCTGTTTCTGTTTGCTGATGTTTCAAATTTCCTGGAATTTAGTCAGCTCTTCTGTTACTTCTTTCTTCGTTTCGAGGATTTGTTTTTCCTCGCCCTCGATTTTCACCTTCAAATCTTTATCTACCTCTTTCTTAAGGTTTTGAAGTCTTTCTGTAGGCTATCCTTTATCCCTTTTACCTCTTTGTCTAGGCTTTCCATATGAGCTAAATCTCCTAGGTTTTGTTCTAATTTCTTATGGGCTTCTCCTATGCTAAGTTTCATTGGAGCTAATCCTTCCTTAAAGGTATTTAATTGAGATATATTTTCGTCAATTTGTGCCTCATGTTTTGAAATTAGTGTGCCCTGTGTTTTATTTCTCCCACAATTGGCCTAATACGTTCCTCAATTCGTTTTTCGTTTGTAGCGTCCTGATCAACTAGCCTTTGTTCTACGTCTGCGAACATGCTATCCATTCGTTTGCCTAGGATATCTACATCTATTTGCCTTTGATTTTCAAATTCGTGTATTTCGGATGATAATTTATCTATTTTTCCCTCTAATTCCCGCCTAGATTCATCGCATTGTTTCCTACTTTCATCTAGTTGTAACTCAACGTGTATTTTTAGTTCTTCGATCTTTTCGTTTACACCGGTTATCTGTTCGCTTACGGTTTTTGTAAGAGACGCGTTCATTTGTTCAAACCTTTCATCAATGATCTGTTTAGTTTATCCTCAATCTCATCTAAACGTGTGTTTACCTTCACTTGTGCGTCTGGGATTTTGTTTACATTAGTTTCAATTGCACTTATACTTAATTTCAATGAGCTCGATTTGAGCTTGAATCTCTTCTAGCTTAGTGTCCATTTTAGTATTTATTTTACTAATTTCGGTATTTAGGGTTTCAAAATTCTGTTAGCATTCCAGATTACCCTTATTAATGTTATCTTGGACACAGTCTAATTGTCTGTTATTGCCCTCTCTACTTTCCTGAAGCTTCTTTTGAAGCGTCATATCTACGGCTTCATTAATGCACTCTTTGTTTTCTTGAAATTTCAGGTCCATGTTATCCTGAAGTTTCTGATTGTCCTCTCTCAAAATGTCCAGGAGATTCTGCATCTCCACACTCATAGCTATTCTGTTATCAAATAAAATTTGAGAATAGATGGGCTACTCACATCCAAGAATTCAGTCATGCACATGAAATGACGTGACATTCGAGTGGCATATTTAAGTGTTGTGATTTAAAATTATTTAACATTTGAAGCCGCGAATGGGTAGATTTGTACCTTAACCCGATTGCACTTCCCTCCTTCAAAACTCTAAGCAAGATATTTTGTTTCGTAAAAATCAAAATTTTCGAAATTTTTCAAAAAATTCTTGGGAAACTCGAGTTATTCCTGGTTTTTCTTAAGGAAAACCATCCTCACGTAACTGGGCGCCAAGAAATAAAAATATAATGTTGGTACATCCAAAGGTACCTTTTGGTCACCCAAGCGAGACATCGGCAAAAAACAAGTTTTTCGAAAAACCATCTTTAGGGGTGGTATTTACTGCCTATTTCCCCACGTTGGGCGCCAAGAAATGAAACATAGTGTTGGTGGTACAACTAAAGGTACCTTTTGGCCACCCAAGCGAGACAACAGCGAAAAACAAGTTTTTCGAAAAACCATTTTTAGGGGTGGTTTTTACTGCCTATTTCCCCACGTTGGGCGCCAAGAAATTAAAATGCCTGCTAGTAGGGGTCTAGAGTTTTATTTCAACATTTATATTTGTGAGTTTTCGCGGGCTGCGGCCATTTTATCTACATCTGAGTTTTACTTCTAATTTTAATATTGACTGACATATCTTGTGATCCAGTGCTCATATCATAGTATTATACATACTTTCCCCTGTACCCATATCATATGGAAATGCTCAATCACGTGCTGGCTAGCTGTGCGGTTCGGGGCATGTTACGTCCAACCCACTCCGTGATTTCACACTGGATATGGTAGCACTTTTTTATAGGATCTACAAGACTAGATTGAAAACAAACATGTATCAAAAGACATGTGTTCATTGTATAAAACTCCCAGGAAATATTACCCATAATTTACAAACACTTACATTTTGAAAAATCCAAAATTCAAAACATTAAATACATAATAAATTCATATAATCTTATATTATCGCGTTACCTTGCCTAAGTATTCTTATCATTGAATATTCATTTACATTTTTTCCACAACATTTTATTTCCTTAGTCATAGAGCATGCCTAACACTTTATTTTATTTTATCTAAGGCTTTTGCGGGCATTTAACTGTGTTATTAACATCCCTTATGTGCTTTATTCATATTTTATTTACTTTAAACCTCTTCATAATTATTCATGCAAATTCCGTTACTTTTATCAATAAGCCTTAGCCTTCATAACAAATAAACACTTTTAAAAACAAATATATGCCCATCCTTGAATTCACGTCCCATCACAATCATTTCCATGCAGTAGAGTGGTTTATAAGTGGTGTATCACATGCTATCACTTTACATTTTTCAGTTACCTTATAAACTCAAATTTGAGTTAACCCGTTTTATATCTTTCATGCATCTTAAGGTAGGAATCGAATAATTAATGATCAAATTATATCTTACTTTTTATGGTTAACTATTATCCGATTTTTACAGACTTAATGTGGGGATGATTTTTAAAAACCCACTAATTCAATTATTTAATTCACAATTACATAGCACATCTGGTGTAAAAATTTGCATGTTCCACTACACGCTTTAATATCCATTCAGCAAACCTTACCTTTTGTATACAATGCTCCATTGTATTCCACACTCGCGTTTAGGAACGGACGGCTGGTCGCTCGCCCTTCCTCGCTTAACATGATTTATTACCTTATTCGCGCTCCATTCACTGACTTGAAACTTTCTACTGTTTCACTCCCTTTAAGACAAAACGGATGATGATCCAAGCTACCAAATTACTTCATTAACAGTATCCCTTACTGACTCATATTTATTTAATTTTCAGTGTGACCCGTGTTATAGTTAGAGATCATAACTCATTACCTTTCATTTCACCTACTTTATACTTAGCAATTGCCCTGCGGGACTTAGATTGCAACACAATAAGGCCCTTGGCTCGAATCCCTATTCGACCAGGCGCAAACAATATTTGCACGGTTAAGATAGCGTCGTTGGTACAGTACAGGCCATGTGAATCTAGGCTCAGGGACACTCAGTAGCCCCTCCTGTCGAAATCACATATCGTAGAAGCACTAGTATTCTCCATATTCATACTTCAGCAATTGCCCTGCGGGACTTAGATTGCAACACAATAATGCCTTTGGCTCGAATCCCTGTTCGACCAGGCGCAAACAATATCGACGACTTCTGACAATTATACTTTTTATCTCCAAATTTATGCACGTCAGAGGATATATTCACCTCATTTGCTAGCATTTACTTTATTTTTTCTTTATAGGCCTTATTTCAGCACATAACTTTTGTATACCTTGGATCGTCATCGTATCTATAACAACTTTACTCTTATTAGCGTTTACGTTACTGTAGCTCAATCGCTTATAACTTCATATATCATTTCTTTGGTGATCGATTATCACCTGTTATTACTTTTATCATTTGCTAAATAGCGTTATTTTATTATCATATTAAGGTATCCCAATGATCCTTCTATTATTTTTATTATCTCTCCTATTTCAATTATTTTACTTACTTAATCATTCAACTTGAGTTTATTATTATCATTTTTATCAACATTCATTAATTCATTATTAATTCGCGGACTGCAATTTATTTACTATAACCTTAACATCTCGGAGTATAAAAGTCATCATTTCTCATTTTGGAGTTTAAAACTCAATATTTTTTTTTTTTTTTAATCGTTTCGGTCGTCTATGGACCACGTTATTTCAACTGCCTTTTCCCTCGTTCTTTCACATTGGCCCAGTATTCGCGCATTCTTCTTCGGTGAGCTTCCCTTCGTTCTTCGGTCCACTTCTTGCCAGTTTTCAATATAGGTTTTGGCTGAAAACTCCGTATCTCCCCAAGTTTCTTCTTCAAAGAGTCACGTTCCAAGATGTCCTCATGTGATATCCCCAGTTCTTGTAGGTCTTTTTCCACCTCTGTAAACCAGATCCCTTTGGTTTTCTTTCCCACAAAGTAGGCACAGATTCGATTGGACAATCTTCCGGAGTTCATTCGTGTTAAATGGCCATAAAAGGAGAGTCTTCTTTTGCGAATGGTGTCCGTTATTTTCTCCACATGTAGATAGAGTTCATCGTTGTGTCGTCTTCTATACTCTCCTCGTTCCTTGACCGGGCCCAAGATCTTTCTCAGAATCTTCCTCTCTTTGGCTTTGAGTTGTTCTGCCAGGCCTTTCTTATTCATCGCCAGGCATTCTGATGCATATAACGCCTCCGGGCGTATAACGGTAACGAAGTGCCTCAGTTTGGCCTTGAAGGACATTGATCGTGATTTGTAAATGTCTTTGGTTAAATGGTAAGCCATTTCCATTTTGTTAATCCGTGCTACGAAGGATTCCTTTTCACGAATATTGGGCTCAATCCATTCACCCAGGTATTTGAATTTCTCTACCTGATGTATTTGTCCTCCATTCACCGTAAGTTCTCTGGGTTCCGACTTGATGTTCGTTATAAACTGCGTTTTCTCAAACGAAATCTGAAGACCTGCCTTTGCTGCTTGCACCTGTAATTGATTGATTTGTTGTGTGGCTGTGTCAAGAGAATTAGAGAAAATTGCAACATCATCTGCGAAAGCTAAACAGTCGATTGTCAGGTTTTTGTTCTTACAACCTAGTCTGACCCCATTCTCTATACCATCCTTACACAATTCTTTACGCCATTCTCGAATAACTTTCTCAAGAACACAGTTGAATAAAAGAGGCGAGAGCCCATCTCCCTGTCTCACCCCTGTCCGTATTGCGAAGGATTCAGAAATCTCTCCCCTGAATTTCACTTTGGAAGCCGTATCCAATAGGGATTGGTGAATGATTGCTCTTGTCTTATTATCTAAACCAAATTCTCTTAAAACCTGGATCAGGGTACTTCGATCCAGCGAGTCGTAAGCCTTCTTGAAATCAACAAAAGTCACAACAAATTTCTTACTTCTCAGATTCATGTACGATAGAATTGATTTTAGATTCATGATTTGCTCAACACAAGAGCGCCCCTTTCGAAATCCACCTTGGTATTCGCCCAGGTGTTGATCGAGCTGTGCTTCCGCTCTCGTTTGAAGCGCTTTCGCGAGAATCTTGTATGTTATCGAGAGGAGTGATATGCCACGATAGTTGTTTACGTCCGCTTTATCACCTTTCTTGTGCAGGGGATGAATTAGGGCCGATGTCCAATCACTGGGCAGTTTCTCTGTTTCCCAAATCTCCCGGATGATATCCGTTAGCTTGTCGACTGGTTTTTCACCTGCGAATTTCCAGAGTTCGGCAACTATTGAATCCTCACCTGGTGCTTTATTGTTCTTAATTGAGTGAATGATCTGCTTGATTTCTTCCCTAGTTGGTGGACTTGAGTCTGGATTGACGAGCACATTACTGTGAAAGGAAAATTTCGATGTTGGAGCCTCACAATTGAGAAGGGACTCAAAGTATTTCGCCAGGATCTGGCAGTTGTCTTTGTCATTGTAAGCAACTTTCCCATCGGGATTCCTAAAGTGAAGACTGGGTGGTGTGTATTTACTGAGATTTTGCTTGAAGGTTTTATAGAAATCACGGATGTTGTTCTTTTTGAAATCTTGGTCTATCTGTGCCAACTGATTTTTTTGGAATGCTCGTTTTATCCCGCGTATGGTTTTATCAGCCTGCTTTCTCACGACCAGGAATCTCTCTCTGTTTTCTTCATTCTTCTGTTTGTTCCATCGCAACCAGGCAAGCCGCCTTTGGTGAATGGCATCGTCACATTCATTAGTCCACCAAGGATGCCGCCTCAACTTTGTCAGTGGGATGGTTTCCTGTGCCGTTTCAAGAATTGCTTCTTTGAGTTGTTCCCAATTCTGTGGCTCAAGTGTTTCAAGTTTCTGACTGAATTCGCTTTGTGTTTTCAGTTTTTCCACATCAAACCTGTTGATCTTTCTTCCCTGAAATCTCTTGGTGGATCTTGGAAGAAGTTTTAATTTTATCTTTGAAAGATAGTGATCAGAGTCAAGATTCGCGCTTCTTAATACTTTTACATTCTGGATTTCTCTACGAGATTTACGAGAAATAGCAACGTGGTCAATTTGGAATTCGCCGAGATGGGGATTTGGGGATGTCCATGTTTTCTGTTTTGCAGGAAGTCGTTTGAAAGCGGTTGACTTCATCACTAGGTTGAACGCCTTGCACAACTCCACTAACCTTTCTCCATTGCGGTTTGTTCTTCTGTGGGCCGGGTATTCTCCGATAATATTCTTGAATTTCTTTTCCTTACCGAGCTGAGCATTGAAGTCCCCAAGAAGGACGATGATGTGTTCCTTGGGAATCTTGGATAGAATATCTTCAAGCTCTTCCCAGAATATTTCCGTCCCTTGCGGATCGATTCTGTTAGCTTGATTAATTGGGGCATGGACGTTCACCATGGTGTAGATTTTATTTGTGCTCCGAAACGAAAGGATCGAGACTCGACTGTTGGGGGACGTGAAGTTGGTGATGGACTCTAAAATTTTCTTACTGACCACAAATCCTGTGCCAAGGTGGGGGATGGATTTTACTACACGTTTTCCGACTTTACCTTTGAAGATTCTATACCCCTGGGAGTCAAAAGCTTCTGCATCAACAAACCTTGTTTCCTGAATTGCTGCGATCAGGATTTGATGATGTTGTAGGGTGTCAATCAGTTGTTTCAATTTACCGACCTTCATAAGGGAGTTCACGTTGAATGTTGCGAAGAAGTTGCGTCGTTTGTGTCTGATCTTGTTTGTAGGAGTCTCCGATACCTCCAAGCATGTCGTTGCAGGCTCCCCAGAGTCCGAAGGCCTGCATGCGTCGTGCAAGACGACGGTGGATTGGTTACCACCTGGGGTAGTTGCTTCAGCAGACGTTTCCTCCATGCTTTTCACAGTTGAAAAAACTGTAGATAGGGGGCCAGTGATATTGCACACTGACCAATGTACTGCCAAGGTTGTGAGCCTTGGAGTCCCCAGCACTGATCGGCTCGCCGACCCAGCTTCCCGCTGGGATTGGTTACCCAACCTTCCACTGGGTTGCTCGGCTTAACAGGGGGCACCTCTTGTAGGTTACATGCTGGAGTTGGAGTGAAAGAGGCTAAGTTGGATTCTCTTGCTGAATCCAATATGTTTAAGTCGCAGCTGACATGCAACAACGCATTTCACTCCCATTAGCCCAGAGCCGTAAGGACTCCTCCCAGGTTGATTCCTGGGACCCTCAATATTTATTATTATTATTATTATTATTATTATTATTATTATTATTATTATTATTATTATTATTCAACGGTGCTTGTTTCATTTACGTTACTTTCATTTATTTGGCATACATTTTATTTCCATTTTACTTCATTACAATCGATTCCTCCTTTTAGATCATTAATTCATTGTTATTTAACCATTTTTACAGGCTCTCAACATTATTATTATTATTATCATTTTTGCACTTTTATCATTATTTTAACATTGCTGCAAACCGTCTAGGCGGTTGCCTTATAACCGCTTAATATCATTTGATTGCTCATTGTGCATATATTTTTATACATAGAATCACTGAAATAGCATATGATTCATTCACTTTAATATTATGAACATGTTTGACTCACCCACATTTCGGTTCATTACGTGATTTCTGGATGATTTCACCCACATAATTTCTTCAGCCAATCACCTTCATACCATAATAGACATTATCTAACACTTGGTCATCTTATCGACACACGACAATACATTGATAAATTTTCTTAATTTCACTTTTAACACTTGTTAACATAAATAGAAATTCACTTATTTCACTATTTCACTATTTACAATCGAACACGGACCAATTCTCAGCGTACAAAATGGTTGAAAACAGCCTAGATAGTTTCTCCCTGTACAGCTTTGAACGTGTGATTCTCCTATTCCTCCCTTCGGTAAGTCTCTCTCTTCCTATAATTCCCGAGGTCGTAATTGTCTTTTTCTTGAACCTCCTTCTAGATAGCTTTTCTCTCTAATTAATGCTATATCTGTCCTTCTGCAATTGCGCTTTACTTTTCCTCTGGCCTATCGCAATTTATAGTTCTCTTCCTACTGTAATCTTCCCTGAAGATTGTATAATTATGTTCTTCAATTTAAGTGTCTTTTCCTGCGCGCTATAACTTCTCTCTCTACATTCTATGTTAGGAGTTCCTACCTCCTATACTGTCCTCCTATTTTTCGCACTTCGTTCGTAATAGTTCATAAAATGCTATCGCGTCTTCTGCCTTTACTTTGCCTGAGCGCGGCTTGGTTTCGAACCAACGTTACTTGCTAACTTCGTTTGATTATTTACTGTTTATCGCACTTGATGTGTATTTGTCTCTTGTGAGACTCGAACTATAGTGTCTCTGAATGTATTTCTTACGATTTTCTCGTTGACTTGCGCATTTCGTTCCCGAGGCTAGACCTAACTCGTTCGTACTTATTAATTTTTAAGTAACATGCCTATACAAAGGCTGTTAACAAATTACCTAACTGCGTATCGCACTCGAACTGTGGTCTTTTAAAGATTCTTCTATAACTTGCCTCTAACAAAGTCTATCTCTCGACTAATAAACTGTCATTATAACGTGACTGTACTTTATATCTGGTAGACTGAATCTGATGCGACGTGCACCTCTGCACAGCTTCTCTCGACTGGTGAACTGAATGATACTGAATGAAACTGACTACTTCTTCCCTCGACTGCTCCCTATTTATTCGTTTCTGTCTAGAAATTAGTTCTCTTCAAATTTGGGAACTTAATTTCTGATTTTCTGTTCTAATCTTCTTCATAATTTAATCTAAAGTGTATATTATAAATATATTTTGATTGACGGTTGGCGGAATGAAAATCTTTCGCTAGTTTATTTTTATTTTATTTTTAATTAATTAAATTAGATAATATCCCTTTTGCGGGGCCAGCCTCTAGTTCCCTTCTGGTCCGCGGATAGCCTTCCGCTGAATTATGATGTCATTTCTCTTGCTCTACAGTATCTCAAGTGCCTTATTCGGGCCTGTCAACTCACTGATTTTTCTCGTCCCTGTATTTTTTCTCACTCTATGTTTAATAATTCTGGTGGGTTTATTTTGTTAAGTTTAATGTGGTAAAGCCCCTTTCTCCTTGCGTGTGAAAACTGCTGACTTACAAATTACTGGGTTAAGTCTTTTTTAGAGCCTCTCGAAAAATAGTTCCCCTTCTGCTGTCCACTTGAAACATAACAATTTTGGTGAAGTTGCCTACTCATAGGACTTTCGAGTAGTATGCATTGCCTCTTGACTTTCACTCACCCTAACGTTTTAATAGCTCTGCTAATAGCTTTTTCCTTTTAACCTGCCAAACTAGAGGAGTTTATGTGCCTGAGCATGACCATCTGCATCCCCTTGTGGTGTTCCTGTGGTCGTTCTAGAGTGGGCTTACTTTCGTCTTTTCTTGCCATCTTTATAAAGTTTTAAAATATCCCTATAACTGGTCAGGAGTTCGATCTTGTGCCGTTCCCAGATTGACACAATAATAAACAAAATTTAACTCTTAGAATACCATTTTGAATAAGTGTTACAAGTCTAATCGAAACGGTCGTCATTACAAGAGTATTTATGGAAATATTTAACCATATATTTGAACTCCAATAAAGCAATTAATATGAGCATTTTATGAAATATACTGTATTATTTATTCATTATATCGAGACGTTTTCGTGCAGTGACAACTAGCATTTTAGGTCGAACAATAGTCTTGGTTTTAATGTCAATCGAATCCGTTATTTTATGAAGTCTAGTTGTATGTTCGTGGCTTCTGTTTATATTGACCTTAATTAATGAAGTAAAGTAATAAAATGTGTGCTTTGACGTTGAAATATGCTGATATTATCAACGGTACATCATACAGACATTGTGTTTGCACTCTGCTGCACATCATAACTAAACTAAGAACCAGGATCAGAGTTTGATTTTAATACGCCAAGTGGTTCTCTGAAAAGTTCATGTTGCTGCCATCACTTTGTGTTGTTGTTGATTATTACAATTATTTAAAAATTGGATATATCAGCAGGCTTAGAATCATGTTGGCAGAACTGACGTGTATCAGTTATTCCAAATTAATCTTGACTGTCAGTTACTATACGTGTGTAAAAATTTAGATATATTGGCTTGCATACTTTCTGATATATTGGAATTAATATAAAAATAGAGAGAGCACTTATGAACAGTTGGCATCCCTGATGGCTCCTAAGAATACGCGTAGTCATATATATTATGGTACACTAAGAACATACGAAATAAGGTTGAAATCCAATTGACCGTATAGTAGTTACATGCATTTCATTGTTGGACTTATCAGCAGGCTTAGAATCATGTTGATAATGCTGTCATAAATGGGCTCCTAAAATTAATCTGGTATGCCATTATCTCGGTGTGTGCCAATTTTGGATAAGCTCGCATGCATAATTTCTGAGATATCCAACATAGAGCTCAAATTTCAATTGTGATTTTGCAGCAGTTGGTAGCACTAAACAATATGGCCTAGACCTCAACATTAAGAAAACAAAATATATGATAATATCGCGAAAACCAGCATTGTCACAAGTCCTTTGAAATAAGATGCCGTATAGAGAAGGCTAGATCCATCTTTATGACAATGAAACAACTACTATGCTGTCGAGATCTCAGTATGACGCTTAAGAAAAGAATTGTGAAGTGTTATGTTGTCTCCACCCTTCTTTATGGTGTTGAAGCTTGGACCTTGTCCGTAGCTACAGAAAAGAAGATTCGAGCTTTTGAAATGTGGATATACCGGCGGATTCTTAAAATTTCGTGGACAGAACATGTGAGTATTGCCGAGGTTCTTCAGCGTGTGAGCAGCCAACCTGAGCTGTTAAACACAATTAAGAAGAGGAAATTGGAATACTTGGGACACATGGTGCGGAATCCAAAATACCGTCTGCTCCAAGTTACACTTCAGGGTAAAATTGAAGGTCAGCGTGGACCGGGAAGGAGACGAATAACTTGGATGGATAATTTAAGTACGTGGTTTGGGTTGTCTTCCACGAAACTCTTCAGGATTGCACAGGATAAGAAGGTGTTAGCCATGGTGGTAGCCAACGTCCGTATCGGATAAGGTAGAAGCAGAAGAAGAAGGTAGCACTGATGTCATTTTCAAATATGACCGTGAGATATTCAGGTATAGATCTTCACTCATACTGGTTGGTTGGTTGGTTGGTTCTTAAGTTTAGGGGCTACGACAACGCGGTCATGTAGCCCCGTGTACTTTGGGTGTGTGTAGAATCTGTCTGATAACCGGTTTTAATTGTGATGACTGTATTGGTGTGTGTTATCTGTTTTTTAATTCAAGTAAGGACTGCAGACTTTTTGAATTTTTCAAATAGTTCCTACTTTTGCCGCCAAACGCCACCGTCAACGAATACTAGTTCAGAACTTAGCTACCAGATGCCACCGCAGTGGGCTCTTGGCAACGAACGTAGGAACCTAAGAGCGTTGTATACATTCTTAACCTATACAATTTAGCTTCACACAGGTGGAATTAGTGGAAGGTTCTTTAACATGCCATAAATCTATGACATGGGACCGCCGGCTTTACTTCCCCTCCGAAAGAAGGCATACTGAGAGATTTTTAACGCTCCTAAAAAATCCGACGACTTCGGCCAGATTTGAACCCACGATCTTGGGTATAGAAGTTCAGCATGCTACCGACTACGCCAACGAAGCCGCCTTTACTCATACTAATTTTGGTTTTAACAGGTGCAGCCGTTTAGGAATTTATTCACACAGACAGGCAGACAGACAGACAGACACCCATTTGCCCGAATCGATCTCATAAGTCTACTATTTCCTCATTTTTACAAAATGTGAAACGTAGGGTAAACATTTCGAAAACATAAGAAAGGGAAATCCACAGGAACATCTTTGGTTAGTGTGCATAGCGGGAGTATGGCTGAAGAAGAAATCTCAAGTGTTAAACCAACATTTCGAGAAAATAGCAGACACTATTAGAAAAAGACGATTAAACTTGTATGTACATATTCAAGGACTGAACATTGAGAGACTTGGTAAACGAATATTTAATCATGCCTCCTCATCAAAAGCCAAGTCCGGCTCCGTGGCTAAATGGTTAGCACGCTAGGGTTTGGCCCAAAACGCCCCGGGTTCGATTCCCGGCCGAACCATCAGGGATTATAATCTCCTGGGGTTAAATCCCGTGACTCGCGAACTGGGTGAATCTGACGTCTTCATCATCACTTCATCTTCATTACGACGCGCAAGTCGCCCATGGGCGTCAAATATAAAGACCTGCACTCGGCCTCTCCGGAGGCCACACGGCTTTTATTATTATTAAAAGCCAAAACTAATATTATAATATAACTTGAAAATGACCATCCGGAAATCAACGTAAGAGATGCAATTTTATGGGACAGATTCAGATCGTTGATAAAGAAACATTTTCCTGCAAACCCCCAAATAAGAGCTACCACTGCATGGACAACAGAAAAGAAGAAAAATCACAGCGAGAGAATGAAGAGATTTTGGGAAGAGAAGAAAGCTAATTCAAATTCATCTGTGGAATAGGTTCAGTCGCGCTCCTTAGTTGGACATAAACCTTAATAATAATAATAATAATAATAATAATAATAATAATAATAATAATAATAATAATAATAATAATAATAAGGGACTATACCTCACAACCCTCGGATTTGGCAAACTGAACTCTCACCGCTGCCTGGAAACTACTCTAATATACGTGGCTCATACCTCACCCGACCCGCGCCATAAATACTGTTCTTTTTCTAAACGCATGGCCACCTGGAACTCCCACTTCTGTTACTTTCATTTCAGCCTATGCCTGCATATACAGGGTGATTCTTATTAACGTTTAAAACTCTCTATAGTGACGTAGATGGCATTGGGGCAAGTAATTTGATATAGGACACTTAGGGTCGCAAGTGTCCGGAAATCCTTAAAAGTGAACTACAACTGTTAAACATATGACGTTATCAGGTGGTGGCTCAGCTCAAGCAGTCAGGCCCGTGCACTCTTAACGCACACCAGAACATACGTTGAATATCGTATCTCTCTGATTCCGTGTCTTAAGGTCAACAAACAATCTGCTTACACTTGAAAGAAGAAGAGAGAGAACACAGAAAGCTGATGGATAAGCCGCGGATTTGAACCTCGAAGCCCACACGCCTGAGTCGCACACGCAGACTCGGAGCCAGAGTGATATGACATCCAACGTTTGCTTTGGATGCTTTGGTGTGCGTTAAGAGAGCACGGCCTGACCGCTCGAGCGTAGCCGTCACCTGATGACGTCATATGTTTAACAGTTGTGGTTCACTTTTAAGGTATTTCGCTTTAAGGTATTTCCGGACACATGCGACCCTAAGTGTCCTATATCAAATTACTTGTCTCAATGCCATCTACGTCGCTATAGAGAGTTTTAAACGTTAATAAGAATCACCCTGTATAGGCTTGCCATATTTGTGGTGAGTGAAACCGGGACACAATAATATGGGATGGCCTTACCGAGGGGGGGGCCTCGCAAATGACAGGCGGGGGTTAACTGGCACCCTACATTGTTAATTCTACACACCTTTTAAAATATGAAAGGAATTTTTGCTACATGAAAATATATTTTTTTCCTTTTTAATGATAATTTTTCTAGTCTACCATCTAGAAAGAAGTGTTAGTAAAATACAATTTAAAATACTTCATAAAATTGTTTAATTAAACAATTACTAAGTCTTAATTTTTGGAAAAATAAAACTTTTTGTCCAAGTGGGCTATTGTTTTGTGTCATTCGTTTAAATACTTTTGACCTCTTTGACGCTGTGCGCGAAAGGGGACGATGTTGATTGTTGAAAAGTAACTGATTCATAAAAGATTCTTAAAAAATCATTACTTTTTATATCTTACAGCCATTTCCTGGGACATTGATAAAACCGGGCAGGACACTGGGACAAGAGCAAAATACCGGGACTGTCCCAGTCAAACCAGAACGTATGGCAAGTCTATGCATATATCATAAATTTGGACGAAACGGGTGATGACGAGTAGGTGCGGTCCCCTTGTGAGTCTAGTTGTACTGCGGGTTTTCCCACAATCTCTCCAGACACATACTGGGATAGTAATTCCTAGAACGGATACCAACCACATAAGTAGAGGAGCAAGGCGGGTTCTAAATAGTGACACTAGCCGCTCGGCTACGCTGACCTTTTATGTATATTTCGCGAAACCATGGGCATGCGACATATCGTTGGACTCGGGCTGACGTGCTCTTTCCTATGGACCATTCATTATATTTTTCATTTTTTTTGATAAATT
The DNA here is from genome assembly GCA_946902985.2 of Meconema thalassinum. Taxonomy (NCBI): domain Eukaryota; kingdom Metazoa; phylum Arthropoda; class Insecta; order Orthoptera; family Tettigoniidae; genus Meconema; species Meconema thalassinum. Next base: position 768,605,352 of record OX336388.2, on the reverse strand, counting down.
TTGTTTTGGATAATAGGGGATAGTTTGAAAACCAAACATGATAAAACGTTGTGCTATGATGCAAACGAATGGTCTCTATGTCCTTTATTTTTATAATAAAACACGTTTTTATTTTTTTCATTTCTTGAGAAAAGTTCAATTTTGAAATGTTTATACTTTGGAAACTAGGAATTTTACAAAAATGTTTGTTTGACATAAATGAATGGTCCCTACCCCCTCTACCCCCACATTAAATTTCAAGCCTCTAGGACTAAAACTGTGCAGTAGTGTGAATTGAAGAGTTCTACCTCCCCCTACTTTCTTATAAACATTGGGCGATATCTCCCGAACGCGTGGTCGGATTTTAACGAACGAGGTATTGTTGGCATTGGGATGACGTTCTCTTGGCTAAGCATGTGCGTTGGTATTTAAAAAAAATTGAGAATTCTTTTTTGGATTGGTGCTATTTTGGAAACAGTGAATTTTGGGGAAAAGTTTGTTTGACGTTAATGAAAGGTGGATATGCCCTCTAGGCGGACAGCAAGTTTCAAGGGTGTAGGAGGAAAAACAAAATGATAGCCTACATTCTCGCGAACATTGGTAATCATTGGCAAACGGATGGTCGGATTTTAACAAATGAGGTGCGTTGGACTCCAGCTGACGTCCTCTTTCCTATAGACCACTCGTTATTTCTTTTAAATAAATTTTGAAAAAAATTGTTTTTGAAAGTAGGCGATAGTTTGAAAACCAAACAGGGCAGAATGTTGCGCCATAGTTCAAACCAATGGTCTCTATGACCTTTATTTTTTTTATAATAAAACATTTTATATTTTGTGATTTTTTGAAAACCTTTAAATTTTGAATTTTTACTATTTTGGAAACTAACACGTTGACAAAAATTTTTGTTTGACATAAATGAAAGATCTATATCCCCTCTACCAGCAAAATAAATGTCAAGTCTATAGGACAAGAAACTATGCATTATTTTTTTTTAAATAAAAGCGTGTTTGTAGACAGAGAGCCAGTAGCGCTTGACGTATGTTACAACGAGGCTATGATTGGCCATGGTGGATACGGGAAATGGCTATTTCGACGGGGGTGATGTATGGCAAAACGAGGGGTCGCTTTTCGATATATTTTTTTTTTCCTAAGACAGATGAATGAAGGCGAATATTTTGAAATGTGACAAGCATGCTAAGATTTTTACCCCTGAAGGGGATCTTTAACGTTTTAGTTAACGGTGATGAGCGAGATCGCTCTCTGACACAACAGACGGTTGTAAGATATGACCAAGTGATTCTTAGACGTTGGCGATCTCGGTGACCGTGCCCGGAAGAAATGAATAGCTATTTTGGTGGGATGGCGGGGGCAGCTTATGACGGTTGGTTTTGTGATATTTCCTATGATGGATAGAGGTCAAAATTTGAAATGTGTTAAGTGTGCTAGGAATTTTTTTACCCCTGAAGGGGATCTTTAACATGCTAGTAAACGGTAATAAGCGAGACTGCTGTCTGGCACAGTAAATGGTTTTAGAATATGGAAACCTATAACATTTGCTCGACCAAGTCATGTGCATGAATGCAAAGAGCCAAAACGGTAAGGTCATTGGCCTGAAAAGTTATAAACTAAATATTGAACTGGGTAAAGTCATGTGTTTTAGGATGAAAGTATGTGGTTAACATGATCATGTATTGAGGATGGACGCTTGCTAGTAAATATTATTATTACAGTAAAATGTTTAATAACAATAATAATAATAATAATAATAATATGACACACACATGATTTGAATGCTAACATGCACACAGTCCAGCTCACTGGTGACTGAATATTGTACCTAGCCAGAGGACTCCTCAGAGCTGTTGCTGGTGCTGACGAGGCGGGAATGTCTACGTCAGCAGGAAGTGTGATATCAGCTGACTTGCCTCGTGGTGGCTAGTAGGTGTGCTGTATAAGCAGAGACCGCCATTTTGGTTCTGAGACAGTAGGACTACCGATGTATAAGAGGTAGCCATTTTGGTTCCATATTAAAAACATGACACCAGTTTAAGGTACACGGATCTTATTCAGATTGAGGAATGTGAAGAGGCGTGCGAACACGTGCGAGAGAGAGACAGAGAACCATTCAAGGTCAAAACACTGAGAAAATACAACTTTTTCTGTTTCTAGACTAACTGATAACGATTGAGTTAGTCATGCACTTGCCATTTTAGCACACGGACGTATACAGTAGAGCTGTGGAAGATAAATCGTTTTATTTTGTGGTAAATACCTATGAATGATTATTTTAATCATGTCATGCTAATGAACCTTAAATTTGTAGTTATTGATTAGGTAATTATTGATTTTTAATTTATTTGTTTGCAGATCACCGGTATACCTTACATGTCTGATTTAGAAGAAACCAGTTTACTTTTGAGCTCACTAGAAGGAAACAGCAAAAAGCCACTGCAAGTGAAGGTGGAATTATTATTTTAAACTAACTTGTTTCATTTTTTGTTTCATATTTTATTTTATGAAATGCATGTACTAACCTGAATTTAGGTATTTATAACGGTTTATTTTATTAAATTTTAGAAACTTGGAAAGAAAAGCCTTACCGCCGTAGCAGTCGCTGAAAACCCGAGACGCAGTAAAGTGCAACCATTGTTTCCAGGCAGTGAACTATTTAAAACTCAGGTAAGCCTAACATAAAATGCTATTCCATTTTACCACTACTGAAAACTCGTAGACATAAAATTCATTACCTGTACATGACTAGGACGATGATTGCTTTCTTGATTAATGACTATGTATTGGCAACCAGTACAAGACCATATTGGTTGTTTACCGGGAAAGTACAAGGCCATATTGGATTTTGTAAAAAACAAAAATTTTAATAATTATAATTATAATAATAATATAATATTAATAATAATATTAATATCGCATGGCCTCGGGTGCCGGGTGCAAGCTTTGTTATTTGACACACAGAGGGTAGCTTGCATGTCGAATTTAGTTGTTCCTTGACTATGAAAGTCAAGGAGGTTAGATGTTAGATATCTAATCTCCTTAAACTCTATAGCGCTTTCTAGTAGAAAAATGAGGAACTTTGTACCTCATGAACTCAACGAATATTCACAGGTTTGAACATGATAATCTGAACAAAATGACATGACATTATTATTTCTTGTTTATGTATTGGTTAAAGGGGAATGTAAATGACTGCAGCTTTATAAAAATGAAATAAGTACATGGGTTACAGTTAGAGCCGACATACAGTTTATTATAAATTTTATGGTGCTTTGATACATTAATGCCAATTAACGTTAATGTTTAATTTACAAGTATTGATTGATTGACTGATTGATTGATTGAGTGAGTGATTGGTTATTTTGTTTGCTTTTAGGTGTCTTCATGCGCCATTAACGTAATGAACAGACAGTGAACAAGCATACATTGTGCTTTAAAGTACTCTGTGCAACGTTAATAACTTACAATAAGAAAAAGTTTTAATATAACACATGGCGTTAGTACCAAATACAACAAGTGAGCAAGTTGGTTTACCACGTGGGTTAAATTTAAAATCAGAACATGATCGTTGGTTAACATTTGAATCCTACTTTTTGTCGACACATAAACTTGCAAAAGGAGTTTTTTTTTACTTGAACCGAGAAGATGTGGTGCGCTGTGTGTTTTGTCGTATTGAACTTTCACGCTGGGAAGAAGGGGATGATCCCTTTAGATACCATTTGCGATGGTCTCCTTGTTGTCCTTACATGCTTGGAAAACAAGTGGGTAACATACCCGTGTATTCATTTTACCGAACCACAAGACCATTGGCCGCTACTTACGTTGCCGAATCACAAATAAATAATAATAATAATGATGTATTACCAGCCAACAACGGTAGTGTCGATATATGTGGTCCATATGCCATAAACAGTGTTGAATTGGCATGTGCTTTTGAAAAATTGGGAGTTTGCAAGACTAAAGCACTAGCACACCCAGAGTACAGCTCTGTTGAAAAACGTTTAGAATCTTATAAATATGTTTGGCCATTAATATTAAAACACCTTACCAAACAGATAAGTTAAGCTGGATTTTTTATACTGGTGAAGGGGATAAAACAATATGTTTTTATTGTGGATTTGCTTTAAAGTATTGGCAAATGGCTGATGACCCTTTTGTGCAACACGCTCGTTGGTTACCTAACTGTAAATACATGGTGTAGCTTAAAGGTCAGGAATTTGTGAACACTATTCGTAAAGAAAACGTGATTGCAGCACAAGATATAAAAGTGCCTTTAGAGTTAGAACATGCGGAGCAAATACATGAGGCTGAAAAAAAGACTTGTCTCACGTACAGATACAAAGGTGTGACCAACAATTATGAAAAATGTGTTATCAAGATGAACTAGGTGTTGTATTTTTGCCTTGTGGACACATGATAGCCTGTGTCAAGTGTGCATTAGAACTCAACATTTGTGCTATATGCAGAAAAGCAGTATGTGCTACAGTTAGGGCATTTCTCGCATAAATAGTAAAATTTATCAGCCATGCATAGTGCAAAATCCCTAATTCACCAATATTATTAAAGCTGTTTTAGAGTGTAATATATATGCTTTTCTTTTCTTTATAGACTACTACAATTGAAACGTGTTTTTCGAGGGTATTTTACGCCACTGACATAAGTCAGTAGGAAGCCATTCAATATTTATTTACGCGGCAAATTTTTCAGCCAAGAGAAGTTTTCATGTAACTTATTATTATTATAAAGGTATTTTTTGGAGCCTTTTTTATAAGATTATAAGTATACAGATAGGTTTTCAATGTTATAGAAAACACTAGCAAGCGAATTATTACGAACAACATTATCGCGGAAAATTATATGATTACGGAATTTTACGGAGTTTTGTCAGTTAGGGTATTGTGAGAGAGATGAGTCACTGGGAATTCGGCTACAGGCTTATTCTTGTCGAGAAGCGTGACGCAAGCGGGGTTGCTGCATCAAGAAAAGGCGAAATGGCCTGGACCGGTAATCGATATCCTCGTCGCGCCGAGTGCATTGACCCGGAGGTGGAGAGTATCGATTGGTGGCTCAGCCAATCAGTGGAGAGCGGGCGAGAAGAAGATGGCACCAGAGAGGGGAGGTGACGAGTGCATATATTGTTTGCGCGCCGAGGAGGCAGGGCGATTATCTTTGTAAAACTTGACCGTTGTGGTTGCACGTGTGGTTGGCTCCGATGTGATCGGACCATAAATTAACACATCTACAAGTATCTCTTCAACTGACGAAGAAGATGATGACGTCCAGAAGGCTGTGGGAAGCTCTCTTCAGCATCCAGTACGAGGGAAATGCTACGGCAATTTCCAATGGTAAGCGCGAATGACTCAGAACTACATAATCTCTCGTTTCTTTGTTTCATATTCAGTATTTCAGTAACTTCATAGCTTGGGAATAATAGTAAAATCAGTAATTCATCCGACTCCGTTTTCACGTAATTCTCTAGCAGTAATATTCAAATCGCAACGCTCCAATTTAAATGTAAAATTTATTATTATTATTATTAATTTTGCCATACTTTTTTTATATAATAAATTCATTTCTTTTAACTATGCAATCTTTGCTTTCAGTAGGTAGCATTAGATACAGACCAAATTCCTTCTCCTGATACAATTGTTAGTTGGGTTAATGATTTAATCATACCACGATCTGAGTGTAAAGATTCTTGAAAGTGTTCTACCAGAGCTAGGTGTTGTTAAATATAAATTTAGATTTCAACATAGCGTTGAGGTCTTGGCGCCCATTAATACAACATATTTTAGTCGGAGTAAACATTACATATGTGTTTCAAAGTGCAAGTGAGGGCTAGTAGAAAACGTTACACATGTACGCTCAACGTGGAGCAAAGCAAGAACGTTACATTTGTCGCTACCCACGTGAGACCGAAAACCTAATAACATTTGTGGAAGGAGAAGGGTATATATTTCTGTGCCTGTATTTTGGGTTTTTTTCATTAATCGGTGTGTATCAGCATGGGTAGTGTTGAGGAAGAGATGAAGTTGCGTAGTGGTCACCAGTTGGATAGTGTAGATACGAGCAGTATGGCTAGTCTTGGAAATGAAAGCAGTACAGGGATGTCGGAGGTAAATCCCGATACTGAGGGGGTTAATCAAAACAGTCAAGCAGGGTTAGAGAGTTTGCTTCTTCAGTTTATGCAACAAAATAAAATTAGCACAGATACTTTAAACGCTAGACTCGAACAAAATAGTAGGGAAAATAAAGAGAGTAATAGGGAATTGAGCAATAGTTTAAACGCTAAACTTGAACAAAACAGTAGGGAAAATAAAGAGAGTACTGAAGCTTTAAACGCTAAACTTGAACAAAATAGTAGGGAAAATAGAGAGAGTACTGAAACTTTAAATGCTAAATTAGAACAGAACAGTAAACAAATGAGCTATAAATTAAGTGAGAAATTGGAGGAGAACAATCTAAAATTAGATAAGAAATTCGAACTGATTAGAGGTGAGATCAGAGGGGTGATGGAAGAGAAGGCTAAAGAGATTATTGCAGATGTAGACAGAAAATTAGGAAAAGTACAGGAGGAGTTAGAAATTAGAATCAGTACACAGGCTGAAAATTTAAAAGAACTAGTGCAACTTGAAACACAGCAGGTCAAAAAGCAATTGGGGGGAGAAATTGATAAGATTCAGGTAGCAACTAAAGAGGTTAAAGAACAGCTGGGGGGAAGAATTGATAAAGAACATGCAGAAATAATCACTGAAGTTAATGATTTAAGGGAGAGGAATAAGGAAAGCATTAATGAGATTAATGAGAAACAAGCTCAGTTAAGTGGTAAAATTGATGCATCGGAAGGGAGCATTAGGTTAACTGTAACTAATATTGAAAGAAAAGCTGAGGAGAAAATTGCTGAATTAGAACAGAAGTTGAAAGCTAGAATTAGGCAGGAAAATAGTCAGAGTAGGCCAGTTTATATGAATAGCACACACAGGGAAATAGAACTAGGCAAATTCAGTAAACGGCAGGGTTGTCCAATGTAGTTCATGAATACAATAGAAAATAAATTCGGGGAGAGGTTGGAGGATGGTAGTATTGAGTGGTGCCAGGTAGTTGAGATTTTAGAGCAAGCGTTTGTAGGGGAGACAAGAAACTGGTTTGCTGTCTACAGAGACAATTTCGAGAATATTTCAGATTTAAAAGTTACATTTTGTGAGAAATTTTGGAATGAGGTAATTCAGTCTCAGCATCGTGAGGGAATTGTGTGTGGGAAATATAACCCGAGAGGAAACTACACTATGACCGAGTACTTTTTAGGACAGGTATTGACGTGTAAATATCTGGATGGTTTGAAGGAGGAAAGTGATGTAGTCAGGCTATTACTAAGACATTTTCCATATAGAATCAAAGAAGCTGCCTGTATCCAAAATGTTAAATCTATTTCACAATTGGAAAATTTATTAAGTACATTCGATGCTCTGGGAAGAGGGGGTTACGAGGAGAATTTCAGTAGGAACCAGGGTAACCATAATAACAGGCCTAATGAGAATAGGAATCAGGAAGTTCAAGGGAACAGTGGCGAAGGGGCCAGCGTCCAAAATAGGGGGAACCAAAATAATAAAAATAATAATAATAATCAGCAAAACCAGTACAGAGGAAACGGGTATGGTACGAACTACCAAGGTAGGAATAATGATTTCAGGGGAAATCAAGGCCGAAATAATGATTATAGGGGTAACCAAGGGAGGTATAATAACAATAATAATTATAACCAGAACAGGGGTCAAGGAGGGAATCAGCCCAATTGTAATAACGGACAGAGAGATACCGTTAACACAACCCAGAACAACCAGACCAGTGCAGTAGTGAGTAGTACTACACCAAGCGGTAGCAATGCTTTAAACACGAACCAGGCTGCGATGTAAGGTCAGAATCTCAGTCTGTAACATGTTCTGTCCATACACTTATACAGGAACCCTATGACCTAAATGTAAGAAATGAATTATTACGTGAATTAAATGATGAAGGTATTATTCAGGAGGTGGTTAGTAAGAGCCCCATAGTTAAATTTAACGTGTCCGATGCGTACACAGATGTTTTAATTGATAGTGGTTGTATGAAGAGTTGCATAAGTAGTGCATTTTATGATAAAATGAAAGGAACTGGAGTAAATTTTGAGATGCCAATTAAAAGCACTTTTGTTATCCCAGCTGTTGGGAAGAGGTCTAAAGTAATTTTTAAGCAAGTTTTAGTAGACATTAAAATTAATAATCATGTAGAAAAGCAGATTTGTCTTGTAATTCCAAATTTAGTATTCAGTGTTATCTTGGGTTCAGAGTGGCTAAGTAGAGTGTCTGGTAACTTATGTTATGATGTAGGGAGTTTGAAATTTAAATTGGGTGATTCTGAAGTAGATGTAGCGTTCAATGACCATATTCAGAGAAGTAGTGTTGTAGGTGTGATTTGTACTTTAAATGAAATATCGCCAGCCGTAGAGCGGGGTTCTCCATGTTTTGTGGGCAGTGTGATTACGAACGGTAGTCTAGAGGACTCGTTACGTGATGCTGCATTTCAGGGAAATATAGAGGTGGAACAATGTGTTCGGCTCTATGATGTGTTATTGTGTAATATGAGAGATTTTGAGGATCGCATTGGTATGGCCAATTGCTATACACATTCATTGAACGTTATTGATAGGTCAGTATTCACAGGACATAGATATCCTGTACCTTTCGCTTATCAGAGTGCAGTTGAGGCACAAATTAACTAGATGCTTGAAGATGGGATTATTGAGCACTCTAACAGTCCATATGTTAATTCTTTGATCACGGTACCCAAGGCCGACGGCACAGTTCGTATTTGTTTAGACGCTCGTTTGGTTAACAGTAGAATTAGTTCAGATCAGCTGAAATCTATGTCAATAGAGGAATCTATGCAAACATTTGAGGGGAAGAAGTATTTCACTTGTGTAGATTTGAGTTCCAGTTTTTGGCAAGTGCCACTTATGTACGAAGATAGACCATTTACAGCTTTTAGTCATAAATATAACCTTTATCAATTTTGTAGTACACCTTTGGGGTTAAAGAGTAGTTCAGCAGCTTTAATTAGGGCTTTAAACATCGCATTAGGGGATGACACAGGAGAGTTTGTAACCATTTACATTGAGGATATGGTAATTAGTTCACGCAGTTTTGAGGAGCATCTACGTCATTTAGATATAGATTTCAGTAGTTAGATCAGGTAGGGTTCACTTTGAAGCTGTCTAAGTCGTCATTCTGTCAGTCAGAAGTGACATGTTTAGGTCATAGAGTGTCGAGTAGAGGTGTGACACCAGATGAAGTAGGGTTAGCATGTGTGGACAGTAGCAACAGGGCATCGTTACAGACACTGAGAAATATGCTAGTGGAGCAACGTGATGACACTGAGTATGTGTCATAAAGTAAGTGTGTTTAGCTGGCGAGCCAGCCTATCAAATGAGTAAGTGTGGTATTTGGTGCGTGGAAGATCTGGTCTTCCAGGCAGGCGTATCAGAAGTCACACAGGGGGGTAGTATGTAAGTAATTGAGAGTTTTTAAGGTACAGGGAAATATGACGGGATTGTCGGATGCTCTTGAGCACTGAAATGTCTCGATACACCAAGGCCAGAATTTGGTAGCGCTGGTGAATTCCCATTTGTCTCCTAGAGATGGGTGAGCGCTTGAACAGGGTGTTTTTGCTTAAGGCGTCCACGAGACAAAAGATGGGCCATCAGAAGGCGAGACAGTCCTTCATGAAACTCATACATAACAGCACACGAGATTTCTGTTTACGGCCTCGCCATTTAAGAGTTGTAAGTGTGTAATTTAAAGTAATTAGTACAAAGGTATTATTTGAGTGAGGAGAAGTGGTCTGAGTTGAGAACTAGTATTAAGTAGAATATGGTCTACGGGAACTTAAGAAGTCAAGGCGATTACGGCACAGAAATATTTGGTGTTATATGTAATGCGCACTTACTGTTTTTTTTCAGAAGTCAATATTAATTGTGTTTAAAATACAGAGAGATTAAGTATTATGGTCACGATGCGCTGCCACAATAGTGTGATCGTGTGATCCGTGAGATCAGTGAGACTAAATTTCACCAGATGGAAGCGACCTCCAGTGAAATTAGGAAGTTCTGTTGTGATATATATATATATCAGAACACCTTTGATGCGTGTGATGTGACATCATATATACACAGTGCTCGCACATTATTTATGTATATCTTTCCCAACATAGAGATCTTTGAGAGGCGGAAATATCCGTGGAACATTAATCTAAGTGAAAAACATTGGACTGATTGCACAGGGCAACCCAAAATGACAACGGACTTTGACGCAAAGTGCGTAAAGAAAATGATGAGTGTATATATATATATATATATATATATATATATATATGTGATTTAGGGTGATTTAATTTAAGTAATATGTATTTTGGATGGGGATTTATTAACGTGTCTGGGATAATCGCATGATGGACCGTCGTCACGGTAAATCATCCGATGATCCGAGGCGAATATGTAACGTGTTTTTCGAGGGTATTTTACGCAACTGACATAAGTCAGTAGGAAGCCATTCAATATTTATTTACGCGGCAAATTTTTCAGCCAAGAGAAGTTTTCATGTAACTTATTATTATTATAAAGGTATTTTCGGAGCGTTTTTATAAGATTATAAGTATACAGATAGGTTTTCAATGTTATAGAAAACACTAGCAAGCGAATTATTACGAACAACATTATCGCGGAAAATTATATGATTACGGAATTTTACGGAGTTTTGTCAGTTAGGGTATTGTGAGAGAGATGAGTCACTGGGAATTCGGCTACAGGCTTATTCTTGTCCAGAAGCGTGACGCAAGCGGGGTTGCTGCATCAAGAAAAGGCGAAATGGCCTGGACCGGTAATCGTCATCTTCGTCCCGGAGGTGGAGAGTATCGCGTGGTGGCTCAGCCAATCAGTGGAGAGCGGGCGAGAAGAAGACGGCACCAGAGAGGGGAGGTGACGAGTGCATATATTGTTTGCGCGCCGAGGAGGCAGGGCGATTATCTTTGTAAAACTTGACCGTTGTGGTTGCACGTGTGGTAGGCTCCGATGTGATCGGACCATAAATTAACATATCTACAAGTATCTCTTCAACTGACGAAGAAGATGACGACGTCCAGAAGGCTGTGGGAAGCTCTCTTCAGCATCCAGTACGAGGGAAATGCTACGGAAATTTCCAATGGTAAGCGCGAATGACTCAGAACTACATAATCTCTCGTTTCTTTGTTTCATATTCAGTATTTCAGTAACTTCATAGCTTGGGAATAATAGTAAAATCAGTAATTCATCCGACTCCGTTTTCACGTAATTCTCTAGCAGTAATATTCAAATCGCAACGCTCCAATTTAAATTTAAAATTTATTATTCTTATTATTAATTTTGCCATACCTGTTTTTATATAATAAATTCATTTCTTTCAACTATGCAATCTTTGCTTTCAGTAGGTAGCATTAGATATAGACCAAATTCCTTCTCCTGATACAATTGTTAGTTGGGTTAATGATCAAATCATACCACGATCTGAGTGTAAAGATTCTTGAAGGTGTTCTACCAGAGCTAGGTGTTGTTAAATATAAATTTAGATTTCAACATAGCGTTGAGGTCTTGCCGCCCATTAATACAACATATCTTAGTCGGAGTAAACATTACATTTTTGTTTCAAAGTGCAAGTGAGGGCTAGTAGAAAACGTTACACATGTACGCTCAACGTGGAGCAAAGCAAGAACGTTACACAATGAATGTTTTGAATGCTGTGGGTCAAGCATGTGGCTTAGAGACAAAGAAGCTCAGCGAATTGCCAATGCATATTCCATTCCGCATTATCTAGATTCGGAAATTGAAAACAGTATATGGTGATCGTGTACTTTCTGTATGTGAAAACTTTGAGACATTTCTGCCTACACGGTTTAATGATATGTCGGAGAGTGTTTTTGATGATGTCAATAATGCTGTACAACCTGTACACTTAATTTATGAAGGTTTTAAAATCAATAGGTGCATGGTTCGTTTTAATTAAATAAATAAAAAAATGTCAAATAATAGTGGAAGATATAAGTCATGGCAATGGACTGAAAGAAAAATATGTGTATAGAATAATAACGTTTTAGTGTTTACTATTGTCTTAAAAATATTATCATGAAATCAAAAAAAAATATATATAAAGTTTGTAAATAAATGAAAATAATGGTACAATGTTGTTTTATTTCCTATAGAAGTCAGAATATTTAACATTGCAGAGTATACATGATTATGACAATAAAAAGCACACTTAATACTAGTCTTTGCCTTTACGATAGTGTGTTATAGTTTTAAAAACAAAGCTTGTTGTAGATCTTCTTTCTTCCACGGTGAACAATAGGCAAGAAAACGTTATTGTCTTGTTTTGAATCATTATCACTATCTTAATCATAAGCAGCTTGATCTATATCACTATTGTTATAATCACTATAATTATCATCAACATTATCCTCGACATTACTAAAACCAGTTAAATATTCATGTTCCTGTTCCTCTTCCTCTTCCTCTTCCTCTTCCTCTTCCTCTTCCTCTACAGTGTCCTCATGTAGAGTCTGCGTGGCTTTTGATAATGTTAAGCGTTATTTGAACATTGAATTATTTTCAATAGTAGTATTGTTTTGTAGCACTTGCTTTTTAACATTTTCATGATTTTCTGTTGACAGCAACAGTGTTTCATGCAGTACACTACATTGATGATCACTGGCACTTAAAACCTCACTATTTTTACTTTTTAGGTCACTGCGACGTTGTTTTGAACGTTGTTTTGAACAACGCCAAATAACAGTTCCATTTTTATTGGTTCGTTTCACAATATATGAATATCCTTTATAGAATGCATGTGGCTTACCATACCTAGTCACAGATACTTCCATATCAACTGTCAAACATAGACTAAGATCTAGTGAAGGCAACTTGTTAATAAGAACAATAGATTAATGTGCGAGCATATATGGGTGAAAATGTGGGAGCAAAGAAGTGGGAGCAAAAAGTGGGACAAAAATTGGGAGCAAAACGTGGGAGCAAAAAGTGGGAGCAGAAATTGAGAGCATAAAGTGGGAGCATACAAAAAGTAGGAGCAAGTATGGCAGCAAATGTGAAAGCAAAAGTGGGAAGCAAGTATGGGAGCATATGTGAAAGCAAAAGTGGGAGCAAAAGGTGAGAGAAAAAAGTGGGAGCAAAAAGTGTAAGCAAAAGTGGGAGCAAATATGAGAGCAAAAAATTAGGAGCAAGTATGGGAGCAAATGTGAAAGCAAAAGTGGGAGCAAAAAGAGAGAGAAAAAAAGTGGGAGCAAAAAGTGTAAGCAAACGTGGATGCAAATAAGAGAGCAAAAAAGTGCAAGCAAATATGGGTGCAAAATGTGGGAGCAAAAATTTGTTTAAAAAAAAGTAGGAGCTAGTATGAGAGCAACTGTGAAAGCAAAAGTGAGAGCAAGTATGGGAACATATGTGAAAGCAAAAGTGGGAGCAAAAAGTGAGAGAAAAAAAGTGAGAGCAAAAAGTGTAAGCAAAAGTGGGAGCAAATATGAGAGCAAAAAAAGTAGGAGCAAGTATGGGAGCAAATGTGAAAACAAAAGTGGGAGCAAAAAGTGAGAGAAAAAAAGAGGGAGCAAAAAGTGTAAGCAATAGTGGGAGCAAATATGAGAGCAAAAAAAAAGTAAGAGCAAATGTGGGAGCAAAAAGTGGGAGAAAAAAGTGGGAGCAAAAAGTGTAAGCAAAAGTGAGAGCAAACAAGTGTGAGCAAATATGGGAGCAGAAAGTGGGTGCAAATGTGAAAGCAAAAGTGGGAGCAAAAAGTGAGAGCAAAATGAGCGAGCAAAAGTGAGTACACAAAGTGGGAGCAAAAGTGAAAGCAAAAAGTGGGTGCAAGCATGGCTGGTTGTTGAGATTTTCATATCAACTAATACACATAAATTAAATCTTAGTAAAGTGACTTGGCTAATAATAATAAAATAATAACAGTTTAAAAAAATTCAAGGGGATTGATATTTTTCAGGGTATAATTTCCAAAGTACTGTCAAGAATAATAATTACATGAACAGATTCCAAGAACTCTAGAGGGCTTTTAAGGTTAATGATTGGTTAGGAGTGAGATAGAGCTAGCTAACCTAAGTTAACCTCTGCTCACTAAACCAAACCTTGTCACATGACATGTTCCACAAGTACAGACTTGCTTTGAGACTGGCTATGACGTCACAGATGAATGGCGGTGGGAGACTGGACATGACTCATTATTACACAAAAACACCAACGAGCGTGTTGCACAAAAGGGTCATCAGTCATTTGCCAATCCTTTAAAGCAAATCCACAATAAAAACATATTGTTTTATCCCCTTCACCAGTATAAAAAAAATCTAACGTCACTTAGCTGTTTGGTAAGGTGTTTTAATATTAATGGCCAAACAGTTTACAAGATTCTAAACGTTTTTCAACAGAGCAGTACTCTGGTTGTGCTAGTGCTTTAGTCTTGCAAACTCTCAACTTTTCAAAAGCACATTTCAATTCAACAGTGTCTATGGCATATGGACCACATATATCGACACTACCGTTGTTGGCTGGTAATACATCATTATTATTATTATTTATTTGTGATTCGGCACGTAAGAAGCGGCCAATGGTCTTGTGGTTCGGTAAAATGAATACACGGGTATGTTACCCACTTGTTTTCCAAGCATGTAAGGACAACAAGGAGACCATCGCAAATGGTATCTAAAGGGATCATCCCCTTCTTCCCAGTGTGAAAGTTCAATACGACAAAACATACAGAGCACCACATCTTCTCGGTTCAAGTAAAAAAAACAGCATTTGCAAGTTTATGTGTCGAAAAAATGCCTACAGGCCAGGATTCAACTGTTAACCAACGATCATGTTCTGATTTTAAATTTAACCCACGTGGTAAACCAACTTGCTCACATGTTGTATTTGGTACTAACGCCATGTGTTATAATAAAACATTTTCTTATTGTAAGTTATTAACGTTGCACAGAGTACTTTAAAGCACAATGTATGCTTGTTCACTGTCTGTTCATTACGTTAATGGCGCATGACGACATCTAAAGGCTAACAAAATAACCAATCACTCAATCAATCAATAAATCAATCAATACTTGTAAATAAAACCATAACGTTAATTGGCATTAATATATCAAAACACCTTATAAATTATAATAAACTGTATGTCGGCTCTAACAGTAACCCATGTACTTATTTCATTTTTATAAAGCTGCAGTCATTTACATTCCCCTTTAACCAATACATAAACAAGAAATAATAATGTCATGTCATTTTGTTCAGATTATCATGTTCAAACCTATGAATATTCGTTGAGTTCATGGGGTACAAAGTTCCTCATTTTTCTACTAGAAAGCGCTATAGAGTTTAAGGAGATCAGATATCTAACATCTAACCTCCTTGACTTTCATAGTCAAGGAACAACTAAATTCGACATGCAAGCTACCCTCTGTGTGTCAAATAACAAAGCTTGCACCCGGCTCCCGAGGCCATGCGATATTAATATTATTATTAATATTATATTATTATTATAATTTTTTTTTTTTTTTTTTTTTCAAAATCCAATATGGCCTTGTACTTTCCCGGTAAACAACCAATATGGTCTTGTACCGGTTGCCAATACATAGTCATTAATCAAGAAAGCAATCATCGTTCTAATCATGTACAGGTAATGAATTTTATGTCTACGAGTTTTCAGTAGTGGTAAAATGGAATAGCATTTTATGTTAGGCTTACCTGAGTTTTAAATAGTTCACTGCCTGGAAACAATGGTTGCACTTTACTGAGTCTCGGGTTTTCAGCGACTGCTACGGCGGTAAGGCTTTTCTTTCCAAGTTTCTAAAATTTAATAAAATAAACCGTCATAAATACCTAAATTCAGGTTAGTACATGCATTTCATAAAATAAAATATGAAACAAAAAATGAAACAAGTTAGTTTAAAATAATAATTCCACCTTCACTTGCAGTGGCTTTTTGCTGTTTCCTTCTAGTGAGCTCAAAAGTAAACTGGTTTCTTCTAAATCAGACATGTAAGGTATACCGGTGATCTGCAAACAAATAAATTAAAAATCAATAATTACCTAATCAATAACTACAAATTTAAGGTTCATTAGCATGACATGATTAAAATAATCATTCATAGGTATTTACCACAAAATAAAAGGATTTATCTTCCACAGCTCTACTGTATACGTCCGTGTGCTAAAATGGCAAGTGCATGACTAACTCAATCGTTATCAGTTAGTCTAGCAACAGAAAAAGTTGTATTTTCTTAGTGTTTTGACCTTGAATGGTTCTCTGTCTCTCTCTTGCACGTGTTTCCATGCCTCCCCACATTCCTCAATCTGAATAAGATTCGTGTACCTTAAACTAGTGTCATGTTTTTAATATGGAACCAAAATGGCTACCTCTTTTACATCGGTAGTCCTACTGTCTCAGAACCAAAATGGCGGTCACTGCTTAAACAGCACACCTACTAGCCACCACGAGGCAAGTCAGCTGATATCACACTTCCTGCTGACGTAGACATTCCCACCTCGTCAGCACCAGCAACAGCTCTGACGAGTCCTCTGGCTAGGTACAATATTCAGTCACCAGTGAGCTGGACTGTGTGCATGTTAGCATTCAAATCATGTGTGTGTCTTATTATTATTATTATTATTATTATTATTATTATTATTGTTATTAAACATTTTACTGTAATAATAATATTTACTAGCAAGCGGCCATCCTCAATACATGATCATGTTAACCACAGACTTTCATCCTAAAACACATGACTTTACCCAGTTCAATATTTAGTTTATAACTTTTCAGGCCAATGACCTTACCGTTTTGGCTCTTTGCATTCATGCACATGACTTGGTCGAGCAAATGTTATAGGTTTCCATATTCTAAAACCATTTACTGTGCCAGACAGCAGTCTCGCTTATTACCGTTTACTAGCATGTTAAAGATCCCCTTCAGGGGTAAAGAAATTCCTAGCACACTTAACACATTTCAAATATTCACCTCTATCCGTTATAGGAAATATCACAAAACCAACCGTCATAAGCTGCCCCCGCCATCCCACCAAAATAGCTATTCATTTCTTCCGGGCACGGTCACCGAGATCGCCAACGTCTAAGAATCACTTGGTCATATCTTACAACCGTCTGTTTTGTCAGAGAGCGATCTCGCTCATCACCGTTAACTAAAACGTTAAAGATCCCCTTCAGGGGTAAAAATCTTAGCATGCTTGTCACATTTCAAAATATTCGCCTTCATTCATCTGTCTTAGGAAAAAAAAATATATCGAAAAGCGACCCCTCGTTTTGCCATACATCACCCCCGTCGAAATAGCCATTTCCCGTATCCACCATGGCCAATCATAGCCTCGTTGTAACATACGTCAAGCGCTACAGGCTCTGTCTACAAACACGCTTTTATTTAAAAAAGAATTGCATAGTTTTTTGTCCTATAGACTTGACATTTATTTTGCTGGTAGAGGGGATATAGATCTTTCATTTATACCAAACAAAAATTTTTGTCAACGTGTTAGTTTCCAAAATAGTAAAAATTCAAAATTTAAAGGTTTTCAAAAAATCACAAAATATAAAATGTTTTATTATAAAAAAATAAAAGTCATAGAGACCATTGGTTTGAACTATGGCGCAACATTCTGTCATGTTTGGTTTTCAAACTATCGCCTACTTTCAAAAACACTTTTTTATTTTTTTATAACGAATGGTCTATAGGAAAGAGGACGTCAGCTCGAGTCCAACGACACCTAATTTTTTTTAATCTGACCATCCGTTCGCCAAAGATCACCAATGTTCGCGAGAAAGTAGGCTATCATTTAGTTTTTCCTCCTACACCCTTGAAACTTGCTGTCCGCCTACAGGGCATACATACCCACCTATCACTAACGGCAATCAAACCTTTTCCCAAAATCCACCGTTTCCAAAATAGCACCAATCCAAAAAACAAGAATTTTCATTTTTTTTTAAATACCAACGCACATGCTTAGCCAAGAGAACGTCATCCCAACGCTAACAATACCTCGTTCGTTAAAATCCGACCACGCGTTCGGGAGATATCGCCCAAAGTTTATATGAAAGTAGGGGAAGTAGAACTCCAATTCACACTACTGCACAGTTTTAGTCTTAGAGGCTTGAAATTTATTTCGGGGGTAGAGGGGTTAGGGACCATTCATTTACGTCAAACAAACTTTTTTGTAAAATTCCAAGTTTGAAAAATATAAAAATTTCAAAATTGAATTTAAAAAAACGTAAAAAATAAAAACGTTTTATTATAAAAAATAAAGGACATAGAGACCATTCGTTTGCATCATAGCACAACGTTTATCATGTTTGATTTTCAAACTATCACCTATTAACAAAAACAAATTTTTTCAAAAGAAATTGAAAAATATAATGAATGGTCCATAGGAAAGAGCACGTCAGCCCGAGTCCAACGATATGCCGCAAGCCCATGGTTTCACGAAATATACATAAAAGGTAAGCGTAGCCGAGCGGCTAGTGTCACTATTTAAAACCCGCCTTGCTCCCCTACTCACATAATATAGTGAGGCTGCATTGCTCCTGAGGGGTCTACTTTGCACCACTTATAATAGTACTTTATGCAACGAGCCTATAATGGCAGTAATTAAGATACGATTATGTTTATAAAACGAGCGAGTTTTATAATTTCCATACGAGTGTCTTAATTACCATTATAGGCGAGTTGCATACGACTGTTAATGTTCGACGATAATTATAACTTTAATATATATTTTAACATAAATATTCATAAATATCTGTAGAGATTCAGTCACTAGCTCTGCAAGCGCTTGGTTGGATATCTCTGTTTTCCAAGTGCGCTCTGTGTGCTTGGCAATGTTTACAACCTGCCAATGTGCATCCGCATTCAGTCAAACTGTCACTGAAGTCGTTTGAAAGCAATGCGCTGTGTTAAAATTGGCGTTGGGGATATTAAGGTATAATACAGTGCTATTTCTAGTCTCATATTCGCAAGTATATTTACGCGAACATATGCACGGTGCACATTCGGTAATTTATATAGACAGGTTGGATTTTGAGCGCATGCGCGAAAGTATCCTTACCTAATTGGTCAAACAACTGTTTCTTGAGCTCTGATTGGCGGGAGAAAATGTTTCATAATGAAAAATAGTGTGATATAGTTTTTTGACACATAATGTTTACATTTCGGCATCGTCGAATATAAACTGGATTTAAGTAACCCCATTCTTTATTCTGATGCATTTTAATTATATTTCTGCATTATATATTATGGAGATGGTTCGGGAATATAAAAGAAAACCATAATCACGTCGATACTTCGATTACACTCCCCAACAGTTAAAAGAACGCCTGGAAAGTATCAGGAACGATGCATTTTTCCATAGAATGGCTGCAAGTCACTTTAAAACTTTAATGAGACTGGGACAACAGTATATGCAATGACTAAGTTAAAGAAGTCATAGAAATGGCCATCAAAACTAGACGAACGTGTTTATGAACGGAAGGATATTGCAGTATGCATATTGTAGATCCACCGAAGATGATAAATAAAAGAGATTTTTTTTCATATCCCCGAATGTTGACCTGTGTAGTATTTAAGGGTGCATAGATTATGTAAATATGCTTTCCTTCATGGTGAGGGTGGTACCACCAAGGAATCTATTATTTCGTTTTGTTTCAAGTATAAACTTGAAAGTTTGAAAAAAAAATGGGTTTTTTCTAGTCTAAGAAATGTAAAAAATGGAACGGTGCATTGCTACATCCAATTGTTCCATTAAAATTACTTTGATTTTGAAGTTGGAGCAAATTAACCCGCCCGTATGGGAAACATTGCCCCCCTTTTAGATATTATGTAAATCATTGTAAAATGGAAATCCAGAAACCTCTTCACTAAGACACAGTTCCTTAGTGATTTTGTTATTTACTTGGCAATTATGAACTTTATTTGTTAACTTTAACTTGGGAATTTTAGTACATCTTGACAAAGTGCCTAAATATGGGAGCTTTACGGTAATAATAATGTTATTGGTTTTACGTCCATTTTAACAGCTGCGGATTTTAGTGCCGGAATTCTGCCCCGAAGGGGATCCTTAACTTGCCAGTATATCTACTGACACGACGCCCTCGCTTTTGCGCAACCTCGAATGACAAAGGGCAGCGCCAGGATTCGACCCTGCAACCTTGACAACAGCAGGTGAGAACGTTACCGCTGAGCCACGCAGCCAGCCATTAACAACAAGGTTTAGATACAACGAAATAGCAAAATTTCGCTCTTTTATAAAAGATCTTGCAAGTGAACCTACTGCCACGACGTTGTCGCATTTTGAACACATTTTAATGCCATTGAAATGTACAGGTATCGATCGTGCAATCTTGGGGCATTGAATCCAAACTTAATCCTAGAAACACACTGTGGGATCGCCCGCTACACGGCCATTTTATGATCTCTTCTTTGTGTGCGTCAAATGCCGTTAGCTTGCTATTATTTCATCTACCTTCAAAGTTGGAATAATTGTTCATGTGACTACATCGTTGAAGCGTTTGGAATATTTTGCTGCTGAGTATTGTTATATTAGGGTCACATACGATCCTACGGTGTGGTTTGTGTAACAAAAATTTCTACGAGGTACCTTCCTTTATCGTACAATTCAATCATGTCTAGTTGTGAAAACACTGTAAACCCTTGTAACCTAAATAGCAAGATGTATTATTGTCCATACAAAGACAGAAAAGGGGAAACAAAGTGCGTGATTTTTTCTTGCAGTCTGTGTGAAGAACACTCACAAGCAATCCGCAGTGAGTGCGAAGTTGACAGGGGCTAGGTTTTCTTAGAATGGCTGAAATGAACAACTGTGTGCTATTGTTAGTTAATTCATATATCGACGTATTAATTTATGTTCCTATATGCATGAGGATAGTAATAATTTATTAAATTATGGCAGTTAATAGTTTGTGTTCAGTAAATTGTTATTTCCAACAAGGCAACTTAATTAATCAATAGACTACATGTGTGAGTGCATAGAAGCAGGGAAGTACATCAATGCGATTTTTAGATTACTGAGAAGAGATTAAAATACATTAAATTAACCCCTGGCAAAACAGCCCGTGGAGGGCGTAGGCCTACCAAACGACCGCAGCCCAGCCATTTGGCCAGCAGATATTGGGGTGACGTGTGATCAGCGCATCGGGTAACCTCGGCCGTTAATCTTGGTTTTCGTGATCGGGGCGCTGCCTCACTGTCAGCTACTCAATTGTCCTCACGAGGCAGAGTGCACCCCGTTCCAGCCCTCACGTCAGTTTCTAAAATCCTTGGCGGAGCCGGGAATCAAACCCGGGGGCTTCGGGTGAGAGGCAGGTGCGCTACCCCTACACCACGCGAACACAGAGAAAGGAAACAACATGAATATTAAGATCATAAATTCCAAATGAATTCCTATATCGCTTTTTAGGATTGGGGCACCAGGGACCCCTCAGTGTGGTTTATGTCCTGAAAGTATCACAGTGTAGTTCTAGGACTGGCTATGCCTATCATTCCGACAGGGTTTGTCTAGAATATCAAAAGAAACGTCCACTGCACTCCCACTTCTCTCTCTTGCTGACCTCAGAGCGCTCTGGGGTTGTGTGACCACGTTCTATTAAAACTTGGATTTTCAATATCATTACTCGTGGGAGTTGGTTGGCACTACGTGACTTTGTTCCAGTTTCAATAGGGAGCGAAAGAGAGACTTTATATTATTAGGGTTTTATTCAGCAGCGAGAATGAGTGGGAAGTGTGAGCTCGCTCAAGCAGTGGGCGACCAATATATATCTGGGTTGCTGGCTCGAACCAGATATTCTAACGATTTTAACATATAAAAGGTGGGAGGACGTAAAAAAGAGAACACTGCGGTGTCATCTGCAGAACACAATACAGTGTATTTCTCAGTTGTGGACAGTATAATACTTAATTCTTGTAAAAGGCTTCAAGAACCTTCCGCTAATTACACTTGTGTGAAGCTAAATTATAAGTTAGATTTGACTAACGCTCTTAGGTTCCAACGTTCGTCACCAGGAGCCGTCTGCGGTGGCATCTAGCAACCAAGTTCACAAACTAGTTGTTGTTGACGGTGGTATTAGGTAGCAAAAGTAGGAACAACTCTAAAATTGTTTGTCTGCAGTCCTTACTTGAATTAAAAACAGATAACACACATTAATACAGCCATCACAATTAACACCGGATTTCAGACAGATTCTGCACACACCCAAAGTACACGGGGCAACATGACCGCGTTGTCGCAACCCCAAAACTGAGGAACCAACCAACCAACCAACAAGCTTCAACTCCTCAGTTAACTATCAGCAATCTCTTGGCCAGCTTGGTGTCTTAGCCGAAACCCCACACAAGACACGGCTCAAACCTAGATGAATTGCTGAGTTTTAATTCACTGGCCGTGAAAACCAATATACCATCTTTTTGGAAGCCTTCATAGGGAGGTTGAGGCTGCTTGGGCTTTTAGTTCTCGCAGTCAAGTGGTGCAGTTGCACCTAATGTAAAGGGAGGTGGCGCGCAGTTCGCTACGCCAGTGGGGGCCCGAACGGGGAAACCAAGAACCCGCTGATGAGCCAGCTTGGTGTCCTAGGCGAAACCCCACACAAGACACGGCACAAACCTAGAAGAATTGCTGAGTTTTAATTCACTGGCCGTGAAAGCCAATATACCATCTTTTTGGGCTAAACTTAAGAACCAACCAACCCATCTTTTTGGAAGCCTTCATAGGGAGGTTGAGGCTGCTTGAGCTTTTAGTTCTCGCAGTCAAGTGGTGCAGTTGCACCTTATATAAAGGGAGGTGGCGCGCAGTTCGCTACTCCAGTGGGGTCCGGGCGGGGACACCAAGAGCCCGCCGATGAGCCAGCTTAGTGTCCTAGGCGAAACCCCATACAAGACACGGCACAAACCTAGAAGAATTGCTGAGTTTTAATTCACTGGCCGTGAAAGCCAATATACAATCTTCAGTTTATGAGCTCACTCGTTAAAAGTAATCACTCCATCATATGTATGTCTACCCATTTTTATTTCAGTTTGCTATGGGGTGAGGTTTGAGATGCAATGAAAGTCAATGCAGTGGTTTTTACGGCCGGATGCCCTTCCTGACTCCAACCTCATGGCAGGAGTTAAAGAGAGATGAAATGAATGACGATGAATGAAAGTGCGCAAGGAGGCGTGGCCTCTCAGAAGGTACCGTCCCAGCTTTTGTCTGGAGATGAAAGTGTGAAACTACAGAAAACCATTTCAAGGGGCTGGAACCCACGTCTACCGGGTCCGCAGATAGCGCTGCGCTTTAGCGAACGTAGCTACTGGTATCGGTAGTAATCACTTCACCGTATAACAGGTGATATATAATATATTTTATATTGGTTCAATGCGCGTCGTTGCGTAGTGGATGTAACTGGTTCTGCCAAGAAATTTAAATTTGGTCTGAGGCCTGGAACGGGGTACACTCAGTCTCCTGAGGCAAAACTGAAAGGAGCGAGGTTCGATGACTACCTCACCCATCCTGGAAGTGGTTTTCCGGGGTTTCCCACTCCACTTCAGGAAAATGGGGATGGTTCCTAACTTATAGCCACGACCGCTTCCTACCCTAATCCAACATCAAAATACACATACTAGTACAGACCTTACAATGTCACAGGTTATCAGACACATTCTACACACACAAATACACGGGGTAACATGAGCACGATGTCACACAGCCCCTAAAGGATCAACAACAACAATCATACGAATAATATAATCATTGTAACCAGCCTTTTTCCATGTGTGGGTGTGTCATAACATGTTTAGATAGATCTGATCTTTTAGAATTTTAATGTGTTTTTAGCGGAACCTCTGTTGCTTAGGCGGCAGCACGCCGGCCTCTCACCGCTGCACATTGGGTCAAAATCAAAATCTAGGGGGACAAAATTATTTTTACGTTTTAATCATGAATTTAGAGTGAAAGCAACGTATATAATTCGTTTACTTCATAATAAACATCAGTTAAGACCTTTTTTAAGCTACATCTACGTGTACACGTGCAAGAAATTGTCTATGACTAGGGGTTGGATAGAGCCTAAACTACAATAGATTGTACTCAGTTTACCTTTAATTTGGAAGACTGCAGTTGTGGATAATTGCAGACAGCACTTCAGTCACTATCACTAATCACTCGATGACCCTGACCTTAATGACTCATCACATGTGCCATCTGAAGCATCATCGTCACTCACTGCCTCATGCTGTTCATGATGAGCAGGTACATCTGGTTCTTTCAGGAGTAGTAATACTTCACTGGAAAATGATCTTCTTTTTATGTTGAATTTTGGTTTTATGAGATATTACTGGGTCCGAAGATATCAGCAGCATATGTAATATGTCCTCATTTGTATGTTTTCGTGAGAATTTCCTAGAATGTCCAAATCTGTATTTTCTCAAATCTTTGTTACGTGATTCTAGGGCTTCTTCTGACAATTGCCCGATAGGTATAATACAAAAATCAATTATATCTGCACCATGCATTAATACTTTATGCACAGTGACTGGCATATAATACCATGGATATAGATTTAGATACAATTTTGCTGTATCCTGGGTGTAGGTTTTGAAAGCGGGTGTGTTTATAGGGAACTGACAAGAAAGAGCACACAAAATTGTAGAAAAACGTCTGATTAGCTCTTCATTTACACCCGTAATTTTGGATGACAAGACAGGATCCTCAAAAAAACGGCGAGCAGTGTTGCCATCATTCGAATTTCCGACGCCTCCAGATCTTGGTTTGTCAATATGCAGACCCATTTCTGATCGAAATGTATTTTGTATTACTTTCTTTCTGTTTTCTATTTTTCCCTTATCTTCGTCCCCTCTTGCTTGCCATTTCTTAATTTCTATTTTGTAAGATATATGTAGCAGCCATTCAAAAAATCGGATCCAACAATGGAGGGTAGATAATCCAAATTTATAGCTGTCCTCAGGACAAACTGTTTTTGGGAGTGTGTTATTCATATCTCTGGGACCAGCACCACACACATAACACCTCTGTGCTGATGAACCTGTAATAGAATTGCAGACTTTTCCATCCACCATGGTCAGCAATAGAGTTTGGTTAATATATATGTATTGATCACCAAGTTCTATTTTACTTGGTTGGAGGGACATTATTTCAGTTTCAACTAATTGAACCTCTCGCCTAGTCAATTCGACAGTCTCCTTTTCAAACAATAATTTAAGAGGTCTGCAAAATCGTGTCGAAGAAGGTCGTGGGTTCTGCCATAGAATTTTCTTTTGATTGTTGCTTTCTACATTTAAAGAATACATTTGTAATGGAACAACTGAAATTACAAAAACATCAGAGTCACTGCCGTCATCATCTGTAAATTTCTGCTTATACTGACTATGTCCGCTTGAACCATCACACCCCCATTTTAATATAATATGAACTGTATCATTGCTAGAGATAGACTGCTTCAAAACATCTTCTTGAACTACTGCAAGGCGCTCAATTGTATGGTCGACCAGTGATTGCAATGTTATTGTGGCTGATGTTTCCGTTATTGTTATTGATTCACTTGGTGGATAGCTTTTCTGTTTTGTTTCTCTAATGATGTGGTAAGGTGGGAAAATATTACAGTTCCTATTTTTGCTGTAATTGTTATCTACAAGGAATGATAGAGTCTCTTCACCGGTAAGTGGTACAGGTTTTACAGCTGGTGATATATAGGATTTTTTAATTTTAGTAGCTCTATGTGGGGACTTAAGAGTTTCTTTAACAATTTTTGCAGTATCTCGTTTTCCAGTCATGTGCAGTGATACTTGTCTGGCATGAATAAGTTCTTGCTCTGAATGTGCAGAGAGTAGCGGTTGAATTTTTCGTCTCTTTGATTTTTCACTACTTTCGTGAAAAAGCTTCCTAGGCCTTCCGACTTTCGATGTGGATGGAGTAGGATGATTTAAATTTTCTGTTAATTTAGAATCATACACAATTTTTGAAAATGTTATCTCCTCTTTTAACCAATAAGAATATTTTGAAATGAATTTTGATTTATTTCTATGAACCTGCTTCCACCGCCTGGTAAAATTATCAACAAAATCCTTTAAATCTCCTTGTAGGCATTCAGTTATTTCTTCAGAACAATTTTCTACCCCTAATTTACTTTTAACAAACTCACAAAGTTCCACTTTTGACACAATCTTCGAACCCAGTGCTACAAACAGTTGTAAACGTGTGAGAACTGGTTGCGCGGCATCTCCTAAAACGTAAAATAACTAAGTAAGTTGCAAGAAGATGCAAAAAAACTTATAACAGGCGTAAACTACAAGACTTTATCTACATCTTAACATTAAGCGGAACGTGACGCAGAGTGACGCGACATACTAAAAATCTACGTGAAAATATAATTTTAAAATTAATAGTTAAATATTATATAATGCAAATATAGCTAAAATTACGTAACAATTACGCCCGTTAATAACTGAAACACGTTACAAATGTAAAGATCATGCCTTCAGCTGCATGTTCCATCTTAAAGAATCAATCTAACCACATAGACAACCAAACTACAGCCACTTACATTCACCCTCCAATTCAGACTGCGAGATAACGCAGGCTCAGTGCAGGAGATAAGATTAGATTCCAGCTCGAACAGTGGTGCCAGATTTACACTAAGATGCGTTTATATCCCGGAATAGTGAGCGGCAATCATATGAGAATGCTGTAGAAGTAATAAATTTTGATTTTTTAATTATGAAAATAAATAATTTTGTCATCCTAGATTTCGATTTTGACAAACTCTGCGCTGGGTCCATGGTTCAAATCCCGGTTGAGCCATGTTTAACCTCTCTCTTTTCTTTATTCCTTTGGAGGCCGTCCCGGTGGACTCAGACGCCATGTGATCTACTTCCTGTGCGGACGTGCCTTTAGGCTCTCCGCCTTATCATTTAAAATGTGATATTTTTCCTTTTTATTTAACATCGTCACTACTTCACCAGCGACCGGCTGGATTACCTTTTGATCAATTACTTCCTCCCTTTATAAATATTTTTTTATTGGAAGTGAGCACAGGTATGTATTTAATTTGTTTCCGTTATTTATTATTATAAGTTATTTATTATTAATAACCATCTTCCTCTCATGAAGTGACTACATTACACTTGGGCGAAGAGTACTCCATTCTCTTCCTAAATTCTGGCCGGGTTTCGTCGTGTGTTTAGTTATTGTTTGATTTCAATTCATTAAATTTCCATTTCTTTATCCATGTGTCTTATTTAGTAGTGTTTGACGATCGGGCTGCTCTCTCTCTCCATCTCTCTCTTCAAACCTAGGCCTAACTTATTCTAGCTTTCTAGCACCAGGAGGGTATTCCTAGCACTCCTCGTGGGACCACCTTCAGGGAGCCTGGAGTCGCTCGGCACATCTGGCCTGCAAATACGGGCCCAGCACAGGTCAGAAATTAACATCAATTTCTACTGCGTACTCCTTTCTTTTTCAATTGGTTCCAGTGATGCAGCTAGTAGGCACACCAAGAATATGTTTATTTTAACAGGGCGGTGCACGGTCACTCCATGCGAGATTTGTGCTGGACAAAGCGGAGGCAAACAGGTTTTCCCTGTCTCAAATTTCATTCCTGCAACACTCTCCACTGTAATTTAATTTCCTCTGTCATTAATTTAATCATTGACCAAGGGAGTGTGACAGGCTTCGGCAGCCGGCAGAGTTCATATCCTCGCTGCCATATGGGGGCTCCATTCATTCCATTCCCTAACCCGGTCGGTCGACTGGAAACAGGCTGTGGATTTTCATTTCAATGTGTTTTTAGCCTTTAGACGACGACACGGCGCGAGGAAATGTTCTGCGCATTAACTACGGGATTCTGCTAGAAGCATCAGCAGTTTAGTTGGTAGCACGGTGTCCTTGACAGGGTGAATCCACACGTGTGGGCTGTGGGCTGTCGAAATCGTGAGTGTGTATTGCAATAGGCCTAAGCGAGCGATCATAAAGGGTATTGGAAGAGTGCAACAGTATACAGGGGGTAATGTTAGCTACTAAAGAGAGAGTTTTTTTCTGTTGGTGGAACACATTTTTCGCAAAAGCGATCGGTTTACAGGAAAAGTAAAAATAAAATTCCAGGCGTGGTTTTCTAATTCAAAGTGTCCAAACCGGGATACTGTTCGTGTTGAAGTCTGTCTTCGAACGTAAGGACAACACTTCCAGCATCTGTTATGGATGGCTATGGTCAGTGCAAATTTACTGTTTCTTTTGATCCAAGCGGCAGCCGTGCTGCCAATATAACTGCTGATGCTAACTCTGGCAGTAGCACGTAAGCACTGCAGAGAACATTCCCTGGCGCCCTCTAGTATTTTTAGAAAAAAATTTGATAACAACCTTTGATATGGAAAATGTTTGAATGTAAAACTTGCAGCTCGACTTACATTATACTGTATATTGTCGCTGAGGAAGGTCACAATTTGACCGAAGCCAGTACTATACTTAAAAGTACAAGTTATCATTAACTTAAGGTATTAATTTTCTGAATATGTTTAGATAGAGTTGTGTTTGAGTCTTCAGTCTTTTGACTGGTTTGATGCAGTTATGCATGCCTCCCTGTCTTGAGCTAATTGTTTCATCTCTACATAGCTACCACATCCTACATCCGAGGCAATCTGTTTAACATATTCTTTCATTGGTCTACCCCTACAGTACTTGTCCTCAACCTTATTTCCATAACTAAGCTTGCTATTCCTGGGTGTCTTAGTATGTGACGTACCAAACTATCTCTTCTCGTCATTTGCAGTCCCCAGAAACATCTCTCCTATCCCACTCGTCTTAATACCTCCTCATTTGTAACCCTATCTACCCATCTGATCCTCAACATTCTCCTGTAACACCACATTTCAAACGCTTCAATTCTCCTCTTTCCTGCTGCACCAATAGCCGAAGTTTCACTTCCATAGAGTGCCATGCTTATATAGATTAAAGTTTTTGATAGAACTTCGTGAGGATTGGCTGGCAGGACCTCTATTGAACCTTTCCTAATTTTGCGACTCACCCAAATCCAACAGCAGCTGCGCAAAACCTTTTCAACTTTTCTGAATATTCTGGAAGCTATATAATAAATTGAAATGAGACTTAGTTCACACTATAGGCCTAGTTCTTTATAAATATGTTAGGTTCATAAATGTAAGCTTCCAAGAAAATTTCATATTTCTGAAGTTTAATCGCTATTATGGGTCACCAAGTTAATCTAACAAAGAAAACCATATCCATTTAAATACTATTGTTTTCAAAAATTCGTTGATGTTGTTGCTGATTCAATGAAGTGTTTTTATCAGTATAAATGATCTTGTCGACTTCGTCGTTACGCTGGGGTCTGGCGTTACGTTACGGTGACGGGACGAAATGTACCCAGAAGCTCTGAGGTGTGTGACGTCATAGTACCGCTTGGTGCATGTGTTCCCCGACAATCTCTACTTCGTTAGTATAAGACAAGAATCCCCGACTTTTGTATGTCACGGGTAATCTCGAGAACCACTGGATGGATTTTGATGGTGTTTTCACCATTCTATAAAGGATATCTCGAGGAAAGATTCGGTAGAAAATAATTTATGTATGATCAAAGGACGCCAAGCAGTAACGATTTCAGTGAAAAAGTCGAAAACAAACTTGGCATCCGTGCGCTTCTTAAGCTTACGCTGGGCAAACCGTCAAAAATATCAAATATACTATGAGCGTAAGAATTGGTCAGCACGAACAGTTCTACAAAAAAAAGTCCGCGAGAGCATATCTCTATCTTCAATACATCGCCCACTATAAGTGTTTTTAGACTGGATGGAAGGGACACGTCCCCGCGCGCTCTGGTGAGCGTGACGGCATCCTGCGCGCTTGAACTTGCTTTGCCCTTGGTTTTCAATTGCCATTCGCGAGTAATTTGAAAGTATTATAAAGCAAGATAAGTATTATGCAGATAATTTCCTAACATGTCAAGCGTCTTTGGAATCGAGCGAAGCAAGAAGCCTCCAGCCTTTCTAGCATTTTTCAGCAATTGTAGCATTCAAAATGATACAAAGTCTAGTCTTTCAGACTGACTGTGCCTTTTTTTTTGACTTTGTCGTCATGTAGTCCTGTGTACTTGTATGTGTGTGGAATTTTTATGATAACGTGTATTTATGTGATGCCTGTATTAGTGTGTGCTTTTTTAATAGAGATGACGACTGGGAGGTAGGCGGTCGTGGCCTTACATTAGAAACCGTACCGGCATTCGCCTTAAGTAGGAGTGGGGAAACCACGGAAAACCACATCCATGATGGCTGAGGTGGGAATCGAACCCTCCTCTTCTCAGTTTTGCCTCATATGGCTGAGTGTACCCCGCTCCAGCCATCAGACCAGAGTAAAATTTCTTGGTGGCTACGTGGTTCAGCAGTAACGTTCTCGCTTGCTGTTCCCAAGGTTGCAGGATTGAATCCTGGCGCAGCTAGTTAGTACTTGAGGGTACGCAAATGTGATGGACGTGTCAGTAGATTTACTGGCACGTTAATGAGCCCCTTCGGGGCAAAATTCCGGCACCCCAGCGGCGTCTCTGAAAACTGCAGTTGATAAAAGGGACCGAGGACCAATAGCATTATTATTACTATTATTATTATTTTCTTAGCAGAGCCGGGAATCAAACCCGGGCCTCC
Organism: Meconema thalassinum; assembly: GCA_946902985.2. Lineage (NCBI taxonomy): Eukaryota > Metazoa > Arthropoda > Insecta > Orthoptera > Tettigoniidae > Meconema > Meconema thalassinum. Next base: position 768,574,576 of record OX336388.2, on the reverse strand, counting down.
GCATTGACAACCAATTATATCAATCGTATGGCATTTACACATCACCTTTGGAACACCAAGAAAAATATATACAAGATTTAAAAAATTACAGATATATCATTTACATAGTCAATCGTATTTGCTGTAGCATGCAAAAAGTCCAATTGGTTACCACAAAACAAGTTCTGAGGGCACTCTTCGACTATATGTCTCATTGTCTGACGCGGGTATCCACAGGAGCACTCAGGAGAGTCGATCTTTCCCCATTTGTGAAAAAGGTCACCGCATCTCCCATGGTTGGTACGTAACCTATTCAGAGTGCACCATGTCCTACGGGGCAAATCAAGTTCCCGTGATTTGTTGTTGCTTTGGAGAAAACTATGTAGCTCTGGTGGAGTGTTATTATACTATTCTTGTGCCCAGGCTTCATGAAGATTGAAGTTATGGTTTGCCAGGTTGATTGCTGTTCTGATTGCAGGATGTCTGGAGCGGAGTCTGTTGATTTGGATGGCAGGTACGTCCTCATGGATTTGCAATTGTTGGTTGTTGCTGATTTTGTTATTTTCTCTCAGGTGGATATTCTTTCTTCTCAGCGTAGGAGGTGGAATACGGATCAGGACAGGTAGCCAGAAAACAGGTGTGGACATGATTGTACCAGTAATAATCCGCATAGTTTGGTTTAGCTGTGCATCTACTAGCTTCGTGTTGCTCCTGTTGAACCAAACAGGGCTGCAATATTCTGCTGCTGAGTATACAAGGCCTAGGGCAGTTTAACGAAGAGTAGAAGCAGTGACAGCCTAAAATGCTTGACACTAAACAAAGAGGCGGACTAATTTCAAAAATTTAAAGTGGTGGGCCCACATAGTATATTTGTAAAACCTATTTTACAATATCTATCACCCACTAGGAATCTTAATACACTAAATCATTATGGCCTCCGGGCGTTCAATTAAAATACCCCGCTATGGCCATTGGCTGCATTTCAAATATGATTATGGTTATAATATTGTAATATTTAGAATTATTCAAAACAGAGGAAGCTTAGAAGCTTATTTGCAGTGTTGTCTCCTTAACAATTTATTGATAATCTTTAGTCAGTCAACATGTATTGAATGTTATCCATGGGCTGTATTTAAAGCAGAATCACGAATTACTGCAAGGAGCTCTCTAACGTTTACCCAGAGGGTGAAGTACATTGCTTCGCAGTTGTGATGCTTATTAAATAAAATTTCATGTGATATTTGAAGAGCTTATTTCCAAAGTGAAGCCTCCGTGGCTTAGGTGGCAGCACGCCGGCCTCTCACCGCTGGGTCCGTGGTTCAAATCCCGGTCACTCCATGTGAGATCTGTGCTGGACAAAACGGAGGCAGACAGGTTTTTCTCCGGGTACTCCGGTTTTCCCTGTCAAAATTTCATTCCAGCAACACTCTCCACTATCATTTCATTTCATCTGTCATTCATTTCATCATTGCCCCAGAGGAGTGCGTCATGCCTCGGCAGCCGGCACAGTTCATATCCTCGCCGCTAGATGGGGGCTTCATTCATTCCATTCCTGACCCGGTCGGAGACTGGAAGCAGGCTGTGGATCTTCTTCATTTCCAAAGTGACGTAAATCCATGAAATTCAAATTCTCTGTTTCGCGTCTTTGTTTCTTCGATTAATTAAATTCAGATATGATTATGAATATAAAGTAATTTCATTCATTTCTTTTATACACATCCTGACACTGTGTTTTAAAATCTCCTATCAATGGAAATGTTGGAAATCGTCTCATGTGAGTTGGGGTTAGGACGTTTTGGAAATAAAGCATATATTTGCATACGCTTTGAGTGATATTTTTGAACATTTTAAACACAACAAATACAAACTGATTCTTTAAATTTATCCATGGCCTTGACTTATCACGTGATATCACGTGATGTCCAGAGTGCCATCGGATTGGTCAACATGGATATAAGACACATTGGAAATAAATACACGTAGGAGTTTTCAATTTGCAAATAAACTTAGTTTTTAGATCTCTTTTAATATGGGATATACGACGTATTGCGTCTTAAAACCTTTGCTATGTGTTGAGAGAATCTATACACTTGCTTACGAAAGAAAGACAAACTAAAATACCGTTAATTGTGGATTTGCGTCACTTTGGACATACGCTTTTCATGTGGGTACTTGGAGATAGCCAAGCTGATTGGCCGCTGCCACATCATGATAGAAATAGTTGTGCAATGCAACTGCACGTGAAGTGACGGCAACCCCTAATCACTTGCGGCAGTTGCGCATGACTTTCCACGTTAGCATGCCGAGCTACTCTGGACGGTATAGCCATGTATGACTGCTACTTTGAAATGTAATGTGATAGCCTAGTATGAACGGAGGTGTTATTGGGATATTTCTGCATAATATAATTGAAGCCATACTGTGCCCGTTGGACGAGGTTATCTGGTTACCACCAACCGTAACGTGGCCTCCCAGATGACCTCTACCTCGAGACACATTGCCGGAGAGGATCGGAATGCACTTCTTGGGACTAGCCGGCACAAGACTCTGCTTCCCTAAGGAACAGGTTCCCATCACAGTGATTGTCATATACGCCCAAAGAAAATGCACCCCCAAAAGGTCAAAACTACTAAATAATTAAAATCCAGACTTAAGACATACTCATGGTTGGTTTATTTAGAAAGGTCAAACCCCTGTCCTACGGTCGGAGGGTTTGATAAAACGGCTATTCCGTAGCAAAAAGCAAAGAAAAAAATTAACAACTCATAAAATTAACGTAGAATCCCCTCGACAGGTCCTAAATACAGCAAAACAAAGCAAAACTGGGGAAATGGTACCGCAAGAAAAACCGTTATACAAAAAAACTGATGCTTCTAGAAAGAAGGCATCATGGCATCAAAACATGTCAAACATGACAGCAAAGTTAAAGGAGTGGTACTATCCCATATTTACATTTATCCTATAATTATTTGAACTCCTCCTGCTTTAATCTGATCAACGGCGTCAGACGTCCGTGATACACAAACTATACAAAACTAATTATTGTCAGTCATCAGTTTACAGTACACTGGTACAATTATATATAAACAACAAAGATGTTTTATATTACAAGAGACAGTAGGGTAATAGTGGGAAACACATCAGTAATAAATAAGTTATACACACAAATAATCATCTTATTAATCCTGCCTGCAACAGATAAACAACTGTTTGTTGTCCATCGTCATCTATCAGGGTGTCTATACTTGAGAATCAAACTGTGCAAGAACAGCATTCCCCTGTTCGGGTCACGCCCCACGAGTTCTGAACTTTGGGTTCGTGCGATCTCAGTCAAAGTCTATCAGTGTTAGCTACTAAAACTTACTAGTAAGAACGAACGAAGGCGCAATGCATTGGTCTGCTAGACTACAGGTACAAGATCAAAATTTAACAACGATTAAGGTTTAATTGTATTATTAGCATTGCCGGTTTAGGAAATAAATTGTTAATTCATGATTTAGTCCTAAGTTTATTGTCGTAGATTTATGAGTCCATTGATCATTAAGATAGTTGACCATATACAAGGCGTCGCAAGAGCGTGCTACCAACATGTGGTACACCTCAACAAAGAATACGTGGCTCGCACGTTAACAATAACACAATCGGTACTCAAAAGAGACTATCCCTTTTCCTCCTCGGTCCAAACTTGTTCTGTAACATAGATCTGGCCGGCTTTCTCTAATAAACGTTGTAACCAACCCTGCGTGTATTAAAAACACGGTAAATAATCGTTCACTTACAAGTGAGAATACATAATAGCCTTAAGGGTCCAACTTATCAAATGGTTGCTCAAATCCATTATAAATCATGACAAAACATATCGGAGCTCGCTCACAAATACCTGCGAGTATATTAAAAAATTAGCATTACCTATCAGTACACCTGTACCAGAAGAGCTTTGCAAAAATCGATACTGAATCAAGGTCAATAGCATGAGCATAAACAAAGCAGAGCCCATAAGAACATTCCTAGCAAGGTCTAGAAATAAAGAAAATAAAAATGAAGTCGATAGTAAATTGTCTCACAAGAGAGATCATAAGTAACCTTGGGCAATGTCATCGGCGTGGACTGGGCAAACACCTGTCATTGTGCTCCCAGCGCTTGGCACTAAACAGCATAGCGCGTCAGTGAATCTCAAAGAAAATGTCTATCACTGATCTGTTAACACATTAAAGCACAGTAAATGTAGACTGAGTGTTCTTAGCAATCACTGTAAAGGATTATACACATGTAAAGGAAGTTACTATAACGTTAAAGACGAATCAATTACAAGTAGAATGATATGTTTGGCTTCTGACAACCAAATAGACGTAACAGAAAGATATTCCTCTCTCTTTGAAAGGCTTTGACATTTTGTAACGCCACTGAAGCTCACAGCGAATGAGTGCTGCGTACAAAACATGTTTAAATGATAATAAAATACTGGTTCACACCTTAACCTTAGGTGGAACTAATCGAAATGATACGAATCGTGTAACATAAACTTTATGAGTAAGTTCATAACATTACGAGACTCATGTACAGCGATGTGAATTATCTGAATTCTAGTGGCGAACTGCTCACTCTTTAAAAATGTACATTACAATAACAACAGGCTGGATCCCTTCCATACCTAAACGATACACTATAATGTTAAATAAAGACGTCAGTGGCGTACGAAAAATAATAGAAATGGGGACTTCAAAAACTTTAACCAAATATCAGCTGGAGCTGAATTAAAAACATGCCCCTGTTACAAATGACTAAATTGATGTTCCGTCATACAGAATTACCTTCTAAGAACAATATCGCACCGTGTGGACACACACAATCTGGTGACTAACTCAGTGTCGAGTAACGAAATGCAAAGAGAAGCATTCAGAAGCGTGAAAAATCACCTTAAGGAGGTGGTCAAAAAGAATGATAGAAGCCTACCTTGATGACTGACAATGAGTTCCGGATGCTACAGACTAATCCACCCATGACCATCCACCGTACAGAAATAGATTAGGAAATCATGACTCACAGCTATTGCAGATAATTATCCAGACACGAGGATTGAGGATTTTGCCTTTCATCCCGACACACCACAAATATCTTCTCTGCTCGGCCACAAGCATGGTTATCCTCGGGTGGTCATCCATTGTTGTAGTGTGGCTTAGGTGTTCAGCATTCCTCCCATTCCGAGGTTTAAGCCATAGCCCTCATCTTCTTAGATGTTGGATTGTTCGGCCTCAGCACGTGGTGAAATACAGGCATCTTGTAGAGTCGTTGAAATTCGTTTAAAAGTGGACACAGCTTCAAGCGTGTTAAAATTCACAGATTTTACACCTTTTCCACCAGCAGACTATATTTAAAAATGGCCTTGTCTGCTAAAACATATAAACTGGCTTTGACACTGGGCACGTGTCTTTCCACTGAAGCTAAACAACTTCACACGCTTTAGATATCATATCGAAGAATATCAGCTTAATCTTATTTGTTTTACAGTCGGCCTTTGCACGGCTCGTAAATATTTCACTGGATCTATTGAATATGACGACCAGATTCTTCCCCTTGGGTTTACTGGTACACAACTTGTTTGTCACAGGTCAGCCATAGAAGCACGCTGTAACCATGTGGTCAACACTTCACTGAATAGAAATATAATCCGATTCACAATCTTGGACGATCTTCTCGCGTCACCAGCACACTTCGTGCTATAATTGATACTTTCAGACGTATTCACTTTACACAATTTGAACGTCGATGATACTTTAGACTTGGTCACCTGGGACCTTCACAATTTCACATCCGCTCGCCATGCAAGCGCGGATTCAAGTCATTCCTTCATGGAAGTAGGTGTGCTCAGTTCGATCACTTCCGAGTCATTTAGCGTCTAAGTTCATTCCTTCCGCGTATCGGCGGTGTTATACCTGCGGTCGTAAACCTTAAATAAAATATTATTAGCCCATTAAGAATGTGGCTAGTTAAGCTGAATGACTGATTATTTTAAATTCAGGTTGTACATCAAAGAGAACTCCTTTGATCATGTAAGGTAATTTTATACTGCTTCTTAATGAAGTCAAAAGAACATTTAATGTAGTGGCATGCTGCTGTGGGGGCTTTCACAATTCTTGAGCATTATAAATTCCATGGTTCGTGTACAAGCTATCACCAGCATGAGCTATTCGGGCTCAATACAAAGGTAAGGAAGGAAGCCGCTCTTGGAGTAATGCTAATTAACGGAAGAAGTGTGTATTAAAAAGGGTCCGGACAGTCGAGGAGGTTATATATCTAAGATCCTTGACACTATAGTGCTTTCTTTTTGAGAAAGGAGGAACGTTTGTGTTGGCGGAAAATCCCGAGATAAATTTTGCCATAATGATCACGGCCTACTGAATTCAAATGGGTTCTTTAACATGCCAACAACGTATGGCATGCATGCCGAGATTTTTATCGCCTATCACAATTCAGTTACCACGGCCAGGAGCGAACCTGCAAGCTTAGGGTTGGTAGTCTGACACGATAACCACTCACTCACCGTGGCAAGTGATCATAACGATGACTTGCATAGATAACTTTTACACGTAGGCCTACTGTCTCGTTAAAGATATTAAGTGACACTTGGAAGGGATTACATTCGTTACTCCATTACGTTTATTCTACGAAAAGGAAATTTAATGCCGGGAATGATTTCAATGGCGTGAAGGGGCTTGGATGGAAAGGGTATTATCCACTTAACTTGCAGTAGTCTCCATCTGATAGGTTTATTGTTCTTGTACTAGTTTATCTTTTGTGAGCTTGTCTTGTATCTGGCATCTACTCCTTGGTCGGCTTCTGGCGCCAACGGTCTTGCAGTGATGAAGGGGGAAAGTCTATATATCTGTCTCATTTCTCGCTTTCCCATCTCACTCCCACCCGTACTGCATTCGCTGTATTGTGATTGATCAGTCGAACGTTAAACGGTATTCAGTATATTGTAAATATGAAAACAAATTGAAAGAAGACGAATACGAGGAAATAAAATACCACAATAATGTGACCGAAATTTCAATAACTTAAAAGAGTTCCATGATACCTTATCAGTGTTAATGACTGTTTTAATGCTAAGCACGTAGTCTGCAAATACCGATACGTGGAGAAGCATCAGAATACAATGTAGATGTATCGGACAACCAACGCATTGGACGATCAGTTTCTATGTGTACATTATGTTCGGTGCGCTAGCGATCCCAACTTGACTCGAACACGCTGGCAGCCAGGGCAAGCTGCCCAGTCAAGAGTGGAAGGAGCCAGCCTCTCAACATGCAGCGCAACATATCTAGCACGCCGAGCGTGAAAAAGCTGGACGCCTCTGCGTTGGTAGATGAATAAAATATATATTGATTAAAGACGCCAGATGAAGAAAAGGCGTTGACTGTTTCCTTCCCCTAAAGCGATTTTTGATTCTTCAGCACAATTACAGTATTCCTGAGCCAAATCACGCCATAGAAAAACATTTCCTGGCGACACATTGCCTTCACATGCCGTAAATTAAGAATAGAATTACTGTATTTTGAATACAGACTAGAATCAGGCAGAAAGGTGGGTGCTTATTTAAAGCATTCTGCATCGTTGTGTTTCAAATTGTATTCCATGTCATTTCATTTTTCTTTACTTGAGCATTTTCATCTTAAAGGGGAAAATGACCACGCTGATCCACCTCTTAAAAGCAGCAATAACTAATTAACTCCGTCCCAAAGAAGGAATGGCTTTATACAGGACTAGCATTACCCGTCACGGCTTCGCCCGCGAATATTCTAGTTGTAAAGAGTACACTTAGCAAGATCTCAATCACGAATGCTATGACTGATTTATCCTTGGTATGAATAATCAGACTTTGTCAATTCAGCTACTGGTGCAGTGGTTAGGGGTTTGTTATTCTTTTCTAGGTATATTAGAGCAAAGTTAGTTTTCTGGGAATATCACAGACACTGTTAATTTAAGGGCCTTTAAATGTGGTTTTCGGAGACCCTTTAGAGTCGGGTGAAAAAGACCTTTCGTACCACACTCACACGTGAAAATTGTGTGAAAAAAATTCTAGAGTGCCCCCTTGACCCCCTTAAGCGCATTATACTGTATGTATTGATGAATTTTACAGCTTAATTTGGTTCAGTGATAACCTTATAACCGTCTGGAAACTTTCACAGTAATGTAATAACTGGAATTGCATTGCGTCTTACAGAAATAGATGGACCTGTGAGATTCTGTTACCATGGTTACCGTGTTGCATTCTTTCATTATTTCATTGTAAATATACATGTTTTGTGGTATTTATTTAATTGTGGGGCATTTAAAGAGTAAGTGAGTGCGTTTCGCTTACGCATTGGGTTATGCTGAACCTGTAGGTACCCCATATGTGTAGGTTGGAGTTAATGGGACCTTATTTTCGGTACAAAACTGGCATGGGACCTTAGCAGAATAATATAGGGAGGGATATTGTAAATTGAAGTACTGTACCCGTAATTATCATGAAACTGACTTGTCGAAATACTAGAATGAAGAGTGGATCGAAGAATCTTGAAGGTCTCTTCTATGATAATCACACAGTCGTAGTGGAAGTGTTACGGACTAGGGGCAGATGACCTCGTACTTCCGCCCCATAAAACAACAATAACTACTAACTAGTGTTACGGACTAACTACACTGGACAGGGATGCTAACTACTTTGGGAGCTTGAGATCCTTACCTAAATCTCGGGTCGGAACGGGTTAAAAGTGCCAAATACCATGAGTACCCCTTTTCCATAACACATCCTTACTATAAATGAAATAAATCACGCAAGACCCACTTGTAAAAAGAATGAAGCTAAGTTAAATGGCGTATACACACCAGAAAATAAATGACAATAGAATAAAATAAAAACCAAAACTCTAAAATATAAAATAACTCCCACTCATTCATTACAAACTTAACATACACACACTAAACAGCTGAACTGAAAACGACCAAAATCTCACATTTACATTGCCTCCCTCAACTGGAGTTTAAATATTGTAAATAAATTATTTAAATTAAACTTAAATATGTCGAAAGCTTTTCCAAATATAGTTTCGTTTAAAAGTGAATTTAAAATTTAACAATACTATGTTTTACTCTATACACCAAAAACTCCCTTTCTATTTCACAAACAATCAGCTGGACTACGTAAAATGTCAATCAGCTGTTTTCAGATCGCCGCCATTGCTATACGCAATCAGCTGTTTCCTCTTCATCCGGGATTCATACATACAAATGACTAATCCCTCAGGCATCACGCACTCTCTTACTAACACACAATTAAAATGTTCCTAAAAGAACACTATTCCTTCCTTAATATTTATGAAAACATTTGGAGTACAACGCGCGTCTCCATTACAATTATAATCCCCCAAAATATCACATACATATATCATATAATACAATCTCTCACTCACCTTATGTTGCATACAAGTGATTCTCCATTCAAAGATAAGAACACGTATGATAGAAGCTTAATACTATATATTACCGGGTGAGTTAGCCGAGGTCGTTGTGGCATGAATGTTGGCAGTCGCTCACATCCGGGAGGCGAGGAGGTTCGAATCCCCCCGCCGGCAACCTTGAAGATGGTCTTCTGTGGTTTCCCATCTTCCTTCCAGGCAAATGCCGGGGTTGGTCCTTAACTATAGGCCACAGCCGCTACCTTCCAAGTCCTCGACCCTCCCTTCCAACTTTCCTCCCCAACGGTATTTGTAGCTCACCCATTGGGTGTCCGTCTCGAAGCAGCTACAAAACTGGCGAGCCGAAAATGTCCTCGGACACTCCCGGCACTAAAAGCCATACGCTAAAAAAATTTAAAAAAAATACTATATTATTAACCTCGCTAAATAATTTATTATTATGAACAACTTCAACAAAGTTGAAGGAAAAATATTTACAACGCCGATTAAAAAGGTTTACATCGGACTAGTTGTACAAGTTTAGTGTCTAAACTGTCCCTCCATGTCGAAATAATATGGTAATATTATTATTATTATTATTCTCCAGGAGAAATAAACACGTACAAAGTGTAGATAAAACATCCTTCCTAACAGATAATATTATTATAAATGGCCATAACAATTACTTCATGGAATATTAATTGTCTAAAGTTCACTCAACTATAACACTGACTATTAAGGTCGTGGTTTAGGTTTCTGTTAAATCCGAATTAACATGATCATTCATTTAAGAACACCTCATATAATTATTAGTCCAAGATTTTAATAAAAGTTTAATAATTAATTTAGAAACATTAATCAACTCAGCAGATCACCTTGCTGTTCCGCATGCCTCCTTAAAATCCTCTAATCAAACTAACACTTTCGTAGAATAACTGTGAGTTACAACAAACTCAGTTTCATTTCACACAGATGCTACAAATAGCATGATATATCATTACAGCAACAAGTTAATAAGTTTCTTAAACAATACCTTCTTCGTATTTCCACAAGGGGCGTGGTGGCTTAGCGGTCTAGCTGTATGCCTCTCACCAAGGCGGTCCGGATTCGATTCCCGGTCAATGCATGTGAGATTTTCGAAGTGAAATGCCATGTCCTGTGGTTCGGATTCCACGTAAAAAGGAGGTCCCGTGGCTCATAATCACAAGATTCACGGTCACGTAAAACTACCATCTTCCCTTTTTGTATTTCCACACTTAAATTAATTCATCGCAGATCCTCACTTCATCAAAGTTATACGGAATGACATCATCGTATACTATTACCATTTCATCACAATGCGGAATTAACCTTCGCAGTGGTTACAATAAATACATTAATACGGAATTAACCATCGTATTCGCAACTATAAATTCATATGTGTGTCCAATACTAACTCAATTAGCTGTTATAATGTTGCTTTGCAAACTTATTTATCATCATAACCTCAAATGTTGTTTATAAGATGGTTCAAATTATTAATTATCGTTGAAATATGTGTAGGATTGACTCCCTCTGCAAGTTTAATACGCAGAATAAACCTGGAATTAATTAAATGTCTCAAAATATTTAATAAAAATAAGAACATATCGTTCCATACTGACGTAAACTCAACAATGTCATAAAGTCAAGACCACAATTGTCAATGACGTTACAACATGCTCAATGAAATTCGTTGTCATACAATTGTTCCACATATCGGGGTCCAAGATTGGATCATGACGTCTATAAAAATCGTCGACCAATAAATATTAAATCTTCCAATGAGATTTATGTCTACTCAAGAATTCGTTAATGATAGATCAATGCTACCTCAAAATAAAATAGTTATCAGATATAACTGACTATCAATGCAATAGCAAAGTCTCTGTATCTTAAATACACTTGGCAAATCGATGAAATCGTCCTTAATGTTCATGCCAGAATTATTAAATGTCGATGAGATTATCCCACAATCTCATTTAAATGTAATCATGAATGGTAGATAGCTTCTCCTAAAATATCTTCTCGTAAAAAATACCCAAGGCTAATCCTCTACAAACGAATAATAAAAATCGTTGAAGACGAAAACTTTAATATAATTCCACATAAAAATCCATAGAAATAAAATTAAAAGAAATTCGAAGAATATCCAAAATATGGAAATAAATTCCATAAGACTATCTTGTAGATTAAAATAAAGCCAAAAGAATTAAATGTTAGATTGGTAAACGAAAATATCCAACGCTGAAGTTCAATGAAAATACCAAAAACTAATCGATGATAAAATGACTATACTACAATAGTAAATTGGTGCTCAAACATGTATCAATCTACTCCAAACTACATAATAGAGTGTCTTCGCTGTACCTCAATAGAAGTTCTGGTTGAATTGTAGCGTATAGGAATCACCCACATGGATTGGTAATTGGGTTCCAGGAGAGGATAGAACTGTAGTTCGCCACTGTCCACGAACAGTTTGCTCGGACATCGAACTCGTGTTCCTCCAAGTGCACGCCCTGTTGTAGACTGGGCTCGAACTGGCGCTCTCCCGTTCGCTTGAACTGCCATCATCTTCCGTTTAGAAAACGTCTTCTTGAATCTTCTTCCGACAACTCTTGTAGACTTCCGTAAAGAACGAGCAATAATGTTGAATAATGTTCGTAATTGCAAACCATATATTGCTTCGAAGGTGTAATGAAGTTATTTGGTTGCATAATCTCTACTTAGTATAAAGCAAAGTCCCCGATTTGTGTTTGTTACGGGTAAACTCGAGAACCTCTGGATGGATGTCGATGCGGTTTCCACCATTCTGTAAAGTATATCTCGAGGATTATTTCTATAGAAAATAATTTATTTATGATCAAAGGAAGCCGAGCAGTAACGATTTCAGTGGAAAAATCGAAAAAAAAACTGGCGTCCGAGCGCTTTGTAAGCTTACGCTGGCAAACCGTTAAAAATATCTCAATACTATGAGTGTAAGAATTGTTCAGCATGAAACGTTCTACAAAATAGACCGCGAGAGCATAAGTCTATCTTCAATACGTCGCCCACTATAAGTGTTTTTACGTTTTAATTTCTTCCAAACACGTCCATTCAACTACTGAGGCGACAGAGTACGAGCTAGATAAGGGCGAGTCTATCATCTCTGTTACAGCCTAGCTAGCGGGCGAACCTATTGCCCCAGATAGAAGCCAGCAGCAAACCGTCCAGTCGTGTTGAGTTAATACTCCTGAGAAGGGTGGTTTTGTTTGGAGTTTCCCTGGAAGTGTAACTCGGGTTTTCTTCTTTTCGCCTGTGAAACACAGTGAAGTTAAGATTGGACGGAAGGGGGATTTGAGTTTCATTCACCTCGCCATTCCCTGGAAGTGCAACTCCCATTTCGCCTGTGAACTTTTCGTTCCGCAAAATTCACAGTCAATTTAAGATTGGACGGAAGAAGGATTATATTATATTAAAGAATACTGATTGGCGTATAATCTCTACTTAGTATAAAACAAAGTCCCCGATTCGTGGATGTTACGGGTAAACTCGAGAACCACTGGATGGATCTTCATGCGGTTTTCACTATTCTGTAAAGGATATCTCGAGAATGATTTCTGTAGAAAATAATTTATTTATGATCAAAGGAAGCCGAGCAGTAGCGATTTCGGTGGAAAAGAAAAAAAACTGGCGTCCGAGCACTTTGTATGCTTACGCTGGGCAAACTGTTAAAAATATTTAAATACTATGAGTGTATGAATTGTTCAGCATGAAAAGTTCTACAAAAAAGTCCAGGAGAGCAGATGTCTATCTTCAATACATCGCCCACTGTGAGTGTTTTTACGTTTTAATTTCTTCCAACCATGTCCATTTAAATACTGAGGCAACAGTTTACGAGCTATCTAAGGGCGAATCTATCATCCCTGTTACAGCCTAGCCAGCGGGAGAACCTATTGCCCCAGATACAGCCAAAATTCACAGTCAAGTTAAAATTGGACGGAAGGGGGATTTGTGTTTCATGCACGTCGCCATTCTTAAATTATGTCTGACAAGAATTTGTTGCACATGCATCTCCATGATATTATAACTAATAGTAAATTCACAGTCAAGTTAAGATTGGACGGAAGGAGGATTTGAGTTTCATGCACGACGCCATTCTTAAATTACGTCTGACAAGAATTTGTTGCACATGCATCTCCATGATAATATAACTAATAGTCCAGTCAGTGATTTTAACCCATCATGCCGAGACATAAAGCGGATATTGGTCGTTGTTTATTGACACTGGAGAAAAAAAAGCGCTTATCACGTGATGCATTCTCCCGGGCGAAGCCGGGTCGGGTTGCTAGTGTCACGATATAGCTGGACATAATTTTGTAATGCTCTGAATTCATGTTGAAGGTTGCTCGGTGAAGTCACTCTGCTTCTACTCCGTATATCCCAGGCGCATAATCTTTGGAGGGGAAGTAAAGCCGGCGGTCCCATGTCATAGATTTATGGCATGAAAAAGATCCTTTCACAGACTAAACTTGTGTTAAAGCAAAATTGTTAGGTTAGATTTCGTCAGAACGCTGTATCAAAGTTCCAACGTTCACCACTAGGTATCATTGATATCTGGTGGCGAAAGCTGGAACTACTTGAAATTGAACGGAACTTGTAGCTCACCCTTTAGGGTGTCCGCTGGAAGCAGCTACAGACTCAGGCGAGCCGAACATGTCCTCGGACACTCCCGGCACTAAAAGCCATTCGATAAATAAATTACAGCTAACATTGTAACGTTGAACTGCATTATGAATAAATGTTAAGTAAATGTCATAGTGAATATCCATAGAATCGATATCTCACTGTGGTAAATATGCTGCCTCATTCGTATAATACTGCACGGAGCTTTGTGAATGTCTATATTCTTCACTGCCGCTTGAAATGTTTCATCAGCCCACGCGCTAACTCGCCTGTCTTCACTGCGTAGAACACAAGAAGTCTAGGCCGCGAGATAATTACATTTCTCGAGCGCTAGATTCACGCATACTAAAACTGTCGAATCTCGTAAGCTGGATGCCATGGATCCACTACAAAGGCTTACCTATAATACTGGCACAATGCACAAGCTTATTCTAGCTTCAAATATATGCCGGCTTCTTATAATCGCACACGCAAGCAATGTTAATGAAATACTGTGTTCGAACTTGCTTTCTCCTAACACGGGAAGTGCGAGCCTCCCTGCCTACTGAAACCTTTCGTTACCGGGCTTGCTTGTATCGCAGGCCCACTCGGCCTTGGAGCACTAGCTTTCTACACTCCGCGATCGAGCCTCGCTGAATCTCTAGTCGGTAATGAACCTTGTTCACTCTCCTCTCTCGTCCATCAGAATGATATTTCGCCATTCTTCAGGAGTGGGGGTTGGATCACGTGGGCACATAACAATGCTAATTACTTCATTCTGAAGTCTGTAATCACTGTAATATCATTTTACCATGGTTAATACTTAATTTTGGCATCTTTTCTTGTGAAAATATCTTCTTCATTCGGTCTAAAAGAGAATAGATAACTATTCTAATTATGATCTCAGAGTCCTCCAACATAGAAGTATTCCCTGATTGGCTATCAGTGTTCAGACATTTAGCTCGTGGATACCATATTTATCCCAATATAGGTGCAGTATCGCTTCGTCTCTTAGGTAAAATAACCTTGCCAAGGCGGCCCATAATGCATCATAGACTTGCAACTGAGCTAAAATCTCGCTTTGTGTCACCAATCCAGCAGCTACAATCTCATGCATATTCAATACCATAGAATTGATACTGGCCTCAAAATCATCCTAAAATAAGCCGAATTCGGGCTCAGTACCTCACTATCAAAGCATTTGTTTTCTGTGGTTAATTAATTTGACGGGGTGGGAATCTCTTGTTCATCAGCCCCGTGTGCTTGGGTATGTGTTGACTTTGCCTGATAACCTGTATTTATGTGACGACTCTAGTAGTATGTTTATTAGGGACAGGAATAGGGTAGGTGCCCCGGGACTAATATCCCGGTATTTGCCTGAAGGGATTGTGGAAAAACCCAGGGAAATAAATGTTGGAATATGTGACCATGGTTTGTGTTGGTGACACTGTTAATTATAAACCTGGTCCATAGAGATATGTTTCTCTTTTGTTTTTGTTTTGGTGTGTATAAAAGAATGTTGTATCACCTTGTTCGTTCAGTTCTGTTCTAGTAAATGTCAAGTACATTAAACGTGTGTTCCATTTCAATTGCCTGTGTGCCTCGTAATCCTACAGGTTATGGGCCCAGTCAAGAATCCACCGTGCGAATATAAAGTGCGTATGATAGCCTGCTCGTTATATGAACTGTGAATTTCATTACGTATCGAAATCAACATGTCTGCAACCAGCGCCTCGTTACCGGCTATAGATAAGCTGCGAGGTAGTCTAAATTACGTGAATTGGCGATTCGAGATGGAAAACGTCCTAAGACTCGAAGATCTGTGGAGCTGTATAGTTGGCTACCCGGATGGAGATACTACAACATCTGCGAAGAAAGCGAAAGACGAAAGTCGGGCTAGGGCCAGATTTAACCTCAGGTTGGATAAATCAATTTTCCCAATCGTCATGCCTTGTAAGACCGCGAAGGAAGTGTGGGAAGCTCTTGAAAAGGCCTACTCAGATAAAGGAGTGAATCGGCGGATCGTCATCTTGAAGATATTGTGCAAAGTTAAATTAAAGCACTACAAGACGATGGAAGAGTATGCTAGTGAGGTTATGGGACTTGCTCAGCAACTTGCGTCAATGAATAAGGCACTGGACGACGAGTTTGTGGCAGCTCTTATGCTGAAAGGTCTACCAGATGAGTTTCAGCCTATGAGTATGGCTCTGGAAAGTTCCGGAACAGACCTTACTTCAGACACAGTCCGAACCAAGTTGCTACAAGATACTACTTGGAGTGGGAAAAGTACTTCCAAGCCATCCAAGGATTCCGTTCTGTTTTCACGAGAAGACAAGACGAAGAAGAAGCCCTTCTGCTGGAAATGCAAGAAGCCAGGACACTGGAAGCGGGATTGCAGGAAAGAGGAGATGCAGAGCTCAACTCAGCAGAAGTCGAAGAAAGACAAGATGATGCTGGCGACCGATGGACAGGCATTAAGTGCAAGGGCCTCTACAGGGGCCTGGTTCGTTGACTCTGGTGCTACTAAGCATATGAGTTCAAGCAAGACTGCGATGGTGAACTTCACTGCTGGTCCTAATCTGGAGATCAGTACAGCAAACAATCAAAAATTGTATGGCCAAGGATCTGGTAATGTAACTGTTCAATTAGAAAATGGTATTTCACAAACCTTGTCGAATGTAAAATATGTTCCTGGTGTTACTGCTAATCATTTATCTGTGTCTGCTGCTACTCAAAAGGTTTTTTTTTTGTGGTATTCACCGACAATACTACTTGTGAAGTTTATGATAGTAAAAACTTTGTTGCTACAGGTAGCACTGACTGCGAGTAATGTGGGGGGTGTTTACCAAGTCAATGCTCTCAGTGCTCAAGCTAATATTTGTACCGAGGACTCAGAATATTTATGGCATAAACGACTAGGCCATCTTAACAACCACAGCATGAAGTTGTTAAGAGATGGTCTCACTCATGGAATTAATTTCTCAGATAATGGTTTTAAAAACTGTTTTTCATGTGCTGAAGGTAAACAAGCTAGGCAACCATTTAAGTCAAGTAAGAGTAAAACTGTATGTAAGAATAAGCTAGAGCTTATTCATTCAGACTTATGTGGGCCTATGCCAGTTCCATCTTGGAGCAATGCTCGCTATTTCTTGACCTTCATTGATGATCATTCTAGAAAGTTTTTTGTGTACTTCCTTGCTAAGAAAAGTGAAGTTTTGGATTGCTTTATTGATTTCAAG
This sequence comes from Meconema thalassinum, assembly GCA_946902985.2. Lineage (NCBI taxonomy): Eukaryota > Metazoa > Arthropoda > Insecta > Orthoptera > Tettigoniidae > Meconema > Meconema thalassinum. The sequence goes on along the minus strand of OX336388.2, from coordinate 768,557,256 downwards.
GCACAGGTCGAGAATCAGTGTGAAAGATCTATTAAGGTCCAACGCACTGATAATGGGGGTGAATTTTGTAGCAAAGCTTTTGATAGGCTACTTAAATCAGAAGGTATTCAGCATCAAACTACAACTAGCTATTCTCCACAGCAGAATGGTGTAGCTGAACGCATGAATAGAACATTACTTGATAAATGTAGAGCCATGATGAGCGAGTCTAAAGTAGATAAACGCATGTGGGCTGAAGCAATAAATACAGCAGCCTATCTTGTAAACAGGTCCCCAACCAGAAAAATTCCAGGTGAAGTTCAAGAGGAGATCTGGACTGGTAACAAGGTCAATGTGGAGCATCTAAGAATTTTTGGTCGTGTAGCACAAGTTCATGTCCCTGATCAAAGGAGAAACAAGTTGGATCCTGAAAGTGAAAAACACATTTTCTGTGGTTATTGTGAGGACAGTAAAGCCTATAGAATCATGCATCCTGTTACTCATCAACTTGTTAAGTCCAGAGATGCACAGTTCTTTGAAGATGTGTTCCAGGAGGTGTCTGATGTGTCTCCAGGTAATGTTGGCCCATCCTTGCAGATTAATGAACCTGCAATGGTGCAGATCTCAGTTCCCACTGACAGTGCGGCAGAACCCGACAACTCAGAGGATGGGGCAGAGTGCATTTCGGAACTTGAAAGCGTATCGCCCATTAGCAGTGCTGGTGTGACTGAGACTGTTGACTCAGCTGATTTAAGCTATGTCCCTAGTGGAGCAGATTCAGACTGCAGTGATTCTGTGGGCTCTGCCACCATCGTCAATGAGCCAATGGAGGGGATGTCGAAGGTAATCAAAGGTATCCTAGGCGCCAACAAAAACCTGTAGATATGTCAGACTATGTGACATACTTGACTCTCACTGATGACTCTGAACCTAGTACAGTTAAGGAGCCACTGTCCATGCCTGATAGGGTTAAGTGGGAGCAGGCTATGAAAAGAGAAATGGAGATACTTCAGTTAAATAACACCTGGGATCTAGTTGATAAACCCCAGGGCAAGAATGTTGTCAGTAGTAAGTGGGTTTTCAAAGTAAAAAGATACTCTAATGGTAACATTCAAAGGTATAAAGCCAGACTTGTGGCCAGGGGCTTCACCCAAAGGTACGGAGTAGATTTTACAGAAACATTCTCTCCTGTTGTTCGACACAGCACGTTAAGGATGCTGCTTGCCTTGGCTGTCCAAACAGATCTGAAGGTGGTACATTGGGATGCTGAATCTGCTTTCCTCAATGGAAAGTTATATGAAGAGATCCACATGTATCAGCCATAAAGTTTTGTCAAGAAAGGTTCAGAGCATAAAGTTTGTAAGTTTAAAAAATCTATTTATGGCTTAAAACAATCTTCTCGTTTGTGGAATGAGGGAGCTCACTCTGTTCTTGTCAAATTGGGTTACAAAAATTGTGCTGATGAACCCTGTGTGTACTTTAAGAAAGAAGCCCAAGGTATGGTAATTATTGCATTATAAGTGGATGATTTCATTGTGGCTTATAATGATGAGTATGAGATCAAGTCATTGAAGACCTGTATTGATAAAGAATTTAAGGTACGAGATCTTGGACCAATTTCTTATATTTTAGGTATTAAAGTAAGGCAAGATAATGGTACAATGTATCTTAGCCAAGAGCAGTACATCAGTGAGATTGCAAAGAAATATGGTATGCACGATGCACGTCCCATTGGTACTCCCTTGGAAACCAAACCAAATCTTGGTGTTTCTGATACAGAAACTAGTGATCTTCCTTATAGAGAACTCATAGGTTCGCTCATGTATTTAAGTGTTTGCAAGCGTCCAGATATAAGCTATGCGATATCATATCTCAGTCAATTTAATCATTGTTACAATGAATTTCACTAGTCTGCTGCAAAGCGAGTGCTGCGTTATTTAAATTGCACAAAAACTTGTCGCTTAAGTATGTCAGGAATGGAGGTCAATTCATGGGATTTGTTGATGCTGACTGCGCTAATGATAGCACTGACAGAAAATCATACAGTGGTTTTGTGTTCAAAATTGCAGGTGGTGATGTATCATGGGGGGCTCAAAAGCAAAAATGCATTTCCTTATCGTCTACTGAAGCCGAAGATGTTGCACTGAGTGAAGGTGTAAGGGAAGCTGTTTGGTTGAAACGTGTTTTGTCTGACTTTATAGATCTCAAGGCACCCATCATACTATTGAGTGATAGTCAATCAGCTCAAAAACTGGCAAAAAATCCAGTCCACCATAATAGGACCAAACATATTGACACTAAATATCACTATGTTAGAGATGCTTTGGATTCTAAAGTCATATACATCAAATATGAGGACACTTCAAAAATGACTGCAGACATCCTCCTAACAAAGCCACTTCCTAAGCCTAAGCATATTTATTTTTGTAAAGACTTGGGTCTTGACTCATGTCCTCTACTCCAACAGGTTTAAGGAGGTGTGTTGGAATATGTGACCATGGTTTGTGTTGGTCACACTGGTAATCAGTAAACCTGTTCCATAGAGATGTGTTTCTCTTTTGTTTTTGTTTGGGTGAGTATAAAAGAATGTTGTATCACCTTGAACGTTCAGTTCTGTTCTAGTAAATGTCAAGTACATTAAACGTGTGTCCCATTTCAATTGCCTATGTCCCTCGTAATCCTACAAGAAACACACCCAGGATAGCCTCTGTCAGCTCCGGAATTTGAACCTACGATCTCCAGACTTGCCGTAGCTCCCCACACGGTCGTTGTGCACGATTTAACGAACACGGCTACGACACGGGACTTATCAAAGCACACACTGTCGGAAGAAGAGACGGAACAGAGAGAGGAGACAATACGTGGAAGTAGTGAGACGGGAAAGCGAGCAAGGCAGACAGACATATTATAGTCTTCTCCCACCATTTCTGCAAGGCCGTCCACGCCAGGATCACACCAGGAGCACGCCAGAATGCCTGGGGGTGCTGTATGGCTACCTTTCAGGTAGAGGAACGTTATTGGCATCACGACCTCCTTCCTGAAGAAGTAGTAATTCAAACAATGGATCTATTATATCCTTCCCCATTTATACTAATATTCCCCTCGAGATTCTCTTTAGTCATTTCTATTCCAGTTTTAAGTTTTTAGTTTAATTTTACGTTAATTGACTGTGTGTTTATGGACAGATGACTGCACTGTTACGCCCCATGGACAATAATAACTAACTAACTAACTAGACTATTTATGTTCAATTTAGTGTGTATTAGGTAGTTAGATTTTTGATAGGTGTAATATTGCTTTATCTTTTTAATTTTTCATATTTTGGATTTTAGATGAGTATTTTTGTGTTCACATTCATGTTTCTTACGTTTGATCTGTCTTAGGTTTGTTTGCATCTTATTAGAATAATTCATGATATCTTACTTAGCTTTTTAACTGTATTATGTTTTGTGTCCAGATTCCTGTGACTAGACTCGGTCTGGCGTTTCATTTTTCAATTATTATTTATTTATTTATTTATTTATTTATTTATTTATTTATTTATCGTATGGCTTTTGTACCGGGAGTGTCCGAGGACATGTTCGGCTCGCCTGAGTCTGTAGCTGCTTCCAGCAGACACCCTAAAGGGTGAGCTACTAGTTCCGTTCAATTTCAAGTAGTTCCAACTTTCGCCACCAGATATCAATGATACCTAGTGGTGAACGTTGGAACTTTGACAGAGCGTTCTGACGAAATCTAACCTAACAAATTTTGATTTACACAAGTTTAGACTGTGAAAGGATCTTTTACATGCCATAAATCTATGACATGGGACCGCCGGCTTTACTTCCCCTCCGAAGGAAGGCATGCTGAAGGATTTTAACGCTCTTGAAAAATCCGACAATTTTGGCCGGGTTTTGAACCCGCTATCTTGGGCATAGCAGTTCAGCATGCTACCGACTACGCCACCGAAGCCGCTTCAATGAATCTACCTCTGATAATTTACAGAACTGCAGTAAAAAATATTGAATTTACTCTGCAATCAAGTAGTGCCGAATGGCGCAATTTCTTATATACAGTAGGCCGATTACTTCACAAGGCACGACCGGTCTGAAAAGGGGGAACCATATTTATAAACAACCTGTAGCGATAGGGACCGTTCTTATTTCAAGTATAATATTTAGAGATTCTCTTGCAACCGAACCGGTACAGTGCCAATTCTATTTTTAATCTAACCTGCGGCTCTTGCTCTTAATTGGCATGGCAGAGTTAATTTTCAATGCACACTGCTGGGAACGCTATGAATTGCTTACTAATTACATTCGAGGAAACACCCATAGCTTCAGGAGGGAATTACACAATTCATTCCAGTGTCACGATACAGGGCACTTGATTGTCTCCAGTCCCGTGGGTGGCAGTGGATCGACCGGCAGGTGCTTTATTGGTCTGTGTTCCCAGATGATATAATGTCAAAAGCTTTGCTCGCACGAGAAGGACTTGCACGTGGATGTCTTCGAATTCCATGAGCATTGCCACGCCTCACACCCTACCATATACGAGTTACACCATGTCTCCTCAATCACGCTTTCTCGTTGTCTTGGACGCGGGGAGTTGGATTATCGAAATTTACTTAATGGGGTGTGTTTTAACACTCCAGTGGTCGCGCCGATTGCAATGGTAATCCAGTCGTTTAGTTTTTGTCGTTCCCATGCATTGGTATGACTGTCGTCCTTCAAACTTTGTGTGCCTTCTTCGTCCACACTTCCCTATCCGTCAGATGATTTGCCTTCTAATTTAGGCTGAGTGGTGTTGTGTTACAGACAATGTGTAATCTTAGTTCTTGTACATTTATGTCTACTCTTTTTTGGGGTTTATAGTGATTAAATACATATAAGTGTAAAATGAATGACTATGAACGCTGAGCAAGAAGATGGATACGAGAATATTGACCTTTGAAAACAAAGTGTTAAGAAAAATCTTCGGGGTGGTATTACAGCAGGGAAACTTCAGAAGAAGAAAAAACACAGAAATACACGCAGTGTATAATGAACCGAATGTGATATCAGTAAAAAGAAGCAGAACAATAGAATGGCTGGGACACGTACTGAGAAGGGAAGAAGGGATGGTAAAAAAGAGTACTAGAAGGAAAACCGCAAGGAAAAAGACTCCTCGGTAGACCAAAGTTGAGATGACAGGTTGGAGTCAGGAAAGACCTGGAGGCACTGGGGGCAAACGAGAATTTGGCCGGAGTCAGAAAGCAATGGAAAAGGCTAAAGAGCGAGGCCAACTATGTAAGTATGAGGATATAAAGCGAATGAGCCATCAGCCCGAAGACCTTGGGAGCTATAACAAACACAATGGACCTACTTTTGCCTCCAAACGCCACCGTCAACGACCAACTAGTTCAGAACATAGTTACCAGATGCCACCGCAGATGCTCTCGACGACGAACGTAGGAACCTAAGAACGTTAGTCAAATGTTTAACCTATTATAATCTAGCTTCACACAGGTGTAATTAGTGGAAGGTTCTTTAACATGCCATACATCTATGACATGGGCTTTACTTCCCCTCCGAAGGAAGGCATACTGAGGGAATTTTAACGTTCTTAAAAAATCCGGCGGCTTCGGCCGGGTTTGAACCCGCAATCTTGGGCATAGAAGCTCAGCGTGCTACCAACTACGCCACCGAAGATGCTATTTCAAGTAATAAAATGACGATAAATCACGTCACTGTTTTGGATAAGGCTTATATTAGGCAATGGTGCTAACTTCACTTCACCGCAATCCCCAGTAGCGAGGATTGGCGACTGACTGGACGAAAATTACTGATTGTAATACAAGCAAGGGGGTCTGGGGCGTAAGCCACAGGTTAGGGTTGTTTTGTATGGAGAACAGTATTCATCACTGTAATGAACGCTGATTGCAAGGATTCCTTGTTTCGATCTAAGCGGTAAAACCAGCGCCATCCAATAATATTGGCACTACTGAAAAAATGCAATAGCGCCCTTAAGTGATGAAATGTTCAACTCCTCTATATTACTCACATTGGCTATTCGTATTTTTATGGCGGCGGACGCCGGGTAATACACGAGTTCCGTTTCTCACATAATATTTAGCAATTATTATGTCGTAATAAATAATTCAAGTATCAGCTGGACTTATGTTTTCAGATGCAACTAGCACTATTGCTATCTAGTGGATAACAAGATGTTCCGTGACGAACCAAAGAACCTACTTTTCTTTAAATTTAAGATTCATGCCAATGATTAATCTATATGGACCTATATAGAATAATGACGAAATTAAGTTGGTAATATTGAAATTTCTAATTAGTTCGAAATATACCTGGCATAATGTAGCCTAATAGAGCACTACAGTTGGCAGCCCTGGTGACTGAATATATTCTTAGTGCCATCTCTTAAGCAACAGAATACGAAATGTGGTTGAAGTCCAATATATAACATGTACGTTACATGCAGTTAGAAATTGGATCTATCAGTGCGCGTAAAATCATGTTGGCAACAATGGCATGCATGTGTTGGTCAGATATAATCTGAAATATTATGATCTCTTGTTGTGCCAATTTTGGATAAAATCCTTTTGCTAGTATAGAAGTTACTGGTATTTTAAAATTGGACCTATCAGCAGGCATAGAATCATGTTGGCGGCACTGGCATATATTAGTTGCTCCAAATTAATCTAGAATGTCAGATATTATACGTGCGCAATGTTTAGAGCTGTTGGCTTGCATACTTTCTGATATATTGATATTAGGGTAAAAAAATTAAGCAGCATTTATTAACAGTTGGCAGCCCTGATTGCTCTTAAAAATCGCATAGTCGTGTCTGCTTCGGTACACATAGCACATACGAAATTTGTATGAAATCCAATTGATAGTATAGAAGTTACATGTATTTAATAATTGGTCTTATCAGCAGGCTTAGAATCATGTTGGTAGCACTGATGTACATTAGTTGCTCCAAATTATTCTAAAATGTCAGGCACTATACGTGTGCAAATTTTAAAGCTGTTAGCTCACATACTTTCTGATATATTGGTATTTGGATGAAAAATAGAGAGAGCATTTATTGACAGTTCGCAGCCCTGGTGGCTCTTAAGAATACGCTCAGTCATATCTGTTTATGTACACATAGTGCATACGAAAGTTTTTTGAAATCCAATCGATAGCGTAGGAGTTATATGCATTTAAAAATTGGACCTATAAGTAGGCTTAGAATCATTTTGGCAACACTTTCATGTATGACCTCCTGAAAATTAAACTGAAGTATTATTATCTATATGTATGCCAATTTATGAAGAGTTTCCACGTATACATTCCAAGATATCTAACATGTAGCTCAAATTTTAATTGCGATTTTTCAGCAGTTGGTAGCACTGTCATCATTTTCAAGTATGCCATTGAGATGTTCCGGTATAGATCTTTACTCATACCAAATTTGGTTTTGATTGCTGCAGCCGTTTAGGAGTTGATAGGGGGGGGGGGCACACACAGACAGACAGACTGACTGACAGTCAGACAGAAGGATAGACAGACGGACAGACAGACATTTTTCCCGGATCGGTCTCATAAGTCTACTTTTTCCTCATTTTTGCAAAATGTGAAAAGTAGGCTAAAAATTTAATATGAACTTGATTTACTATTGCACTGTTCGACGACAGCGTTAGTGCAAAATTTGCAAATTTGGTGTCATGTAGACTATTTCACGCGTTTGATGCAACATTCTGCGGCGTAGCCATCTGCGTTAAGTCGATTTCTACGACCTCAATAGAGAGCTGCACCAAGTTTGGAGATAGAAGGGTTAACTCCCAGCACTGACAGGATGGCGTTCCGCCGGGTGTTTTCGCTTTTTCACCTGGCAAATTCCTGGACAGTGCCTTATTTCAAGTCCTGGGACACCTAGCCCATTCCTGACCCTAATAATTATAGCTACACACTCTACTGCAGACACCACAGAAACACAATTTTATCAAACATATTGAACACTCATGGAATTTTACGGGGCTGATGACCCTAAAACGACTTAACGGCATTTGATGCATTATACGTATAAGGTACTAGGAGCGAGATTTCACACATCCGCAGAGAGTTAGTTATAATTTGAAGCAATAACATTAACCATGACGGAGAATGTGCTTAATAGTCGTACAGCATTAATGTACGGTATGTATTAATTGAGGTAATACTATAATGTTAATTGTAACATATTTTTAACCCTTATTGGGGTCTTCATCAGCATGGGTTGTATTATTATAACATACTTATACACTAATTAGGTTATTTTCTATGAAGAAAATGAAAATACAGGGCCTGCTTCCAGTTGACCGACCGGGTCAGGGAATGGAATGAATGAAGCCCCCATCTAGCGGCGAGGATATGAACTGTGCCGGCTGCCGAAGGCTGTCGCACTCCCCTGAGGCAATGATTAAATGAATGGCAGATGAAATGAAATGATAGTGAAGAGTGTTGCTGGAATGACATTGGGACAGGGAAAACCGGAGTGCCCGAAGAAAAACCTGTCGGAATCCGCTTTATCCAGCACAAATGTCACATGGAGTGACGAGGATTTAAACCACGGACCCAGTGGTGAGAGGCCGGCGTGCTGCCGCCTAAGTCACGGAGGCTCTGTTCTATGAAGAAACTATCTTATATACACTCAGCACAAAAATTAGGGGAACAAAAGACAATCTGTAAAAGTGTATGTCGTGGAGCCTGAACCATATACTGGTTGACACGCTATACGGGCCAGACGGCCGTAAGCGTGTGTGGAGACGACGAGGACTGCAATTCGTTGAAGGTCTGATGCAGGAAGTGGACATTCATGGTGGTTGATCGGTCATGGCGTGGGGAGGGATCATGATTGACAATCGTACAGATCTTATGGCGGTACCTGGCCGCATGAACGCTGCGGTATACATCAGGGACATCGTGAACGACCATACTGTTCCTGCCGCTCTTGGTGTAGGGCCTGATTTCATGCTGATGCATGATAATGCGACCACCCTTACTGTACGAGACATAAGAGATCACCTCCAAAGAATGCACGTCTCCCCTGCCAGGAGCTCCGACCTCAATCCACTGGAGCACGTATGGGATGCATTGTATTGACTGATTGAGGAGTGGGACGCCATTCCACAGACAGTCATCCGACGTTACATACGCAGCATGTCCCACAGCTGTAATTCACACTAGGGGAGGTGCAACATGGTATTAAGCTGGGTTTTACCAGCCGCGGAAGCGGAGAGCGGAACGCGGAGGGCGGAGTCGGCTCTCCGCTCGTGAGTCATCAGCTAGCTGAATTGTGTTTTCCTAGACGTGGACTTGTCCTCTGGCGGAGAGCGGAACAGTTGCTCATTTGTATACTAGGAGTGATAAGGTGAGGTCGATATGGACGTGGAATCAGGAAGAAATGGAGGAGGAGAGTTACTACTGCATTTAGTGAAGGGTCGAAAATGTGCTAGTGATATATTTAAAACGCGTGGAAATGAGGAAGTGTTAAAAATTCTTATAAATAACCATTTAATTGATGACGAAATTAGATTCAAACAGTACTTTCGATTGACCAAAAACGAGTTGTATAATATACTAGCAGTAGTACCCGGCTTCACCCGGTGGAATGCTGATAATGTTTTAAGGTCTCCTTAGAAATATAATGGACTTAAAATCTAAGTCATTTGCCCCCAAAGACAATGAGGGAGTAATATCTAGGTCATTTGCCCTTTTGATAAGGATGATAATAGAAACTACTGTTGAATTGACACGTCAAACTTACAAACTACCGTAATAGAAATACATATTTCAAAATTCACAGGCGAGGAAGACTTATTGTGTGTGGTGATTAATGGTGTAATGGGCGTAACATCTACTGTAGGTCATTTGCTCTTATGATGAGGATGATAAGGGAATCTACTACCGGCATTGAATTGACACGTCAACGTATAATGTACACAATGTACTGTAATAAAAATAAATATATGGCGGCTTCGGTGGCGTATTTGGTAGCATGCTGAGCTTCTATGCCCAAGATAGCGGGTTCAAACCCGTCCGAAGCCGTCGGATTTTTTAAGAGCATTAAAAATCCCTCAGTATGCCTTTCTTCGGAGGGGAAGTAAAGCCGGCGGTCCCATGTCATAGATTTATGGTATGTTAAAGAACCTTCCACTAATTACACCTGTGTGAAGCTAAATTGGATAGGTTAAGAATGTAAACAACGCTCTTAGATGTCTACGTCCGTTGCCAAGAGCCGACTGCAGTGGCGTCTAGTAGCTAAGTTCTGAACTTGGCCTAGTAGTCGTTGACGGTGGCGCTTGGCGGCAAAAGTACGAACTATTTGAAGAAATCTAGGTTGCAGTTTGTACTTAAATTAAAAAACAGATAACACACACTAATACAGTCATGACAATTAACACCTGTTATCAGACAGATTCTACACACACCCCAAGTACACGGGGCTACATGACCGTGTTGTCGCAGCCCCTAAACTTAAGAACCAACCAAAAATAAATATTTTAAAAATCACAGTCGAGAAAGACTTTATGCGGGGGTGATTGTTGGTATGATGCGCGTAACATCTAGGTCATTTGCACTTATGATGATGTTGATAATAATAAGGTAATGAAAAAATGACTACTAAACGAACATGGTGTTATTTTATAACTGATATAGGTAATTCAGGTGTCTAGCTTCGATGTCTTCCAAAGTCTCAACCTTATTTTCTGGCTTAGGCCTGTACTCGATGCGTCTAGTGAAAGAGCGTACTGCTCGGCAAAGACAAAGAATATAGGTCCAAGCTGCGCGAACCTGAGATGATCGCAGATGATGACGAAATATGATGACACATGTTCGGGGTTCCCCGTCCTATTTAGATGGACCGGGAATCACTCACTGTTTCGCAACGGCCCTGTGCTGGCATCAGCATAGACAGCAGGAGATGAAAGTACTCTCAAGTCACCTCGCGATGAATCGGCAAGCTATTCTCACAACTGACCCCCCCCCCCTGGGTCTCACAACTTGTGGGAAGTGGGTTGGCGACCACGGGACCCCAGCTGAGTCTGGCATCGCTTCTACTTCCTGGTGCCGGGCTCATTTCAGTTCTCTTTCCTGTCGGCCTCCCTTGGTCACCTCTTGTTCTCTTCCAACCCAGACTGTATTAGGGTATCCGAGGGCTAGGGAGTCTTTCAATTTCCCGCCTTCATTGGCTTTGTCTCATCTTTCCTGATACCCTCATTCTTCGAGGGGTCTGCCTTCTTTTCCTTTTCATAATATCTCCTGTCTTCTACTCAAGGCCCTCAAAGAGGCAGGGTGTGTGCAGACCCACTTCTGGTACACCCTCAAGGGCTCATGACTGGTGGGTTAGGAAGCTGGCAACCCCAAGGAATTCCTGAGCTAAATGCAGGGAATGGAGTGGTATGTCAGAAATTTCAAGTGGATAGTGTTACGCATCGGGTTCCAAAGGGTAAGTATACACACTTTGTTTTCGATCGGTGAACGATGTAGTTTTGTACCAAAGGGCCTTAATGCGGGAAATGGAGTGGTCTGTCCGAAATTTCGAGTGGACAGTGTTACTCGTCGAGTTCCAAAGGGTTATTTACAATCTGGTTGAGATCGGTGAAACGGTGTAGTTTTGTGCCAAAGGGCCAAAATGCAGGGGATGGAGTGGCCTGTCCAAATTTTAAATTGGCAGTGTTACTCATCGGGTTCCAAAGGGTAAGTATACACATTTTGTTTTCGATCGGTGAACGATGTAGATTTGTGCCAAAGGGCCTAAATGCGTGGAATGGAGTGGTCTGTCCGAAATTTCGAGTGGACAGTGTTACTCGTCGAGTTCCAAAGGGTAATTCTGTAAAATCTGATTGAGATCGGTGAAAGGGTGTAGTTTTCTGCCAAAGGGCCAAAAAGCAGGGAATAGTGTGGTCTGTCCGAAATTTAAAGTGAACGGTGTTACTTGTCGGGTTCCAACGGGTAAGTATATAAAATTGGGGTCAGATCGGTGAAACGGTGTAGATTTGTGCCAAACAGCCTAAATGCAAGGGATGGAGTGGCCTCGCCGCAATTTCAAGCAGACAGTGTTAGTCGCAGTGTTCCAAAGGGTAAATATACAAATTTTGGTTGATCGGTGAAACGGTGTAGATTTGGGACAAAGGGCCTAAATGCAGGGGATGGAGTGGTCTGTCCGCAATTTCAAGCAGACAGTGTTACTCGCTGGGAACCAAAGGGTAAGTTTCCGAATATTTGTTCTGATCGGTGAAACGGTGTAGATTTGTGCCAAAGTGCCTAAATGCAGGGAATGGGGTGGTCTGTCCGAAATTTTAAGTGGACAGTGTTACTCGCAGGGTTCCAAAGGGTAAGTATACACATTTTGGTTCAGATCGGTGAAACGGTGTAGATTTGTGCAAAAAGGGCCTAAATGCAGGGAATGTCGTGGTCTGTCCGAAATTTCAAGCAGACAGTGTTAGTCGCAGTGTTCCAAAGGGTAAATATACAAATTTTGGTTGAGATCGGTGAAACGGTGTAGATTTGGGCCAAAGGGCCTAAATGCAGGGAATGGAGTGGTCTGTCCACAATTTCAAGCAGACAGTGTTACTCGCAGGGTACCAAAGGGTAAGAATACGAATTTTGGTTCTGATGGGTGAAACGGTGTAGATTTGGAACAAAGGGCCTAAATGCAGGGAATGGGGTGGTCTGCCCGAAATTTTAAGTGGACAGTGTTACTCACAGGGTTCCAAAGGGTAAATATACAAATTTTGGTTGAGATCGGTGAAACTGTGTGAATTTGGACCAAAGGGCCTAAATGCAGGGAATGGGGTGGTCTGTCCGAAATTTTAAGTGGACAGTGTTACTCGCAGGGTTCCAAAGGTTAAATATACAACTTTTGGTTCCGATCGGTGAAACGGTGTAGATTTGTGCAAAAGGGCCTAAATGCAAGGCATGGGGTGGTCTGTCCGAAATTTAATGTTGACAGGGTTACCCGCAGGGTTCCAAAGGGTACGTATACAAATTTTGGTTCAGATCGGTGAAACGGTGTAGATTTGTATACATAACAGACAGACAAACAGACAGACAGACAGACAGACAGACAGACAAACTTTGTGCTTTATATATATAGATACCAAGAAATAAAAGATGTAGAAGAACTGACATCGCAGGTTTTTAACAGAAAGCAGTAAACCGACACACACTCATGGTGCGCACACCTTATACTAAACACACACGGGACACAATTGAATAACACTACACACAACTTGTACCGATGTCCATTGTCCAGCCACTCCGCCAGCGGACAGCGGACTCGTCTGCTCTCGGAGCAGAGGAACGCGGAGGAGCGAGTTCCGCTCGTCAAGTGGTGGTCCGCTCTGCTTCTAGGAAAACAGTACCATTAAAGTTACATATGACCAAAGGAGAGCCGACTCCGCTTTCCGCGTTCCGCACTCCGCTTCCGCGCCTAGGAAACCACCGCTTTAGACCACTGTCGCTCGGGTAAGCCGAGTGATCGGCAAGACCTTTACATTGTGATTGAGGTAGTGCATCTGTTCTGTTGCGCATTGTGGTGAATTCTTCTTCTTCTTGGTCGTATTTCGATTTCGAACGTCGTGACCCTTCACGCAGTTCTGTTAACAATACCCCGCCATTCACCGCGGCCTTCTTTTGTATGCATTAATTTCTGAAGTGGCAGATTAGTCAGACTCTTTATCTGGTCAAGGTACCGGTTCGGGACACATCCCCTCAGCCGTTTTCCGACAATTTTACCCTGGATGATACATTTCTCAATGCCACCTCGCCGGATGACATGGTCAAAAAATTTCAACATTTGCCTTTGGATGTTTGGGAGTAAGCGTGCATTAGGAGCAATCCTTAGCTCCTTCAAAATAGATTCACTTGTTCTACTTGCTACCCAAGATATTGTGATGAATGGCTATTTGCAATGGTGGTGGTGTTCATTAAATAAAATATGCCGTTCCTTTGTCAACATGTGTCTCTTTTCACAAGTCCATATTTCGAGCTTCTACACAGCAATGAAAACCTGTCCCCCTAATTTTTATGCTAAGTGTATTAAAACGCGATATTTGGACGGAAAAGGCTTCCTAACAAGTCCAAACCACACATATTCGGAAAGAGAGAACGTCCAAGAATAGTTAGAAACATTATATTATGTATTGACGTGGTGGATTCTCGAGTATTTTTGTAAATAAATTAAAAAAAGAAAGAATAGCAATATAAAAATCCAAAACGTGTTCTTTTTTACATTTTTAAGTATAAGATAGACTACGTACTCTTATAATAATTGGGAAGAATTTTACTTTTCCTAGAACTGAAATATCTGGACAAGTATGTTTGCTACGTGAACGTGTGTTGAAAATAAGTAAGATTTTAATGCCGAGTGAAGTGTTTGAAAGTGAATTTTCGACTGATAACGACTTCGAACATTTCCAATTCAAATTATAAAATAATTATTATTTTTAATGAAACAAATTAAACTAAGTGTTAATTAAAACTCAGCAATTTTTCTAGCTTTATGCCGTGTTTTGTGTGGGGTTTCGCATAGGAACACCAAGCTGACTCATCAGCGGGCTCTTGGTGTCCGTGCCTGGACCCCAACAGGAGTAGCGAACTGCACGCTACATCATTTTTTTTATGAAGCGCATCTGCGCCACTTTACTGCGAGAGCTAAAAAAAGCTCAAGCAGCCTTAATCTCCCTACGAAGGCTTCCAGAAAGATCCCGCTGATGAGCCAGCTTGGTGATCCTAGGCAAAACCCCACACAAGACACGGCACAAACCTAGAAAAATTGCAGAGTTTTAGTTCACTGACCTTGAAAGCCAAGATACCATACTTTTAAGTATTAATTGTTTAATATCTAATACGTTTGAAATATATTTACCTGCTACGGAAAAATAATATCATTCTAACTAAAAATATAGGTCGGAGATAATTTTAATGATATAGGCCTACTTGTAATTTCACGATTCTTGGCTTGGCATCAAAAGGGTTAAGCCCTTGTAACACAGAAGATAGAAAAGTATTTATTTTATTTATTTACATATGTTACCAAAACAAGTATATACATATCTCAAAAAACAATATTAATGATTCAGCTTCTTATTTTTCTTCTTTTCCCAAAACATTTTCATTCTAGTCCACCTTGCCGCTCTCTCTTCATCGCTTATGGTGTAAGTATTGTGGGTAAAGGTTTTTAAGGGAAGTCGGATGTTCTTGTTTTTCAAGATATTCTTCTCATCTTTGTTAGCAATTTGGGACATTGTCAAGCCGAGTTCATCCAGATCATTTTGAATTTCCATAAACCAAGGGTTCTTTGTTTTACTTTTGAAAAAATAATTAAATAATACTTTTAAAAGTATAATTGAAAAGAAAGTAATGAATTAGCTATAGTAGCATTGGTGTTGAAAGAAGTTAATTCTATAATTATATGGGGGCGCTTATAGCGGCATTCTGTAGCTTGATAATCACCTAACCTGTAAATGCACCGTGGAGTCATATTTCAGTTCCGAAGTTTTTGTGGTTGGTTCCTCAGTTTAGGTGCTGCGGTCATGTAGCCCCGTGTACTTTGGGTGTGTGTGGAATCTGTCTGATAACTTGTGTTAATTGTGATGGCTGTATTAGTGGGTGTTATCTGTTTTTAATTCAAGTAACGACTGCAGACATTCAATTTGCAAGTAGTTTCTACTTTTGCTACCAAACGCCACCGTCAACGACAACTAGTTCTGAACTTGGTTACTAGATGCCACCGCAGACTGCTCCTGGCGACGAACGTACGAATCTAAGAGCGTTAGTCAAATCTAACTTATAATTTAGCTCCACACAAGTGTAATTAGTTGCCATAAATCTATGACATGGGACCGTCGGCTTTACTTTCCCTCCAAAGGAAGGCAGACTGAGGGATTTTTAACGCTCTTAAAAATGCGTTGACTTTGGCCAGGTATGAATCCGTGACCTTGGGCATAGAAGCTCAGCATGCTACCAACTACGCCACCGAAGTTTTTGTACCTCGTCTAATTTTGCTCTTTTTGTTTCTCCCTATGAATGACCTGGGTAAATTTTGGAACATAATATTATGTATTGGTCTAATTAACATGTGATCCACGTTTCAATATCGCGAGGTTTTCTTGTCGGTGCTGCTATCTTGAGTGGGCTAGCTTCGCAGCTGTGCCAGGCATCTCATGTGATAAACATAACCCCCGGATAATGCTTAGGCTCGTGTGGGGAGAGGAAACTCGATTTCTGGAGGCAAAGGAAAAAAGAGAGGTTATAACGAGGGCTCTCAGATAAGGATTACTGCACCTTGCCATCACTTCAGCTTAAGAGGCCAAAGAAGTCTCTGATAAAAGACACCATTGCCTGAAAAAATCAGAGAGACGGCTCTTTGAAACACCATCGTCATTGGAAATGTAATTAACTGGGGGATCATCACTGGAGGAGACAACTGTGGCTAGGAACACCTTGGCCAATATCCCCGTGTTCTTGTGTGTAGAGAGTTTCTGAATTAACGTGTGTCGTAGAAAGGAACCAATTAGGTTGCTGCCTTTTCCCTTTAATGCAAGGAGTGAAGTATTTTCTTTTTAGGAATAGCCTATCTTGTAAAAATGGAAATAAAGCTCAAAGAATACAACATGAAACCAAACGAGAGGTTCAATAAGTTGATCTTGATATTATAAGATATCGTCTTTAACATTTCAGGACCTGATTGCAAGTACCAGATAATGACCGAAAGTATAGTTTTGAGAAAAATGTGAAAAACGTTTTACGTGATGTTAATCATATTTACATAGTACGAAAGTCGTGTTTAAATTGTACCATTTTACAGATTTTCAGGCTAATAGCTTATGCAGAAATATTAAATTAAGAAAAACACAAAACCATGTTGGATTTTACTCCTTCTTTCAATCGAAAAATTTTGAAATAAAATCCAATGGTATTACCTATACTGTATATGTAAAACGTTAGTGTATATTGTAAATTTCCGGTTTTACAATCATATTTATGGATTGTTATGATTAAAATTTTAAAAAGAATGACTGCCTCTTAATTATGAATAGCATTTCCTCCTGTTTCAATCAACATATGACACATCACATCGGTTTCCTCTTCTTCATTCAATCTGTTGGATGTAAGATGCACGAGTGGCACATATTTCTGTGCTATTTTCATTACATCCTTAGGTTTTGTTGACGTCCCAAGGCAATGCATTGTGATATGCTTTGGTTACATTTCACTGCGGTTTTTTGGTGCTTTGATTTGAAAAGTCAGAACTTACACTCAAAATAAGATTATTCGGATGAAACCGACACTCATCTTTCTTCATAAATAAAGTTCCAATATTCACTCACTCAGAATGCTTCTGTCGATTTTATGACCTTTTTGAACAATGGTTGTAGTAACTGTCTGAAATCTAATAACATTTTCTGCTGAACTCTTACAACTGAAAACAACTGAAAAATTCTTTGAGGCAGATGATACTATGGCATACCATTCTTCTGGCACAAAACTATATAATTTCCTGCGTTTAACCTCTTAATACTGGACGCAGCAACATCTTGCCTCCTTGCCATATTGCTCGAGACTGAGTGCATGAAATAGATATTTACTGATATTATCTGCGTCTTGCACTAAAAAATGATGGAACTGATCTTTTGATGCTATCTAGTGTCAAAAATAAGAGTTAACTGGGGTTAATTACAATGTTATCCAATATACATCTCTCTCTCTCTATATATAAATGAAAGTTTGTCTGTTTTTTTCTGATTTTCCACGGAAATTTGAGTTATTAACGCGTTTCAGACTGGTTTATGACGGTTCCGCGCAAAAACATTTTTTTTTTGTCTGTCTGTTTGTCTGTGTACAACTTTGCACGCGTTTCACTCGAGAACGGCTGAGTGGATCAACGTAAGGTTCGGTACAGTTGTCCATCAGAGGCACGAGAGTAATCATTGATGTAACTCTTCTCCATACCTCTCATAAAAGAGGGCCTACCCCTAAAAATGCATGCTGAAATGGGCCTACGGGCCCCGAAAACCACATTTTAAGGTCCTAAAACCAACAGTTAGAGATGTACCCAGAAAACTACTTTCATTTATTAAGCTACTAGCAGAAGTACCCATTCTTCGAAAGGTGTGATATATTAACACCAGACATTATCAATTGAGCTACTGTTCCAATGGTTAGCGGTTTGTCATTCCTTCATAAGTTTATCAGAACGAAGTTAGTTTTCTGGGAATATCACACACACTGTTAATTTAAGGGCCTTAAAATTTGGTTTTCGGAGACCCCTTATAGACTCGCGAAATTTGTGTCTTACATTGAGAAGCGCAACATATGCTTTGATCGTCCTTCTAGGATAATTTTTATATTTTGCCTATTTTAGCATGTATTTTGAGAAGTTCTTCCCTATATCCAGCCTAAAAATTCAGGTTCTTAAGCCTCAAATGGCCCAAATTCCTAAAAGCCGCAAAAAATGTTGATTCTATTCAGGAATTTTTGAAAATAATGTTGCTGTTTGGAGATATAATAGACTCTCTGTACTATATGTCGCACGTGAAATTGCATGAAAAAATTCTAGGTTACCCCTTGACCCCCTTAATTGCATTGACGAATTATACCGTCTACGTTGGTTCCGTGATAACCTTATAGCCATTTGCAAACTTTCACAGAAATGTAATAAATGGATTAGCCTAGTAATACTATCGTATGGCCTCGGATGCCGAGTGCAAGCTTCGTAATTTGACACCCAGAGGGTAGCTTGCATGTCGAAATTTCGTTGTTCCTTGAATCACTATGAAAGTCAAGGAGGGTAGATATCTAAGCTCCTTGAACACTAAAGCTCTTTCTAGTAGAGAAATGAGGAACTTTGTGTTGGCGGAAACTCCTGAGATTAATTTTGCAATTATGAACACGGCCTACTGATATTCAAATGGGTTCTTTGACATGCCGACATCGTATGACATGCGAGTCGTATTTTTGCCACCTTTCAAAAATCACTTACCACGTCCAGGAGTGAACCTGCAATCTTGGGGTTAGTAGACCGACACACTATCCACTCACCCACCGTGGCAAGGTATAAATGGAGTGACATTGCTTCTTACAGAAATAGATGGAAAGTTGGATGCCACCCCTTGAGATAATGTTGCCATGGTTACCGATTTCCGTTCCTTCATTAGTTTGTTAAATTAAATTAAATTAGTTTTCTGGGAATATTTCAGATACTCTTGGTTTTAGAGCCTTATAATGTAGTTTTCGAGGACCCTTTAGGGCCCCAAGTTTTGTTTCTGGCACCGAGGGGCTTTGTCTCCTCGTTGTACGCCATAATATAATGCTAATAATAATATAATATAGGGATAGGAATATAATAGACCCACCGTACCACACCCACAGGTGTAAATCGCGTGAAAAAATTCTAGTTTACCCCTTGACCCCCTTAAGCGCATTATACGTATTGATGAATTTTACAGCTTAATTTGTTTCCGTGATAACCTTCTAGCCGTTTGCAAACTTTCACACCAATGTAATTAATGGAATTGCATTGCGTCTTACGGCAATATATGGACCTCTGAGAATCTGTTGCCATGGTTACCGGCTTGTATTCGTTCATTAGTTTATTAAATGAAATTAGTTTTCTGGGAATATCTCAAAAACGGTTGGTTTTAGGGCCTTAAAATGTGGATTTCGGGGACCAATTAGAGCCCCCGAATTTTGTCTCTCACATTGAGGAGCTGAAAATGATCTTTGTCTCGTCCTTCTACTCCTATTTCAGCATGTATTTTAAGGGGGTAGGCCCTCTTTTATGAGAGGTACAGCGCAGGGTTACATCAATGATTAGTGTTGTGCCTCTGATGGATATCTGCACCAAATTTTACGTTGATACGCACAGCCGTTCTCGAGTTATAAGGGAGCAAAGTTGTCCACAGACAAACAAACAGACAGACCAAAAAAATATTTTCGAGCGCATCCATAATAAAACAGTCTGAAACGCGTAAATGACTGAAATTTCCGTAGAAATTGCGAAAATAACATAGGCTACAAACTTTAATTTTTATGTATGTAGAGATATACTGCACCGCTCGGTGTTGACCGTGTTTTATTGCACAAATTTAGGTTTTACTCGCTAACCAATGGAGATACACGAAAAGTGATAAGGACCATTTGGATAGAAAATTAAATGTTAAAGATCGTGTATGCATCATACGTTTGCTATTTCTTAGCGTTCTCTTTTTATTTGAAATGGAAATATGAAATTTTGAAACCAAAGGGTGCAGTGACGTTACATATGTGGGTTTTACCCGCTAACCGTTGGAGATACACGAAAAGTGATAAGGACCTTTCGGATAGGAAATTAAATTTTGAAGCTCTAATGTGCCATCAAAAGTTTACTATTTCTTAGCGTTCCCTTTTTATTTGATATGGAAATATGAAATTTTGAAACCAAAGGGTGTAGTGACGTCACTAAAATGGTCGCCATTATTTAATGGTGCATGATATCGAAATTAAATGTATCATGTATGTAAACATGGTAAATCAGCTACATCCATGCAAAATTTCATTTAAATCGGACCAGTGGTTCTTGCGTTATTGAGTAACACACAGACAGACACACACCATCTCATTTTTAGCCTATTTTCAATTTTGAAAAAATAGGCTTATGAGATCATCTTCTGTCCGTGTGTGTGTCTCCCCCTAATAAAATCTAAACGGCTGGAGCGATTTCAATGAAACTCGGTAAGTTCATAGCCCTATTCCCGGCGACCTTGACCGTGACCTTCAAATAATGTTACGTCTCACCAATCCAACATGGCGGCTGTGCGAAATATTTCACTAGCATTCAATATCTCCGAAACTATTACCATATCGCCCTGAAATTGTGTACGGTGATAAAGGGCACTACTAGAAGTTCACCTATGAGACTTTCAAAAACCTGGTGACTACAAAACCAACATGGCGGTCAAGCGAATTTGAGACTTTTAAATAGACTTTTCTCGCGATTTAACTATCCAAACACAATGAAACTTGGTACAGAAAATGTTTATACACATTGTAATGCACTGGGGTCTAATTTAGTTCAATTGTTTACATAACCTCAAAATGGCGGCTGTGCGAAATATTTCACTGACATTCTATATCTCCGAAACTATTACAGATATCACCCTGCAATTTTGTACGGTGATGAAGGGTACTGATACAAGTTTACCTATGTATATTTTATAAACCTCTAAAGTACAAAACGAACATGGCGACCAAGCGAATTTTAAATATTTTAATAGACTTTTCTCGTGATTTAACTCTCTGAGCGCAGTGAAATGTGGTACAGAAAATGATTTTGCAGATTGTAATGCACTACCATCTAATTTATCTCAATTGTTTACACAACCTCAAGATGGCGGCTGTGCGAAATTTTAAAATTAAGTTTTTATTTCTTGTGTCGTAATCATGCGATCGAAGTGAAAGTTTGAATAATGAACCTAGGCAATAATTGTCCTTGAATGGTATATAACTCTATGGCCTATACATATAACAATCCTAAATGGCGAGCTTCCGAAATATTTAGACGGTTCTCAATATCTATGAATCTTTTACAGCAACCAAACTGATTTTTTTTGTTCATAGATACTATGAACATATGTTCACCTATAGGACTTTCAGTAACCTGGTGAGCACAAATCCAACATGGCGGCGACGCGAAGTATAAATATTTAAATGGACGTTTCTCGCGAATTAACTATCCGAGTGCCGTGAAACGTTGCACATTAAATGCTTATACAAATGATGATCCACTGGCATCTAATTTGTTTCAATTGTTTGCATAATCACAAGATGGCTGCTGTGCGTAATTTAAAATATCGTTTTTACTTCATGTGTTATAATCATGCGATTGAAGTTTGAATACCACACGTACACAATAATCTTAATGTAATAGTACAAAAATAAAAATCCAACCTGGCGACCATCTGAAATATTTAGACGTTTCTCAATATCTACGAATCTGTTACAGGAATTAAACTGAAATTTTGTATGTTGATAGAGGCAATTAACATGAGCAGGATATATGAAAATTGGCTGTATAGTTCCTCACGGAACTACGTGTTATATATTAGTATGATATGATTGAATGAATGCCAGCTGGTAACCATGGCAACACAATCTTAAAAGTCCATCTACTGTATTTCAGTAAGACGCAATGCCATTCCATTTATTACATTACTGTGAACGTTCGCAAACGGCTTTAAGGTTATCACGGAACCAACTTAAGCTGTAAAATTCATCAATACGTATATAATGTGCTTAAGGGTGTCAAGGGGTACTTCTGATTTTTTTCACTTGATTTACACGGGCGAGTGTGGAAAGGTCTATTATATCCCTATCCCTATATTATTTAATTATTATTTTGATTATTATATTATGGCAAACAAGGACGAGACAAAACTCATTTTCAGCCCCTCGGTGGCTCGGAGGCTACTATGTTTTAAGGCTCTAAAACCACGTGTCTGAGATATTCCCACAAAACTAATTTCATTTAATAAACTAATAAATAGATGACAAGTACAGAAGAAGACCAAATCAGGAGCTATGTAGATATACTGAGTAAATCGCAGATGTGCCCAGGAAGAGACGTCTGGCTTTCTACGGACATGCCTCATGGATGAACCCAACAAGACTAACCAACCGGCTTCTCAACTACTGGGGGAATAAAAAGAGCATGCCACCGTCGCTAACAGTTGTTAACAAGGATATCCAAGTACTGAAGATAATGAAAAGTGATATTAGAAGCCGATCACATCTCAGAAAGATACTTAAACAGAATAGTTTTCAGGACAGACCACCCCGTAAGAAAACCGGCATCATCTGGACAAAAGAGGGAAAGGAGAAACATAGCCAGATAATGCGCGAATATTGGGCAAACATCAAGTCCCTCGCCAAGCTGAAAAGTTGAATGTCGTGGTCCTTAGCTGGCCCATCCGAAAGAAGAAGAAGAAGAAACTAATGAAGTAATGCAAGCCCGTAACCATGACAACAGTAGGCATATCACAAGAGGTGACATCCAACTTTCCATCTATTTCTGTAAGAAGCAATGCCACTCATTTTTTTAAATTTCTGTGAAAGTTTGACAATGGATATAAGGTTAACGTGGAATCAAACATAGACTGTAAATTTCATCAATGTGATTAAGGTGGTCAAGGGGTACCCTACAATTTTTACACGTTATTTACACGTGCGATGTGCGATATGTTGTACAGAAGGTCTATTATATCTCCAAACAGCAACATTATTTTCAAAACTTCCTAGATTGGAATAGTGTCTTTTGAAGCTTTTGGGAATTTGGGCCATTGGAGGCTAAATGTCCCGAATTTTCATGCACCACAAGCCTTTAAAATTTATTAAAGGTTTCTTCCTGGGGATAGGAACTTTCCACAACGGTGAGGGTCAGTTTTAATTTGACATATATTGTGTTTCGTCTGCGAGGTTTTCAATATTATTTTCACGTCAGGAAGTACACGTTAGGTGAATTTAGTTTGAGAGCACATTTTAACTAATCATATTTTTGTCGACACGGGTTCATCGTAAATATGATTTTGTTTGATACTGTGTGGTTGATATATCTTTATGTTTATGTACGCCTATAATTCATGTTCGGGTGCTTGGAGCATCGTAAAATTAGGTATTTTAACAATGAGTCAATACACCAATCATTTATAAAACTCTTCAACGTACTTCTCATAGAAGGGTGGGTATAAGGAACAACTTTTCAAAATACAGTACATGCTAAAATAGGCGAAAAATAAAAATTATCCTAGAAGGACGACCAAAGCATGTCTTGCGCTTCTCAATATGTGGCACAAAACTGGGGAGTCTATAAAGGGTCTCCGAAAACCACATTTTATGGCCCTTAAATTAACAGTGTCTGCGATATAACCAGAAAACTAACTTCGTTCTGATAAACTTATGAAGGAATGACAAACCCCTAGCCATTGCAACAGTAGCTCAATTGATAACGTCTGGTTATTAATACCGAAGACCGTTCGAAGAGCGGGTACTTCTGCTAGTACATGTATATGACTGAAAAAATGATTTTCCCAAAAATTGGTCATTATCCGGTTCTCGCAATAAGGTCTTCATTTGTGTATACCGGCATTCTAAAATATTTGTATTATTAATACAATGTGTAAACAGATCTGTATTTAGAATACCTTTCGTTGTATTCAACGGCCTGCTAGATTATGAAAAGCGGAATTTCTTTCATATTAATGATTTAATCTATGTCTGGTCTTTGCTATTCAAACATGGCAACAGAACTTGTCTAACAGAATGTATATCTATTTAGATTTAATTTCTCCTTCACAATATTTTCATTACCTTTGAATTAATTCTTAATGTTCTTTTAATTTTCTTCAATTATGTATAACAACTCCGAGCTGAATAAGGTTATGAATAACCGAAACTAGTACTACTCAATTTTGTATGTTAAACAGATTGCCTCAGATGTAGGGTGTGGTAGCTATGTAGAGATGAAACGTTTAGCACAGGATGGGAACGCATCGAGAGCTTCATCAATCGAGTCGAAACACTGAAGACTCAAACAACGTTAGGTTTTCAAAAACATAAAATAGTTCTTATTAGGTTTTTAAAAGGGAGAATAGGTTATTAAATAAGTTTTATGTTTAATGTGTAGCAAAAGTTGACATAAATTCCGCAAAGCTTAAAATGAATGCCTCGTTGTTAGTAGAAAATCTGACTGCATCGAGAGTGTAAATATGTTACATAATGATACGTCATCAAATTATCACCGAGAACTTAAGTAATCTCTCCTTAAATATTTTAATTATTCAAATTCAATACAACCAAGGTTTTAAGAGGTGATTTTCACACTCTAGCTCGTTTATGTAACTTTGTCTATTTAGAATATAGGATTCTTGGATACAATAAGAGATTTTTTCCTATTTTCCTGACAGTAAATAACCAAACAATAAGATATAAGCTGACAAGTGCTGAAAATATTCGAATTTTCTGCCAGGTAGGATTTCTCTCAATCAACTAGAGCTAGGAATAAACACTATTTCCAGGGTTACTTTAAAAAAAAATTTGGACTAAAAGAGTGACAGTCAGTCTGAAAGACTAGACTTTATATCATTTTAAATGCTACAAAGGCTGAAAAATGCTGGAAAGGCTGGAGTCTTCTCGCTTCGCTCGAACCCAAATTCTAACTTTTTAAGCTCTCGATATTCTTTATTTCGTTGAGCACTAGATTTAGCTTTAGTAGAAATATTAGCAATATTACCTTCAACGGACTCCATTGTAACACTTGACTAGACCCCACAAAATGTCAAACGTGTCAAGTCGAGTTGTAGACTATAAGTAAATCTGCGAACGAACCCTGATGTATCCGCAGAGATATCAAGAATCACGTGCGTACTGCGTGCAAACCAAGATCAAAGGAGGTAGCTGGCTGGATGACGTCACGCTCACCGGAGCGCGCGGGGAAAGGAAGAAGCTGAAGCGGTACTATGACGTCACACACCTCAGTGCATTCTCGGTACATTTCGTCCCGTCACCGTAACGTAACGCCAGACCTCAGCGTAACGAAGAAGTCGACAAGATCATTTAAAATGATAAAAAATCAAACATACTACAATACATGGAACAAAACTGCAATTAGGTATTTTTAGGTACTCGCATATCATTTAGGTTTCTTAGGTACTACAGAATTCAAGGATATTGATCCTTTGAGTGTGATGAAACTAATTTTTGTGTTTAGAAGTAAGGAAATAGAATAGGTAAAAACCTAAGTATCCAGTCCCTAGTTATTATTGTATCTGAACAAGTGTGTGTATTTGTAGTATGATGTATAAATTGGAAAGAGGAGATATCATCCCGTCATTTAAATCGAGCTAATGTGAAGAAGAAAATCGTGGATAGTTATTTCTTGGATAGTCCAGAATAGGGCATAAAACACCAGTTTTGCCCTATTGCTCCAGTGATGCTAGGTGCACAACGTTCCATCTCTCACATCAATCTAAACGTTTTCTATTCTGAGCTGAGAATCTAACCCCAGCAATCTATAAGAATAACTACAATATGCACAGCTTGACCGCGATAGCTCTGATATTATGAATGTGGTTGCTTCAAACCGTTTTTCCTTATACAGTATAATCTTACTTATGATCCTAGAAACCATTGACAATTCCGTTAGTCTATGTAGTTTACTGACATCATACAAAGAAAGAGTAATTCATACACATGACTTTATGAAATCGCAAATAAGCTGGCTGGTCATCCAGTTAGCACAAAGTGTAGTACAGGAATGGGCCACGCTTCAGAAGGTCATCACTGAATCAGCTCAGGAAACAATTGGTTTTGTGAAGCACAAAAGACAAGACTGGTTTGTTGAAAATAATGATGAAATTATGTGTCTCATCAATGCCAAACGGGAAGCCAATCTATCACATCTTCAAGATCCATCTTCCAGTGTGAAAAAATCACATTTCGTGCAACTTAAGGGAAAATGTCAGGCACAAATCAGGGAAATCAAGAACAAATGGTGGCTGCGACAAGCTGAAGAACTGCAAAGATTTTCTGATGCCCGTGACCTGCAAAACTTCTATGCAGGCATAAAGGAGGTATATGGCCCAATCCAATCATCAGGTACATTGAAAACTGCTGATAATTCCACCATTTTAACAGATCAAGGACAAATTTTGGAGCGTTGGAAGGAACATTTCCCTGTACTTCTAAATCGTGCCTCCAATGTCACCGAGGACTTTCCTCGCAACGTCCCCCAGCAGCCCCAACAACCACGGATGGCAGTTCCACCGACATTCCAAGATTTCGCCAAAGCGTTCAATCAACTAAAGCCGAGAAAGGCTCCTGGTCCTGATAACATTCCTCTGGAGTTGTTACAAAGTGGAGGTATGGCTTTAAAGACTCGACTTTTTACACTTATCCTCTAAATTTGGGAAACTCGAGAAGTACCTGGCGACTTGAAGAATGCTACCATCATCACTATCTTCAAGAAAGGTGATCGTAGTGTGTGTGGGAACTACCGTGGTATATCGCTATTATCCATTGCAGGTAAAGTTCTCGCAAGAATTCTACTAAGCCGGCTCCAAAATATTTCGGAGAGGATTTTGCCCGATTATCAATGTGGTTTCCGAACTTCCACGGGCACAACCGACATTATATTCTTCGCCAGACAACTCCAGGAAAAGTGCAGAGAGCAACAGGAGCCCCTGTATATAGTTTTCTATGACCTGAAAAAGGCCTTTGGTTCAGTACCATGATCTGCTATGTGGAAAATATTAGCGCACTTTGGATGTCCAGATCGCTATGTGGAATTAGTTCAATCTCTTCATGATGGAATGTCTAGGAAGGTTCTTCACGGTAACTCTGTATCCAATCACTTTCCAATCACGCACGGTCTGAAACAAGGCTGTGTGCTTGCTCTTACACTCTTAGCATTGTACATGGCTGCCATGATGTATGAATCATCTTCCAACAACCCAGGGATAGAGATAAGTTTCGCTTTGATGGATGCATTTTCAATCTGGCAAGACGGCGTTCACAGAGACATACCCAAGTTACCGGGGTGACAGACCTGCAGTATGCCGACGACACCGCATCTCCTGCTCCGACACCTGCATAGTTTCAACAATCGGTCAATCGCTTTAGCACTGCGTGTTATCAGTTTTGTCTTACCATCAATGCAAAGAAAACTAAGGTAATTGCACAACCTGCTCCAGGATTACCTCTTCCTGAGTTCAATATCTTCATCTTAGGCTCAACACTGGACCAGGTAAAGTTTTCATATCTTGGTAGCATCCTGTATAAACGGTGCACCTGCGAACAGGATGTTGAATAAAGAATTGGGGCTGCCAATGCAGCATTTGGCCGTTTAATACACAGTTTTCATGAATAAAGACCTGAAGATACATACCAAACTCATGGTGTTCAAAGCTGTCGTCATCTCAACGCTGCTGTATGGCTGTGAAACTTGGACACTCTATCGCCCTGATAGCAAGAAACTTGAGCGCTTTCACCAACAAAAGATGAGATACATCTTGAATATCAAATGGGAGGACTACGTAACCAACACTGCAGTTCTCGAGAGAGTGCATCTCAATAGCACTGAGGCAACCATCATGGCTCATCAACTGAGATGGTTAGGCCATGTTCACCGTATGAGTGATACGAGGCTTCCACGTCAGTTCATCTATGGTGAATTTTGCTCCGGCACTAGACCCCATGGGCCCCTCTGAAGCGTTTTAAAGACCAGCTAAAACATACATGACGACAACTGGTATACATATCCACTCATAGGAAACATCTGCTGCGGACCGTTTACTGTGGCGGAACATTTCATCGACAGCTGTCAACTTATTTGAAGAAGAACGTCGCAGAAATGGAGAGGCCTGCGACAAGCAAGAAAACTTCGTCAATTACAACCCCGCCCTCCCCTGACCATTGAGTGCAATTTAAGTGGGCTCATGATTTATGCAAAGATTGGCCTGTTTAGTCATCAGAAACACGTCCACAGGCTGGCCTGAAAAGCTCTATGCAGGGAGAAGTATGTGTACTCGGATTCGAGTTACAGCCGAGAGCCATCTATTATTAGAAGCTTTTCAGTCGGTCAATACGAGTGTGGCTAATTAGATTGAATGGGGAGTTGCAATTAATGTTCTATTGCCTGAAATAAATTACATTAATTACTTATACGCTTAATAAAACACTTCTCACACAAAGAGCGAGGCAATCCAGCCGTGTAGAGTCCTTCTGATTAATGTTGTTGTCGAGGAAGACTTGAAATTGTGAGAGAGGAAAGGAAGGAAGAACGCAAGGAAGCTAGAAAGGAAGGATGCATGCAAGGTAGGAAGGAAGGAGCTAGACAGAAAGGAAGGAAGGAAGGACGCTAAAAAGGAAGGAAGGAAGGACGCTAGAAAGGAAGGAAGGACGCTAGAAAGGAAGGATGAAAGGACGCTAGAAAGGAAGGAAGAAAGGACGCTAGAAAGGAAGGAAGAAAGGACCCTAGAAAGGATGGATGGACGCTAGAAAGAAAGGAAGAAAGGACGCTAGAAAGGAAGGAAGAAAAGACGCTAGAAAGGAAGGATGGATGCTAGAAAGGAAGGAAGAAAGGACCCTAGAAAGGAAGGAAGAAAGGACGCTAGAAAGGAAGGAAGGACGCTAGAAAGGAAGGAAGAAAGGACGCTAGAAAGGAAGGAAGAAAGGACGCTAGAAAGGAAGGATGGACGCTAGAAAGGAAGGAAGAAAGGACCCTAGAAAGGAAGGAAGAAAGGACGCTAGAAAGGAAGGAAGGACGCTAGAAAGGAAGGAAGAAATGACGCTAGAAAGGAAGGATGGACGCTAGAAAGGAAGGAAGAAAGGACCCTAGAAAGGAAGGAAGGACGCTAGAAAGGAAGGAAGGACGCTAGAAAGGAAGGAAGAAAGGACGCTAGAAAGAAAGGATGGACGCTAGAAAGAAAGGATGGGCGCTAGAAAGAAAGGAAGGACGCTAGAAAGGAAGGAAGAAAGGAAGGACGCTAGAAAGGAAGGAAGGACGCTAGAAAGGAAGGAAGAAAGGACGCTAGAAAGGAAGGAAGGACGCTTGAAAGGAAGGACGCTAGAAAGGAAGGAAGGACGCTAGAAAGGAAGGATGGACGCTAGAAAGAAAGGAAGGACGCTAGAAAGGAAGGAAGAAAGGACGCTAGAAAGGAAGGATGGACGCTAGAAAAGAAGGAAGAAAGGACCCTAGAAAGGAAGGAAGGACGCTAGAAAGGAAGGAAGAAAGGAAGGACGCTAGAAAGGAAGGAAGGACGCTAGAAAGGAAGGAAGAAAGGACGCTAGAAAGGAAGGAAGGACGCTAGAAAGAAAGGAAGGACGCTAGAAAGGAAGGAAGGACGCTATAAAGGAAGGATGGACGCTAGAAAGAAAGGAAGGACGCGAAAAAGGAAGGAAGAAAGGACGCTAGAAAGGAAGGATGGACACTAGAAAGGAAGGAAGAAAGGACCCTAGAAAGGAAGGAAGGACGCTAGAAAGGAAGAAAGGACGCTAGAAAGGAAGGAAGAAAGGACGCTAGAAAGGAAGGAAGGGCGCTAGAAAGGAAGGAAGGACGCTAGAAAGGAAGGATGGACGCTAGAAAGAAAGGAAGGACGCTAGAAAGGAAGGATGGACGCTAGAAAGAAAGGAAGCACGCTAGAAAGGAAGGAAGAAAGGAAGGACTCTAGAAAGGAAGGAAGGAAGGACGCTAGAAAGGAAGGAAGGACGCTAGAAAGAAAGGAAGGACGCTAGAAAGGAAGGAAGAAAGGACCCTAGAAAGGAAGGAAGGACGCTAGAAAGGAAGGAAGAAAGGACGCTAGAAGGGAAGGAAGAAAGGACCCTAGAAAGGAAGGAAGGACGCTAGAAAGGAAGGAAGAAAGGACGCTAGAAAGGAAGGAAGGACGCTAGAAAGGAAGGAAGGGCGCTAGAAAGGAAGGAAGAAAGGACGCTTGAAAGGAAGAAAGGACGCTAGAAAGAAAGGAAGGACGCTAGAAAGTAAGGAAGAAAGGAAGGACGCTAGAAAGAAGGGAAGGAAAGAAGCTATTAGGTTTACGTCACCATTAACCTCGCGATCATGAGGCATGACTTAGAGTCCTTCTTGAGACAAGCCAGCATAGAAGCTGATTACCGAGATTTCCCACTTCTACTCCAGGTAAAGCTGGGCTGCTTCCTCCTCAAATCCTACCTTAATTATAAATCACACACTGTTACAGACATTGCAGTGACACAGGATATCATACAAATTCTACACACATTCAAGTACACGGGGCTACATAACCACAATGTCAACAACTTAGCCCCTGAAGGGCCTTGGACTACCAAGCGACCGCAGACCAGCCCTATTTGCCTACAGATTGTGGGATGAGCACTTCGGGCCCCCTGGACCGTTAACCTTGGTTTTCTAGACCAGGGCACTGCCTCTCTAAGCTGACAGCTGCTCAATTATCCTCACGAGGCTGAGTGCACCCCGTTCCAGCCTTAACGTCAATTTACAAAATCCCTGATGGAGCCGGGAATCGACCCCGTGAGCCAGCTAGCTACCCCAACACCAGCCCCCGAATATCACACTGACAAACAATTAAATAATGCTTAATCCTCATTTACCATGCTAATTGATGGCAGCGAAAGTACATACAAATATTCAAACGAATTGAGCTATTGCACAAGCAATTAAAATAATCTAAATTACGGCGTAAAATATGCAATAAATTGTAA
Organism: Meconema thalassinum; assembly: GCA_946902985.2. NCBI lineage: Eukaryota > Metazoa > Arthropoda > Insecta > Orthoptera > Tettigoniidae > Meconema > Meconema thalassinum. The sequence goes on along the minus strand of OX336388.2, from coordinate 768,526,039 downwards.
CAGTTGTGTAATCGTGCAAAGGATTACCATAATAAATTATATGAATATATAATTCTTGAAACAATATCCTCCACAATCTATTGTATAGCCTACATCTATTGAATTCTGACACGAGTGTCTATCAATGGACAAGGAAAACCTCACAATTATTCTTTATTCCTTTCATCCTGAACATATTTATTGTCTGATAAGCTGGAGGCTAGACCACCTCGTGCTGACAGTTGCCCATGAGGTCAGGGGTGTAACACACGGAGATGGCAGGGGGGCATTGCTCCCCTTACGTTCTAGGTGCAGTATAACATTTTTAAGGGGGGCCAACACCTTTATGCTTCAACAAAATTACATTTTTCAAAAATGCCTCTTTAGCACAATACCAATTACTGCTTAAAGAAATAATTAATTCTATTGCAGCCAGAAAAATACACTACTCAACAGCAATCATTACCTTACTCCAGTTTCCTCACGTCGAGAATACTTTCCCTTTCACTTGTCAACAGACCACAGTTAATCCTCTTCGCTAATGAGTCCGGTCCCGTACGCTCGCTGGAAATAGCTGCACTAGGTCTGTCACTGTACTATACACTGTTTCACAAGCACCACAATCTCTTCCTCGGTGTCAAGAGAATCAGCTTCACTAGGGGTTTCGCAAGTCACCACACTTCTGTCGCTCAAGATAATCGCTCGCACTAGCTCGTAAAACACAACAACAACAACTGCTTGACAGGTCGCACTTATATAGCAGGCCGGTGACTCAATAAATGCTTCTAGATCCATCCAGGGTTCACGGCTTCTCGAAGTTTCCATCGCTGGTCCAGTCACGAATATTCTGGACTATCCCTTTGTCCTAGTAGCCCTGTTGCATAAGGCACACGCAATACAGGAGGCAGGCCACAGCCCAGCCCTGGGGCAGTTGTGACTCTTGCGGCGAGTGATGACACAAACTCACAGCCGTAACAGTATAGTAAAATTATGACATGGCTGACATCTACGACAACCTACGCACTTTTGTTTGCCCTAAGGTCCCTGAATCTTGCTGTTCTTATCAAGGAGCAGAACACAATGGCACTGTAAACCACCACAAACATAAGAACAACCTTCTACCTGTCTTTATAGATGCAATAAATCCAGGTTAAAAACATTTGTGAAGACTGAGTTGCTGCAGAGGTATATAGGTGGACATACCCAGAATAAAAATGAATCACTGAATGCAAAAATTTCGAAAATTTGCTCTAAATCAGGATTTGCCAGCACAAAAAGCAGTAAAGATTGCTTTTAAATTATGCAGTAATGACATTCAACGATGGCATGGAGGCAAGAACTGAAATGGGAAGTAGCTCACTGCCACCAACCAGCAGTGAACCTCGATGACCTTCAGCTTCACTCAGCGACAAATAGAGCCATGGCATCTATCAAGGAGGCCAGGAAATGCAGGAGTAGACTACGACCGAAGGAAAAGAGTGCGAAATCCAATGAGGAAGGACCAGTATATGCGGTAGGGGCATTTTAGAAAATCCCGAACATGTGAAACTTTCATCGCTCATTTCCCGAATTTCATTTCTTTCATTCCGTTTCCCTAATAACTCATGAACTTACAAATATATTTCAGTGAATTTTTGTATACATACAGTATAACAATCGAAAATGGCAAGCATCCGAAATATTTTGACGTTTCTCAATATCTACGAATCTTTTACAGCAAACAAACTGAATTTTTTATGTTCATAGAGGCTATGAACATACTGTAAGTTCACCTATATGTCTTTCATGAGCACAAACCCAACATGGCGGTGACGCGAAGTATAAATATTTAAATGCACATTTCTCGCGATTTAACCATCCGAGTGAGGTAAACATTTGTACGTTAAATGCTTACACAAATGTTAATCCACTGGCATCTAATTTATTTCAATTGTTTTCATAACCACAAGATGGCAGCTGTGTGAAATTTTAAAATCCCGTTTTTACTTCTTGTGTCCTAATCATGCGATTGAAGTCTGAATACCACACGTACACAATAATCTTCATGTAATAGTACATAAATAAAAATCCAACCTGGTGACCATCTGAAATATTTAGACGGTTCTCAACATCTACGAATCTATCACAACAATCAAACTGAAATTTTGTATGTTGGTAGAGGCAATTAAGATGGGTAGGATATATATGAAAATAGGCTGTATAGTTCTTCACGGAACTACTTGTTAGCCTACGTTTCACATTTTGCAAAAATGAGGAAAAAGTAGACTTATGAGATCGGGCAAATGTGTGTCTGTCTGTCCTTCTGTCTGTCTGTCTGTCTGTCCTTCTGTCTGTCAGGCTGTGTGTGTGTGTCCCCCCCTATCAACTCCTAAACGGCTGCAGCAATCGAAACAAAATTTGCTAGAAGTAAAGATCAATACCTGAATATCTCACGGCCATATTTGAAAATAATGTCAGAGCTACCAACTGCTGAAAAATCGCAATTGAAATTTGAGCTCCATGTTGGATATCTTGGAAGGTATGAATGTGACCTACTTCAAAATTGGCACACGTATAGATAATAATATTGCAGTTTAATTTCCAGGAGGCCGTACATGGCAGTGTTGCCAAAATGATTATAAGCCTGCTGATAGGTCCAAATTTTAAATGCATATAACATCCACACTATCAATTGGATTTCAACCATATTTCGTATGTGCTATGTGTACATAAACAGATATGACTGAGTGTATTCTTATGTGCCACCAGGGCTGCCAATTGTTAATAAATGCTCTCAATTTATTTTATTTAAATACCAATATATCAGAAAGTATGCAAGCCGACAGCGTTAAACTATGCACACGTATAGTACCTGACATTCTATATTAATTTGGAGTAACTTATATACTTCAGTGCTACCAACATGATCCTAAACCTGCTGAAAGGTCCAACTTTAAATGTATCTAACTTCCATACTATCATTTGGATTTCAAACAAATTTCGTATGTGCTATGTGTACTGTCCCCGTTTACCCGGATAGTAGGCTGTCAGATATCCGCCCCCCCAATCGGATTGCCAACAATCAATCGCACCGGCTCAGCTACATCAATGAAAATGGCACTGACAGATACTACCGAGGTTTGAACACAGAAGTTACCAAGAAAATTATTGTGGAACACACCAAAATAGACGGGGGTTTCATACTTACTTCTACTTACCTCTTATAAATATCTCGGGGATTGGGTTGACAACAGGATCTTTAAAGTAATACCCACAATAATCTTGACCATGACATTTAAAAATGAACCAGACCGAAGGCAAGAACTTTGAACTGTACAAAAGCTTTATTTCAAATAAAGGGTATGATTTTAACAACTCAACAAAATAAATGTGGCTATCAGTAGCCCATGTCAATCTGACTGTGTCCTCCTAAAGGACTTGCAAAGTTAGCATACAACATGTTAGCTCCCATGAGCTCAAAATAACGTAACATTCAATACACTTTTGGATTGGATAAGGAAGTCAGGATACGACATATATAGAGCATTTGGTTTCTTTTAATAAACATCACACTTGTATTAATAGGCGCAAGGCCAGAGTATCGACCTCACCCGCTGATAACCAGATGTCTGGCCGGCTGGTCTACCCTTCAACCTGGCGTACACCTGTCAAATGGGGTTCACTCGTCACGCCACACTGCGTAAGAATTCAGCTCCTTTCAAAGCTTTAAATGTCTACAAGACAACTCATATATATTGACGCAAATCTTTCAAATGCTTAACTCACATACCACTGGATTATTCTGACAATCCCTAAACTTGTTAAGTTATCATCCAGATGTTTAATCAGTATAGTTTAGAGTATAAAAAGCCACCGTGGTCTCTACATAATTCAATTACGGGGGCAGTACCATAACAGATATGACTATGCTGATTCTTAAGAGTAACCAGGGCTGCCAACTGTTAATAAATACTATCTCTATTTTTAGCCTACTTTCGATTTTTGCAAAAAATGAAAGTACACTTATGAGATCACTACAGGGCGAAAAAAGTGTGTCTGTCTGTGTGTGTGTGAGTCTGTGTGTGTGAGTGTGTGTACTCTGAATGTGTGTCCCCCCCTATCAATTCGAACACGGTGAGCGCAAATTGAACGAAATTTGGTACAAAGGTAGCACTGGCAAAGGACACAGCAGTGTCATGTTTTATATCGCCGCCATCTCGACGGAAACGTAATGGCGGCCACACAAATGTTCAAAGCATAAATCAAATTACGACTAACCTAATCATCCGATCTCTACCAAATTTTGCAACAACATACCTTTATGGGGGCAGCATCCTTTGACCAAACTAATAGGTCATCAGCCTAATAGTTTGCGGATGGCGGCCATCTTTGTGTGAAAATCGATTGCCCCTATTAATTCGAACACGGTGAAACCGAATAGAACGAAATTTGGTACAGAGGTAGTACTAGCAAGGGGCACCCCAGTGTCATGTTTTATATCGCCGCCATCTCGACGGAAACATAATGGCGGCCACACAAATGTTCAAAGCTTAAATCAAATTACGACTAACCTAATCATCCGATCTCTACCAAATTTTGCAACAACATACCTTTATGGGGGCAGCATCCTTTGACAAATCTAACAGGTCATTAGCCTAATAGTTTGCGGATGGCGGCCATATTTGTGTCAAAATCGATTACCCCTATTAATTCGAACACGGTGAAACCGAATGGAATGAAATTTGGTACAGAGGTAGCACTAGCAAAGGGCACCTCAGTGTCATGTTTTATATCGCCGCCATCTTGACGGAAACGTAATGGCGGCCACACAAATATTCAAAGCTTACATCAAATTACGATTAACCTAATCATCCGATCTCTACCAAATTTTGCATCAACATACCATTATGGAGGGAGCATCCTTCGACCAAACTAATAGGTCATTAGCCTAATATTTTGCGGATGGCGGCCATCTTTGTATCAAAATCGATTCCCCCTATTAATTCGAACACGGTGAAACCGAATGGAACGTAATTTGGTACGGAGGTAGCACTAGAAATGGCCACCTCAGTGTCATGTTTTATATCACCGCCATCTTGACGGAAACGTAATCGCGGCCACCCAAATGTTAAAGGCTAAAATGTAATTACGACCAACCTAATAATCTAGTCTCTACCAAATTTTGCAACAACAGATCTTTATGTGGGAAGCATATTCTGACCAAACTGATAGATCATCAGCCCAATAGTTTGCAGATGGTGGCCAAGTATGTGTGCAAATCGATTCCCCCTATCAATTCAAACATGGTGAAACCAAATTGAACGAAATTTGGTACAGAGGTAGCACTAGCAAAAGGCACCTCAGTGTCATGTTTTATATCGCCGCCATCTTGACGGAAACGGAATGACGGCCACCCAAATGTTAAAAGCTTAAATCAAATTTCGACCATCCTAATAATTTGATCTCTACCGGATTTTGCAACAACATGCCTTTTTGTGGAAAGCATCTTATGACTGACTACAAGGTCATCAGCCCAATAGTTTGCAAATAGCGGCCATGTATGTGTGCAAATCTATTCCCCAGATCAATTCAAACACGGTGAAACCGAATTGAATGATTTTTTTTACAGAGGTAGCACTAGCAAAGGGCACCTCATAATCATGTTTAATATCCCTATAGCACGTTGTATTTCAACAAGCTACTACAACCAACATTCAATTATACTCCTTGAAAAGGACAAAGAGTTATAACAATACCCATGCATTTAGGAGAAAGTAGACTATATGTTCTTTACTGAACATCTTGTTGTTACCCTAATATCAATATATCTGAAAGTATGCAAGCCAATAGCTTTAAACTTTGCACACGTATAGTACCTGGCATTCTAGATTAATTTGGAGTAACAAATTTACGTCAGTGCAGCCAACATGATTCTAAGCCTGCTGATAAGTTCAATTTTAAAATGCATGCAACTTCTATACTAAATAATTGATTTCATTCAAAATTGACACAACAATAGATCATATTATTTCAGATTATTTCTGACCAACACATGCATGACATTGTTGCCAACGTGATTTTACGCGCGCTGATAAATCCAAGGTCTAACTGCATGTAGCGTGCATGCTATCCATTGGTCTTCAACCAAATTTTGTATTCTGTACCTAAAGAGATGCAACTAACAATAGCCTATATTCAGTCACCAGAGCTGCCAACTGTACTGCTCTATTAGGCTACATTATACCAGGTATATTACGAACTAATTCGAAATTTCGATATTACCAACTTAATTTCGTCATTATTCTAGATAGGTCTATATAGATTGGCAAGAATCTTAAATTTCAAGAAAAGTAGGCTCACGGAACTTCTTGTTTTTGTATTGCAACTGGCCCTGCCCTTAAAACGTTTGTCCATGTATGCTATAGATGAAGCCACATGAGCATTTCCCTTCGTCCCACGCTGACCAAAATAGCTCGGTGCATTGATTCACCGACAACGCGAAGCACTGCAGACTTGAAAGACAAATGCGTTTGAATCCTTACAACGACTATCCTACGAAAGGGGGTTTCCTTTGTACTCGCAGGCATGTGCCTCAATGAAGCCTGGAGCCATTTCGTCTTTGGTCCGAGTCTCCTCTACAGCGCTGACAATCTATACTGAGGAGCTGTCCCGAGTCACTCAGTTAATACATACAGATGCAGTTGTACAAACATTGCCTGTCGATAATTTATTGGTCACTACACTAACTACGACCGCCTCGAGGTCCAAGTTCAATTCCAGACTCTGCAACAAAAATTCTCAATTTCGAACAAGTTGTGTGTTCTTTGCAAGCACCATCGGACCCTGATTGGATGCTCCCTGACGTGAACAACCAATCAGCGCAGCCTAATAGCAAATTCAAACTCCCCGCTCATAAATACATAAAATATTCAACCATCAGCCCCAAACATGTAGTATACTCAAATTCAAATATCAACAGCTATTAAAAGGTCACCGAGAGAAACGAAAATAACACCTCTTGCCGCTATGAACCGGATGGTCAATAGCTCAGTAGCTGAACCCATATATGTGTTCATAGCTCTCCAGGCAACTATTCAGTCTCAAGTACTCTCAAAATCAAATTTAAACAAAAATTACCTCAAAAATCAACTCATCAATCAACAAATATTAATCCCAAGGACAACTTCTCCCATTAAAGCGTTATACATGAGAAAGATAATATCTTACCAAAAAGGAGCTTAATTAAGTATCCAATCATTAAAACTTAAAAAATCAGTTACAGCGGAGTGAAAGGAGCCCGTTAGGGCACCAGGCTCCTATCATTTCATCATATCGCTTAGGCGATACAGGACCGAAAGAGAGTACTACTAGGTCCACTTCGTGGTGACATCGTGCAGATTGAGGTTCGATTCTCACCTCAGTCAAGACATTTAATGTTGTTCTGATGTTTGATTTGCACCCCAGCCATCCTAGAATTTGTTTTCCCAGATAAATGCCGGGATAGTACCTAAATTAAGGTAATGGCCATCTCCTACCGTAATTCAAAGCCCATATTACAAACTAGCAGTAGTGCCCGCCTTCGCCCGGTGGATTTATTTGTTTTATGGATGATAATGAATACTATTTCAGAACTGGCACATGATACATAAACTAACAGAAAAACATATTTGAAAAATATAACTTTTCGTGGTGGTGGTGGTGGAGGTGGCGGTGGTGGTGGTGGTTGTAATGGGGGTGATAAGTAGTACAGTATAATGGCCGTAACATTCACGTCATTTTCCTGCAATGATAATAATGATAATTATGAATAGTGAAAACATCTATTTACTAACTACAGCACTGACACAGGTAATTTACAAACAAATTTAAAAAAAATATATTGCAAAGAGGAGTAAGTGAAATAAAAGATACCGCCCAGGGCCCATATCTCATTGGCTGTTAGAGATGTAGAGACAATGAGTGTCGTCCTTTGTCGCATAGCACCGTAGGAAAATAATCAGAACACTTAAGAAAACTTCGGCTGTCCCGAGCTACTGAGGTAGCAATAGTATCATTTATCGCCACATAGCTCTCAACGTTAAGGTTTGGAATAAATGTAGGTAAATCTGAAAGCACCAACGCTTATTGCAGCTGGTAACCTCAATGTACTGCACCAACACCATTGCACTTATACAGAGGCATAATATTTTCATGATGATAACTGTTTAAAGGGGCCTAAGAAATATTTTTGCACTAAATACTCCCCGTGACTTCACTTTATATACAGCGCAAGATGCAAATTTTTTCGCTATTCTACACCAGAACACTGGTAGAGGTGACGTGATGCAGCCCGAACTGCCCGTCAACAACAGACTTATTAAAATACTCTTACAGTTACACTACTACGGACATGAAAGGTTCTAGGGCCTTAATAGGCGATTTTCGAGTTCATTTTGTCTGTTATTCAAAATGTAGGGAATGGAGAGCGTTGTCCAAAATATCAAGTGGACAGTGTAACAAGCAGGGTTTCAAAATGTATGTAAGCTTTGGTGCAATTAGGAGAAACGGTGTTGATTTGCGATAAAGGGTCTAAATACAGGGAATGGAGGGCTCTGTCCGAAATTTCAAGCAGACAGTGTTACTCTTCGGATTCCAAAGGGTAAGTACGTAAAATTTGGTTCAGATAGGTGAAACGGTGTATATTTGTACTGCGCCCGAATTCTCCAATCAGTACCTATATCCGCTGCACTGTAAAGGATTGCAGACACGTAGCAACCCAGCTCACAAACTAACCATTGTCTGCTAAGTAAAAATTGGGAATTCCAGGAACACACAGGGTAGATCTATAAAAGAAAATAGTACTACCAGCGTAGGTACAAATTCCTACTAGCATTTACATTAAACCAAATTGAGAATCTCCAATCTCGAGGGGTGATAGCAGTACTATTTTCGGCGATGACAAAATGAAAAACGATGTCAACTAAGATAAAAATTGGCTAATTCGCTAAAGAGCGCCAGCCGTTTATTGTGCTAAGAAAAATACAGACATATACTGACTGCATGTCTATCATTAGTGTCTACCTGACACTGTAAGAGATAAACTCAAAATAAACTAAAACGTGGCACTAATATAACATGTCCAAAAAATAAAAATTGGAGAATTCGGTACTCCACTTAAATATGAGAAAAATTATGAAACAACGTGATTTCAAACATTGCCCTATATTATACATTCCGTTTCATATTTGAACCGTAGTTCCACATCTAAATATGTAAAATAAAAATGTACTCAGCATTAAATATGTCCATATATACAATGATTCGTGGTTCGCACAAATATACACTTAACTGTGTTGAGGTGATTTAATTACCTATAATACAAATGAGTCTTTACCACTCAACTTCCGTAACAAACACCGTAACTCTATCGGTTGAAAGTATAAATACTAGTCTGAATCAATAGAACATAGGTGACAAACATTTAAGTTCAGCACTGTTCTTACTTTGTCTTCTCCCATTTGATCATTAAATCTCGAAAAAATCCTGAAATTCTTTGCTCGGCTTACATTTTCTTTGATAAACGTGAATATTCGAAGTGCATGGCATTTGACCTTCATTACACACTTCTCTTCCAAAATTATACAACAATCACATTATTTCTTAAACACCCTGTACAGAACTTTCCTTGAATACAATTAAACAATGTCACATTCGCTGTGATCAAAACTAGAAAAACGAGACTCCTCAGTCTCCTTTCGTGAAAATACGTAACTCATTTACGTCTACGATTCCTTTCTTGCACGGTATTCCAAATCTAAACTCCCATTTCAGTGCATTTTCTCACTCTATGCAAAGAAAATTAGTAACTTTATTGAGTATCCACGTCCATTGTGAATATTGTTCAAGAAACAAACTTAAACAATCTCCTCTATCCTTATACAAAATTTCATCGTGCCTATAACTTCACTTCTGTAATTACTTTTTGTACAGTTACTTTTATCTCACCCTGTGATTTAACTTTCGTAACTCCTTTTCACGTATTTAAATTCAGTTTTACATTATTGCAACTTTCAAAGAATTATCAGCAAGAATTCATATTTAACAAATGATATAAGTGTGTCCTCCTTGTTTGTGAAAATATTTTAGCCTTGACTATCTTCGTGGAATATTTGTTTAACAAATTATTCTGGGCTTTTTAATGCTCTAAATGTTTTATTGGACTTATATATGTATATATTTATATAAAGGTTCTTGAAATACCTTTGTTACTAGGAAATATGGTTTATCACGTTACAGCATAGTTCTACATATCTATCTGTTTCATTACAGTGAATTTGGTATTCATTGATTTAATTATCTATCAAGTATTTGGACTATCTTTTATTAGATTTTGTGTCGGGTAACAATCCATTTTTTGTTCACAATTGGTTTAAAATAAATTTCTGACACTCGAATCAACATCATGAGTTGTCGAAATAGTTGACACTTCGTGACATAACTTTTTGAATGTACGGTACATAAATTGTTCAATATACGTTCCATCGCTGCGCATAAAACAGACTTATTTAATTTAACGCAAGTATCTATAATTCTAAACGATTTTATATTGAAATCAGGGGCCGATAACCTAGATGTTAGGTCCCTTAAAACAACAATTATCATCATCATCATCTTATATTGAAATGATTTTAACGTTAACAACTGCGATACGCAAATAAAATTTCGTCCAAATGACGGAAATTTTCAATGAAAAAAAATAATGACTCCTAAGAAAATACAAAAAATACAAGATCAAAATGTACACAATTTTAAATACAATGACAAAATTATACGGTTGGTCAATTAGGATAAACACAGAACATGACTACAATTCCACCAAATATAAATCAATCTCTTCTCTACCTTGAGTTGAAGACGGTCTCAGATGTACCATGTCTCATCTGGCAAGCCAAATGTGTGTGTGTGAACGCACCGCCCTCGGCTATGGGAACCGGTTGTGACGGGGCCTGCTGGACATCTCTCCCAGTGGAGCAAGGTCGGTGACATAACTGGGTTAGCGACCTCGCCGTGAAATAGCATGTCTCTTCCGCACTCTCTCGCTCGTCTCCCGCACGTTGTCTGGATCTTCTTACGATACCCCTTCACTGCGCCGACATCGCTTCTCGAGGTTGAAATTCGTTTGTTTTATAAAAGTCTTTTAGAGTGTACTGGATGTATATGAACTCGTGTTAAGAAGTAGAGATTTGTTCTGCAATTCTGCGCATCGCGTAGATGTTCAGCTGCGCCGTCCATGTTGTGGAATTCTGGACTCATCGCTTCATTTTTGTAGCTTCTACTTCCCTATGATGTGCACCTTAGAACGTAGTCACACTTTTTAATGATGACACTTTTACAACTTCCCCGTTGCCAATTCACGAACTGCATTCTGTATAATTTCCAAGTATGAGCTAAATTGTAGAAATAATGAAGCTCTTCTGTAGAAGTGAAACGTTTGCATCTGTCTGCATGCGATGTATAATAGCTTCGTTTTTGGAATACTGTAATATCAAGCTGTGTTTCAAAATCACTGGTCTATATGCTGTGCTGGTCTGCGTTAGAATGTTCCTTGCTCTGCAAGTCACAGCCTTCTGTACTTCACACTCGTCCTTCCCAACTTCGTAATGCGTAGCACTATTCTGAAAACTACTTGTTATGAAAGCCGGATCTAGATCCTATAGGCTTTCATATAGCCGTGGTAGGATTTTTCGAGATCTCGGAAACTAAGCGCCGCCCAGTGTTCAAACCTATTCCAATCGAATCAGAGTCGAAAAAAAATTCCAAAAAAAGTCTGTCTGTATGTACGTACGTACGTACGTACGTATGTGCGTGACGTTTTTGCGTTTAGCAAAGTACAGGCCGCAATTTTCAAGATATTGAGCTGAAATTTGGTACTGTGAAAGAGTTTGGGCCTGTGACGAACCCTATTGTAGGGGGTTAAAATCGGTGCAGGGCCGTACCTTCTTTTGGGGCCCTGAATTTCATCCTATTTATTTGAATCGATATATCTCAGAAACGGTTGATCGTATCGAAAAATGTTAAAGGTATAGGTGTAAGATCTCCGCGGTATGCAACTTTTTTACTCAAAACGATTTTTTGATATCTCTCACCGTTTTCGTTTTTTGGGGCCCTGAAAATATCCATTGTGTGTGACATTTTTGCGTTTAGCTAAGTACTGGTCGCAATTTTCAAGATATTAAGCTGATATTTGGTACGGTGAAAGAGTTAGTGGCTGTGACGAATCCCGTTGTTGGGCGTTAAAATCGGTGCAGGGCCGGATCTTTTTTGGGGGCCCTGAATTTCTAACTGTTTTTTGGAATCAATATATCTCGGAAACGAAGCCTCCGTGGCTTAGGCGGCAGCACGCCGGCCTCTCACCGCTGGGTCCGTGGTTCAAATCCCGGTCACTCCATGTGAGATCTGTGCTGGACAAAACGGAGGCAGACAGGTTTTTCTCCGGGTACTCCGGTTTTCCCTGTCAAAATTTCATTCCAGCAACACTCTCCACTATCATTTCATTCCATCTGTCATTCATTTAATCATTGCCCCAGAGGAGTGCGTCAGGCCTCGGCAGCCGGCACAGTTCATATCCTCGCCGCTAGACAGGGGCTTCATTCATTCCATTCCTGACCCGGTCGGAGACTGGAAGCAGGCTGTGGATTTTCATTTCATATCTCGGAAACGGTTGGTCGTATCGAAAAATGTTAAATGTACAGGTGTAAGATCTCCGCGGTATACAACTTTTTTACTCAAAACGATTTTTTGATATCTCTCACCGTTTTCTTTATTTGGGGCCCTGAAAATGTCCATTGTGCGTGACATTTTTGCGTTAAGCTAAGTACTGATCGCAATTTTCAAGATATTAAGCTGAAATTTGGTACGGTGAAAGAGTTAGTGACTGTGACGAATCCTCTTGTTGGGCGTTGAGATCGGTGCAGGGTCGGATCTTTTTTGGGGGCCCTGAATTTCAAACTTTTTTTGGAATCGATATATCTCGGAAACGGTTGATCGTATCGAAAAATGTTACAGGTATAGGTGTAAGTCCTCCGCGGTATGCAACTTTTTTACTCAAAACGATTTTTTGATATCTCCCACCGTTTTCTTTATTTGGGGCCCTGAAAATGGCCATTGTGTGTGACATTTTTGCGTTTAGCTAAGTAGAGGTCGCAATTTTCAAGATATTAAGCTGAAATTTGGTACGGTGAAAGAGTTAGTGACTGTGACGAATCCTTTATTTGGGCGTTAAAATCGGTGCAGGGCCGGATCTTTTTTGGGGGCCCTGAATTTCAAACTTTTTTTGGAATCGATATATCTCGGAAACGGTTGATCGTATCGAAAAATGTTACAGGTATAGGTGTAAGTCCTCCGCGGTATGCAACTTTTTTACTCATATCGATTTTTTGATATCTCTCACCGTTTTCTCTTTTTGGGGCCCTGAAGATGTCCATTGTGCGTGACATATTTCTGTTTAGCGAAGTACAGGTCGCAATATTCAAGATATCGAACTGAAATTTGGTGCGGTGAAAGAGTTAGACCCTGTGAGCAAACCTATTGTCGGGCGTTAAAAACGGTGCAGGGCCGGATTTTTTGGCGGCCCTTAATTTCAAACTCTTTTTTGAATCGTTATATCTCGGAAACGGTTGGTCGTATCGAAAAACGTTAAATGTACAGGTGTAAGATCTCCGCGGTATGCAACTTTTTTACTCAAAATGATTTTTTGATATCTCTCACCGTTTTTTTGGGGGGGGGGCCCTGAAAATGTCCATTGTGCGTCACATTTTTGCGTTTAGCTAAGTACTGGTCGCAATTTTCAAGATATTAAGCTGAAATTTGGCACGGTGAAAGAGTTAGCGACTGTGACGTATCCTATTGTTAGGCGCTATGATCGGTGCAGGGCCGGAACTTTTTGGGGGGCCCTGAATTTCAAACTTTTTTTTGGAATCGATGTATCTCGGAAACGGTTGGTCGTATCGAAAAACGTTAAATATACAGGTGTAAGATCTCCGCAGTATGCAACTTTTTTACTCAAAACGATTTTTTGATATCTCTCACCGTTTTCTTTTTTTGGGGCCCTGAAAATATCCATTGTGCGGGACAATTTTGCGTTTAGCAAAGTACTCGTCGCAATTTTCAAGATCTAAAGCTGTAATTTGGTACGGTGAAAGAGTTAGTGCCTGTGAAGAATCCTATTGTTGGGCTTTAAAATCGGTGCAGGGCCGGATCTTTTTTGGGGGCCCTGAATTTCAAACTTTATTTTTGGAATCGAAATATCTCGGAAACAGTTGGTCGTATCCAAAAACGTTGAATGTACATTTGTAAGATCTCCGCGGTATGCAACTTTTTTACTCAAAACGATTTTTTTATATCTCTCACCGTTTTCTTTTTTTGGGGCCCTAAAAGTCCAATGTGCGTGACATTTTTGGGTTGAGCGAAATACAGGTCACAATTTTCATGATATCGAGCTGAAATTTGGAGCGGTGAAAGAGTTAGACCCTGGGAGGAAACCTGTTGTCGGGCGTTAAAAACGCTGCAGGGCCCGATCTTTTTTGGGGGCCCTGAATTTCATTTTTTTTTGGAATCGATATATCTCGGAAGCGGTTGGTCGTATCGAAAAACGTTAAATGTACAGGTGTAAGATCTCCGCGGTATGCAACTTTTCTGCTCATAATGCTTTTTTGATATCTCTCACCGTTTTCTTTTTTGGGGCCCTGAAAATGTCCATTGTGCGTGACATATTTGGTTTTAGCGAAGTATAGTTCGCAATTTTCAAGATATCAAACTGAAATTTGGTGCGGTGAAAGAGTTAGACCCTGTGAGGAAACCAATTGTCGGGCGTTAAAAACGGTGCAGGGCTGGATCTTTTGTGGGGGCCCTGAATTTGAAACACTTTTGGAATCGATATATCTCGGAGACGGTTGGTCATATCGAAAAAAGTTAAATACACAGGTGTAAGATCGCCGCGGTATGCAACTTTCTTACCCATAACGATTTTTTGATATCTGTCAGCGTTGTCTTTTTTTGGGGCCCTGAAAATTTACGTATGTGCGTGACGTTTTTACGTTTAGCAAACTAAAGGTCGGAATTTTCAAGATATCGAGCTGAAATGTGGTACGGGGAAAGAAATTGGGCCTGTGAGGAACTCTGTTGTCGGGCGTTAAAATTGGTGCATGGCAGGACCTTTCTTTGGGGCCCTGAATTTCATCCTTTTTTTTTACCCCTGATGATGTTTTGATATCTCTCACCGTTTTCCTTTTCTGGGGCCCTGAATGTCTTCCTTTTTATTCGAACCGTTATATCTGGGAAACGGTTGGCCGTGCCTAACAAAGTTAAAACTACAGGTGTAAGATCTCAGTGATTAGCAACTTTTTCAACCCTTAAGATTTTTTGATATCTCTCACCGTTTTGATTTTCTGCGGCCCGGAATTTCTTCCTTTTTTTTGAACCGTTATATTTGGGAAACGGTTGGCAGTATCGAACAAAGTAAAATCTACAGATATAGGATCCCAGCGATTAGCAACTTTTTTAACTCATATGATTTTTTGATATCTCTCACCATTTTCCTTTCTTGGGGGCCGTGAATTTCATTCTGTTTTTCGAATCGCTATATCTCGGAAAGCGCCGATCCTATCGAAAAAAGTAAAATCTACAGGTGTAAGATCTCAGTGATTTGCAACTTTTCTACCCCTTATCATATTTTGATATCTCTCACCGTTTTGATGTTATTAAATGTTTTTGGTTTTTGAATAAAAAATGGGGCCCAAATGTATATAATAACTGATAAAAATTCATCTGATGGTCTAATTGAATTCTACGGAAAATTATCTATAATAACTCGTTTTAACCTTTTCAATAAGTTGAATCATGTATTTACAGCAGTAAGATATTTTCCACTTCCGAGGACGTCCGGCTTTCATAACCACGTGATGGTGTCAGCATTGCCTAGAATAACATTTTATAATTTTCCTACATTGCCACACAATCGGGCCAAAGGCCCGAAATGCTAGGCATCAGGCCTTGCCGCCAACGAATTTGTTGTTTGAGATTATAACCCCTCTTGCTGGCCCCTAGCTGCTGCGCCACTGTCTCATCAAAAGCAGGTCGTGCTGCGGGGACTCCTACTTGTTATGAAAGCCGGATCTAGATCCTATAGGCTTTCATATAGCCGTGGTAGGATTTTTCGAGATCTCGGAAACTAAGCGCCGCCCAGTGTTCAAACCTATTCAAATCGAATCAGAGTCGAAAAAAAAAATTCAAAAAAAGTCTGTCTGTATGTACGTACGTACGTATGTACGTATGTGCGTGACGTTTTTGCGTTTAGCAAAGTACAGGTCGCAATTTTCAAGATATCAAGCTGAAACTTGGTACAGTAAAAGCTTTGGGGCCTGTGAGGAACCCTATTGTTGGGCCTTAAAACGGTGCAGGGCCGGATCTTTTTTGGGGGCCCTGAATTTCGTCCCTTATTTTGGAATCGATATATCTCGGAAACGGCTGGTCGTATCGAAAAACGTTAAATGTGCAGGTGTAAGATCTCCGCGGTATGCAACTTTTTTACTCAAAACGATTTTTTGATATCTCTCACCGTTTTCTTTTTTTGGGGCCCTGAAAATGTCCATTGTGCGTGACATTTTTGCGTTTAGCTAAGTACGGGTCGTAATTTTCAAGATATTAAGCTGAAATTTGGTACGGTGAAAGAGTTAGTGACTGTGACGAATCCTCTTGTTGGGCGTTAAAATCGGTGCAGGGCCGGATCTTTTTTGGAGGCCCTGAAATTCAAACTTTTTTTTTTTGAATCGATAAATTTCGGAAACAGTTGGTCGTATCGAAAAACGTTAAATGTACAGGTGTAAGATCTCTGCGGTATGCAACTTTTTTACTCAGAACGATTTTTTGATATCGCTCACCATTTTCTTTTTTTGGGGGCCCTGATTATGTCCATTGTGCGTGACATTTTTGCGTTTAGCTAAGTACTGGTCGCAATTTTCAAGCTATTAAGCTGAAATTTGGTACGGTGAAAGAGTTAGTGACTGTGACTAATCCTATTGTTGGGCGTTAAAATCGGTGCAGGGCAGGATCTTTTTCGGGGCCCTGAATTTCAAACTTTTTTTTGGAATCGATATATCTCGGAAACAGTTGATCGTATCGAAAAATGTTAAATATATAGGTGTAAGATCTCCGCTGTATGCAACTTTTTTAGTCAGAATGATTTTTTGATATCTCTCACCGTTTTCTTTTTTTGGGGCCCTGATAATGTCCATTGTGCGTGACATTTCTGCGTTTAGCTAAGTACTGGTCGCCATTTTCAAGATATTAAGCTGAAATTTGGTACGGTGAAAGAGTTAGTGACTGTGACGAATCCTATTGTTGGGCGTTAAAATCGGTGCAGGGCCGGATCTTTTTGGGGAGCCCTGAATTTCAGACTTATTTTTGGAATCGATATATCTCGGAAACGGTTGGTCGTATCGAAAAATGTTAAATGTACAGGTGTAAGATCTCCGCGGTATGCAACTTTTTTACACAAAACGATTTTTTGATATCTCTCACCGTTTTCTTTTTTTAGGGCCCTCAAAATGTCCATTGTGCGTCACATTTTTGCGTTTAGCTAAGTACTGGTCGCAATTTTCAAGATATGAAGCTGAAATTTGGTACGGCGAAAGAGTTAGTGACTGTGGCGAATCCTATTGTTGGGCGTTAAAATAGGTGCTGGGCCGAATCTTTTTTTGGGGCCCTGAATTTCAAATTTTTTTGGGAATCGATATATCTCGGAAACGGTTGTCTTATCAAAAAACTTTAAATCTACATGTGTAAGATCTCCGCGGTATGCAACTTTTTTACTCAAAACGATTTTTTGATATCTCTCACCGTTTTGTTTTTTTGGGGCCCTGAAAAAGTCAATTGTGCTTGACATTTTTGGGTTGAGCGAAGTATAGGTCTTAATTTTCATGATATGGAGCTGAAATTTGGAGCAGTGAATGAGTTAGACCCTGTGAGGAAACCTGTTGTCGGGCGTTAAAAACGGTGCACGGCCCGATCTTTTGGGGGGGGGCCTGAATTTCAAACTATTTTTTGGAATCGATATATCTCGGAAACGGTTGGTCGTATCGAAAAACGTTAAAGGTACAGGTGTAAGATCTCTGCGGTATGCAACTTTTTTAATCATAATGATTTTTTGATATCTCTCACCGTTTTCCTTTTTGGGGCCCTGAAGCTGTCCATTGTGCGTGACATGTTTGGGTTTAGCGAAGTACAGGTCGCAATTTTCAAGATATCGAACTGAAATTTGGTGCGGTGAAAGAGTTAGACCCTGTGAGGAAACCAATTGTCGGGCGCTAAAGACGGTACAGGGCCGAATCTTTTTGGGGGGGCCTGAATTTCAAACATTTTTTTGGAATCGATATATCTCGGAAACGGTTGGTCTTATCGAAAAACGTTAAAGGTACAGGTGTAAGATCTCCGCGGTATGCAACGTTTTTACTCAAAACGATTTTTTGATATCTCTCACCGTTTTCTTTTTTTGGGGCCCTGAAAATATCCATTGTGCGTCACATTTTTGGGTTTAGCGAAGTACAGGTCGCAATATTCAAGATATCGAGCTGAATTTGGAGCGGTGAAAGAGTTGGACCGTGTGAGGAAACCTGTTGTCGGGGGTTATAAATGGTGCAGGGCCGGATATGTTTGGGGGGCCCTGAATTTCAAACTTTTTTTTGAATCGATATATCTCGGAAACGGCTGGTCGTATCGAAAAACGTTAAATGTATAGGTGTAAGATCTCCGCGGTATGCAACTTTTTTACTCAAAACGATTTTTTGATATCTCTCATCGTTTTATTTTTTGGGGCCCTGAAGTTGTGCGTATGTGCGTGACGTTTTTGGGTTTAGCAAAGTACAGGTCGCAATTTTCAAGATATCAAGCTGAAATTCCGAACGGTAAAAGAGCTAGAGCCTATGAGGAACCCTATTTTTCGGCGTTAAAATCGGTGCAGGGCTGGATCTTTTTTGGGGGCTCTGAATTTGAAACTCTTTTGGGAACGATATATCTCGGAGACGGTTGGTCATATCGAAAAAAGTTAAATTCACAAGTGTTAAATCTTTGCGGTATGCAACGATCTTACCCATAACGATTTTTTGATATCCTTCAGCGTTGTCTTTTTTTGGGGGCCCTGAAAATGTACGTATGTGCGTGACGTTTTTACGTTTAGCAAACTAGAGGTCGGAATTTTCAAGATATCGAGCTGAAATGTGTCACGGGGAAAGAAATTGGGCCTGTCAGGAACTCTCTTATCAGGCGTTAAAATTGGTCCATGGCCGGACCATTCTTTGGGGCCCTGAATTTCATCCTTTTTTTTACCCCTGATGATGTTTTGATATCTCTCACCGTTTTCCTTTTCTGGGGCCCTGAATGTCTTCCTTTTTTTCGAACCGTTATATCTGGGAAACGGTTGGCGTTATCTAACAAAGATAAATCTACAGGTGTAAGATCTCAGTGGTTAGCAACTTTTTCAACCCTTAAGATTTTTAGCCTACTTTCGATTTTTGCAAAAAAATGAAAGTAGACTTATGAGATCAACACAGGGCGAAAAAAGTGTGTCTGTCTGTGTGTGTGTATGTGTGTGTGTGTGTGTGTGTGTGTCTGTGTGTGTGTGAGTGTGTGTACTCTGAATGTCTGTCCCCCCCTACCAATTCGAACACGGTGAATGCGAATTGAACGAAATATGGTACAAAGGTAGCACTAGCAAATGACACCTCAGTGTCATGTTTTATATCGCCGCCATCTTTACTAAAACTGAATGGCGGCCACTCAAACGTTCAAAACCTAAAATCAAATAACGACTAACCAAATCATCCGATCTCTACCAAATTTGGTAACAACATACCTTCGTATAGGATGCGTCTTTTGACCAAACTACATGGTCGTCCGCCATACCATTTCAGGATGGCGGTCGTGCGAATTATGCAAACTTTATAATCCATATCATGGGACCCACCAGTTCCGATTATCGAGCCGAGAATCGTTTTAACTGTTCTAAAGGAAGAGGCACGTTCGAAATTAAAAGTTTATTTTGTAATACTATAGTGCAGACGTGATTTTAAAAAGCTGAGCCGATTCAGTAATAAGACAAGATGGCAGCGGATATCTTGTGCCTGACTTATATTTCACTAATTTGAGTATTGCATGCAATATAGCGTACTGATACAAAATAAATAAACTTTGTATGAAATGCTTTAAGTTATATATAAATAATATACTCCAGTGATGAAATCGTTTAGTATAAATCATTATTTGCTAACAAGTTCTATGTAAGTCATTTTATATAGAACGATATTCGTTGACACAATTAGCTCAGTGGTAGAGCGTTAGCCTATCACTCAAATTCCTACGGTTCAAACCCGAGCAGAGATAGGTTTTTGCTTGAAATGTTATATGTTTATTGTTTTGTAATGACTCAGATGTTTTAAAATTAAGCGTTATATTGTGCATATTATGGTGGAAAATATATATTTAATTAAAACATAATTCGCCAGCAGATTTACTCGAGACATCTAGCTGCCGAAAAGGTAACTGCACGCCGACCTACTTATTAACTTCCAGATTTTATTGAAAAGTTTCTTCTTCTGGCCGCTAGAATGCACTCGCTCTGTTAGGATTATATTGTTCGATATTTCACCACTAGATGTCACGACTAGTCTACGTGGGGCTCCATTGATTACTATACCATTGGCATTCTATGCGCATCGAATTTGAAGAATGACAAGATGATACTACGATACATTCTTACTTTTTATTTTAAAGGGTTTGTAACAGCCTATTTTGCGTTACTTGAAAATGTTATTTGAAGTAAAGAACAAAACGATTTCACATAGTAACTGAATTCAAGCCGTTAGTGTTAGTTCAGGTCATTAATTACTACTTTTATTTCAGGCAAATAGCAATCGAAAATATCCACATAGTTTGTATACACACGTCTCTGTAGGGTCATGGAAAGATTTGTTAATTCAATTAGGGTTGTGAAAGCCATGCACAACCAGACGTGTAAAGACATGCCTCAACTCAAAGTTGGATGTTGCCCACGGCAGGTCGTATATGTAATAATAATAATAATAATAATAATAATAATAATAATGTTATTGGTTTTACATCCCTTTTAACTACTGCTGCTTTTAGAGACACCGGGGTGCCGGAATTTTGGCCCGAAGGGGATCTTTAACGTGCCAGTAAGTGTACTGACACGGCTCCCTCGCATTTGTGCTTCCTCAAATGCCAGCTGACTGCGCCAGGATACGAACCTGCAACCTAGGGCCCAGCAAGCGAGAACGTTACCGCTGTGCCACGCAGCCAGTCCGGTCGATTATGTCTCCAGATCCATAACATTCTTGATATACTTCTTATCTTTCTTTCTTTCTTGAATGATGGTAGCAGTTTTTATCTAGGTTGTGGCATTTGGTAGAGGTAAATCGTTTCTAAGGTCTTCAACAAAGAATAGTTCTATTATACTCTTTGATAATAACAACGAGTTATAACTATACTCATACATTTAGGAGAAAGTAGGCTATATGTTCTTTACTGAACATCTTGTTTGATATCTCTCACCGATTTGATTTTCTGCGGCCCTGAATTTCTTCCTCTTTTTCTAACCGTTATATTTGGGAAACGGTTGAACGTATGGAACAAAGTAAAATCTACAGATATAGACCTCAGTGATTAGCAACTTTTTTATCTCATATGATTTTTTGATATCTCTCACCATTTTCCTTTTTTGGGACCGTGAATTTCATTCTTTTTTTCGAATCGTTATATC
This sequence comes from Meconema thalassinum, assembly GCA_946902985.2. NCBI lineage: Eukaryota > Metazoa > Arthropoda > Insecta > Orthoptera > Tettigoniidae > Meconema > Meconema thalassinum. The sequence continues at coordinate 768,504,273 of OX336388.2, read as the reverse complement.
TCGGAAAGCGTCGATCCTATCGCAAAATGTTAAAGCTACAGGTGTAAGATCTCAGTGATGTGCAACTTTTCTACCCCTTATCATATTTTGATATCTCTCACCGTTTGGATGTTATTAAATGTTTTAGTTTTTGAAAAAAAAATGGGGCCCCTAATGTACATAACAACTGGTAAAAATTCAACTTTTGGTCTAATTGAATTCTACGGAAAATTATCTATAATTACTCGTTTTAACCTTTTCAATAAGTTGAATCATGTATTTACAGCAGTAAGATATTTTCCACTTCCGAGGAGGTCCGGCTTTCATAACCATGTGATGGTGTCAGCATTGCCTAGAATAACATTTTATAATTTTCCTACATTTCCTTGCAATCGGGTCGAAGGTCCGAAATGCAATTCCGCAGGCCTTGCCGCCAACGAAGTTGTTGTTTGAGATTATAACCCCTCTTGCTGGCCCCTTGCTGCTGCGCCACCGTCTCATCAAAAGCAGGTCGTGCTGCGTGGACTCCTACTTGTTTCTCCACTCGCGGTCTTGTCTCGTCGCGATCTGAATTTGGAAAGAACTCCTCGTCCTTGCCCTCCGTGTACGGCAAGTTCCTCGCTCTGCCTCCCCTCTCGCGGTGTGACGTAGCTCCATAAACTTCTCCTCACTCAGTGTGTCATCAACCTTGATCCCTTCTCCCCCTGCATGACGTTTCTCTCACTCCTCGTGGTGTGACGCACTCTTACAATGTAGGCCTCCCTACATTCAGATAATAAATATACAACCATATTTAAATCGTTCCTTCTTGCCTTCCGTAATTGTTTGATTATTAATGATGCATAGTATTACACTATTTCAACTCAGGTTTTCCATATCTCACGAATTTTGAGGAATAAAAGATTTTAATTCGTTCTTTTATTTTTCCTGGGTCCCAGTTCATATCCCGTCTGGATCTTTGGTATTGGCCTTAAATAAATTCGGGCGCAGTACCAAAGGGCCAAATTACAGGAAATGGAGTGGTCTGTCCAAAATTTCATGCAGACTGTGTTATTCGCAGTGTTCCGAAGGGTAAGTATACAAATTTTGGTTCAGATTGGTGAAACGGTGTAGATTTGTGCCAAAGGGCCTAAATGCAGGAAATGGAGTGGTCTGTCCAAAATTTCACACAGACAGTATTACTCGCTGGGTTCCGAAGGGTAAGTATACAAATTTTGGTTCGGATTGGTGAAACGGTGTAGATTTGAGCCAAAGGGCCTAAATGCAGCGAATGGAGTGGTCTGTCCGAAATTTCATGTAAACAGTGTCACTCGCAGGGTTCCAATGGGTAGGTATGCAAATTTTGGTTCAGATCGGTGGAAAGCTGTAGAGTTTTGCCAAAGGGCCTAAATGCAAGGAATAGACTGGTCTGTCGTAAATTTCACACAGACAGTATTACTCGCAGGGTTACAAAGGGTAAGTATACAAAGTTTGGTTCAGATCGCTGAAACGGTGTACGTGTCACTAACCATAACGCCAGCGCATGAAGATAGAGCTGTCCGGAAGCGCTTGTTCTACCGACTTACTGAACAAAAATCAATATTTAAGGTTATCTGAGAGGCGTAGCCTAATGCTACATAGCCTAAACTACTCTTCTTGAGTCTGGCTATCACATAAAAAAGAATTTTTCGAATCTGACTGGTAGTTCCAGAGATTAGCGCGTTTAAACACACAAATACACAAACTCTTCAGCTTTATTATATTAGTATAGATACTCACATGACAATGTCACCAGGTACCAAACAGTTTTCACGCACACTCAGTTTCACGGGGCTATATGACAGCAACGTCGCAAGAACCCTAAATGAATCTAATAGCAACAACACCGGTTTCTCTGCCATTTTCACCCCAGTATCAACCTTCAGAAGTGTGGGAAGTAAAATGAATTGACCGAAGCTGAAACAGGGGCTCTTGCGCAAAATGGTTGCCGTTAGTTCGTATTAAGGGAATTGTTCATGTTAAGGAAGTTCGTGTTAAGGGATTTGTCCGTGATATGGGAATTCATGTTAGGAGAATTGTTCATGATAAGGTAGTTTGTGTTGGGAGAATTGTTCGTGTTAAGGAAACTGTTCGTTTTAGAAGAATTGTTCGTTTTAAGGGAATTGTTCGTGTTAAGGGAATTGCACGTTTTAAGGGAATTGTTCGTGTTAGGAGAATTGCTAGTGTTAGGGGAATTGTTCGTGTTAGGAGAAATGTTCGTATTAAGGGAATTGTTCGTGTTAAGAGAATTGCTCGTGTTAGGAGAATTGTTCGTGTTAGGGGAATTGTTCGTGCTAAGGGAATTGTTCGTGTTAAGGGAATTGCTCGTGTTCGGAGTATTGTTCGTGTTAAGGGAATTGCTCCTGTTAAGGGAATCGTTCGTGTTACGGGAATTGCTCGTGTTAGGAAAATTGTTCGTGTTAAGGGAATTGCTCGTGTTAAGGGAGTTTGTGTTAGGAGAATTGTTTGTTTTAAGGGAATTGCTCGTGTTAGGAGAACTGTTCGTGTTAGGAGAATTGTTTGTGTTGAGGGAATTGTTTGTGTTAGGAGAATTGTTCGTGTTAGGAGAATTGTTCGTGTTAAGGGAGTTCGTGTTAAGGGAGTTCGTGTTAAGGGAATTGTTCGTGTTAAGCGAATCGTTTGGGATAAAAGTGTGTGTTTTAGAGAATCGTTCGTATTAAGGGAGTTCGTATTAAGAGAATTGTTCGGGTTAAGGGAGTTTGTGTTAGAGAATCGTTCGTATTAAGGAAGTTCGTATTAAGAGAATTGTTCGTGTTAAGGGAGTTCGTGCTAAACGAGTATTTGTGTTAAGCGATTTTCATCACTATCCTAGAGGTGGTTTAGGCATGGTGTCGGTTAACACGAAAGTCTTCAAAATGTTCTAAATGTAGTTTATCCGTTGTATTAAGCCAAGCTAAGGAACCTTAACTTATAACTGTATAGTCATGCTCTTCATAGCTCATTTATAAGTCTACTCTCCAAGTTAGTAAACCCAGTAAAAATGTAGACTTTCACGACCGGCGTTGAAATAGGAATCTCTGTTTCGCGGGCTTATAGGTCGTGTTCCAAGGACATTTTGTCGTCCTGACGTTTCGCTGAATACTGCGTTCAGCATGTTCACAGGTTACATAAAGCGAGGTAAAACAAGTAAACAGAAGATATATAAATAGTCAACAACCCACACATAGAGGCTACCATAGCAACGGCGTACCACATAAAAGTAATGCATCAAGGACAGGGCTGCTCGTCTGTTGCATCTTCTCGTCTAAGACGGTCAATAAGGGCAGGCTTGAGGGGATTAAGGACTGGAAGCCAAGCTCTGTTCACACGTTCTGCTTCCTCCTTAAGATTGAAGCTGTTAGTATGCTTCAGGATTTCAATGGCCTCCCTTTGTAGCCTGGCATGATAAGACACCGTGGTGGACAGAACTTCGGTGTCTCCATATCTTATATCGTGACCTGCAAGTAGCGAGTGTGCTGCTACAGTGGATTTATCTGTTTGTCCCAGCCGGCTGTGTCGTTCGTGCTCCTTGAGGCGAGTGGCAATACTTCTTTTCGTTGTTCCAATATATACTTGGCCACAATCACACGGGATTTTATAAACCCCTGCCGCGGTATGAGGATGTCGCTTATCTTTAGCGGACCTAAACATGTCCTTAATTTTTCGTGTAGGCCTGTATATGGTCTCGCGGTCATCCAGTGTTTTTATAACTCCGTATTTCTGTCGTGGGTGGTGGTTGGACGTCTTATGTAGATATCGGTCAGTATGGGTCGGCTTACGGTAAGCAGTGTCTAAAACAAGAAATTGAACACCTCAACGAGGCCTTACGCGCGAATGGGTACAGCCAGAAAGATATCCAGCGAGCACTCCATCCGAGACGTCCAACTACAAGGGTAATTGGAGACAAGCAGCCCCTGGCTAGAGCTTTTCTTCCATATATAAAAAAGGTCACGGACAGAATAGGGAGGCTACTCGAGTCCCATGATATAAAGACCATATACAGGCCTACACGAAAAACTAAGGACATGTTTAGGTCCGCTAAAGATAAGCGATATCCTCATACCGCGGCAGGGGTTTATATAATCCCGTGTGATTGTGGCCATGTATATATTGGAACAACGAAAAGAAGTATTGCCACTCACCTCAAGGAGCACGAACGACACAGCCGGCTGGGACAAACAGATAAATCCACTGTAGCAGCACACTCGCTACTTGCAGGTCACGATATAAGATATGGAGACACCGAAGTTCTGTCCACCACGGTGTCTTATCATGCCAGGCTACAAAGGGAGGCCATTGAAATCCTGAAGCATACTAACAGCTTCAATCTTAAGGAGGAAGCAGAACGTGTGAACAGAGCTTGGCTTCCAGTCCATAATCCCCTCATGCCTGCCCTTATTGACCGTCGTAGACGAGAATATGCAACAGACGAGCAGCCCTGTCCTTGATGCATTACTTTTATGTGGTACGCCGTTGCTATGGTAGCCTCTATTATTATTATTATTATTATTATTTATTTACCATAAATCGTACACGAAGTATGGAAGGCCTAGTGAAAAAGGGCAAGCCCCACATACATATTTCATGCTTCACAGGCACAGCTTACATCTACATTTGTTTTAACAATATTTACAAGTTTTACAAAGATATTTGCAGTATTTACATATTTAGAATATTGACATAGTACATTTTCCTGTTCACTCACTCTCTCACGCACGCACTTTCATAACCTCGATCACGCGATACATACATTCATTCCATTCAGATACTCATTCATTCAGCGAGACAATCAATCACTCATACATACGTTTATTTATACAATGTACTTTTTTACGTACGGCTTGAATTTCCTAAGAGGCAAGATCTTGGCATCCCCTGGCAGCGCGTTCCATAACCGCGCTGAGCGGCCGTAGAAACCTGTCAGGTAAGCATTGCTACGTGCGAAGGGCGGAACGAGGGTTACACCTCGTCCTCTCCGAACTGAGCGATATGCCAATGACAGTCGGCAAAAAGGGTCAATATTAATGGAACCTGTAAGGGATTTTTTAAGAAAAATTAGATCAATTTGTTTGGCTGTTGCCTCTATAGATGGAAATTTTGACAAAGGGGGAAGGGGAATAACGAGCTATTAGCCTTTCTGCGCGGTGCTGCACACGCTGGAGCTTGTTCATGTTTTCCGCTGTAGTGGGATGCCAAGCAGGTAAGCCGTACGTTAATATCGGACGGACCATGCATGTGTAAGCCATCCTGAAGGCTCTAGGTTTACAACCTCTCATGTTTCTGTACAAGAAACCCAGAACTTTGGTGGCCTTACATCTTGCCTCTTCACTTTGCATGTTCCAATTCAGGGTGTCGGAGATTGTTACCCCTAATAGCTTTAAGTTTGTGCACTGTGGGATGACACTGTTCATAATTTTGTATTCATTCTTAATGGGTTTTTGTGACCTGGTTATTCTTATGTATTTACATTTTTGTACATTTATATTTAAATTATTCACAGAACACCACAGCGATAAGTTGTCCAGATCTGATTTAAGACAGAGGGAATCTTCTTCACATTTAATGCCCCTGTATAGCACGGTGTTATCTGCATATAGTGACATTGATGAGGTGACACAGCCAGGAAGATCGAGCACATATATAGTGAAGAGAAGAGGTCCGATCACAGAGCCCTGAATCACTCCAGAAGTAACTTGAGCAGCCTGCGATCGAGCTCCTCCGTACACCACACACTGTGTTCGACCCTCTAGGAATGACCTCACCCATGCAAGTAAGCTACCCCGTATGTTAAGCTGCTGTAGCTTTAACAAAAGTCTTTCATGAGACACTTGATCGAAGACCTTAGCCCAATCCAGTGCAATACAGTCCACTTGTTTCACTTCTGGCTGATTCAAGTAGAACTGAAACTCATCAATGACTTTTGTCAATAGAGTAGTGCAAGAACGACCCGGAAGAAAACCGTGCTGATTTGGGTCGAGCAGATTGTTCTCCCGTAGGAATTCCAGCACACTGTTTGCTACTAGCCGCTCCATACATTTACAAATTATAGATGTTAGACACACCGGTCTGTAATTTGCAACATCTTCTCTGTCACCTTGCTTATAGATTGGCACCACGTTAGCACATTTCCACCCACACGGCACAGAACCTTGGTTGATAGACAGGTTGAATAACGCACTCAGAGAGGGCGCTAATGCTTCCGCACACTGCAGCAGGATCCGTCCGGGAACATCATCTGGGCCGGTCGCCGCATGTGGTCTAATCTTCCGTAGGCTCTGAATCACCTCAGTTGTTGTGAAGTACAGGTTGGAGAGTGGGAGGGGTGGAAGTGATGACCTTGGCAGAAGCAGGTTCGTGGTCATATCCGGCTTAGAAAAGTTCTGCTTGAAACTGTCACTGAACGCTGTTGCAATATCTTGGGGTGCACTGAGGAATGTACCGTTACAGTGAAATGAGGCTGGCGCAGCGGTGCCGCGTCTTCTGGACAAAAATTTCCACATTTCACTGGTGCTGCTTATTTTGTGAATATAATTGTCGTATGTTTCGCGAATTAATTTCTTTGTTTGGTTCCTGATGTTCTTGTATTTTTCCCACATGATGTCAGTTGAGCAACTTTTCAATTTCTTGTATAAAACGTTCCTTTTCCTAATCATTTTAATGACTTCCTTCGTCACCCATGGAGAATTTTTCTTCCCACTAATGGTTATTTTCGGTATAGCTATATCCACACATTCAAAGAAACAATTTCGCCAGGCGTGCCACACTGAGTTGATGTCGCTGGTGTCCAGAATACATGGGGTGGGAAGGTGTTTGAGGAATAAAGATGATAGCAATTTCCAGTCTGCCTTTTTGTAATTGTATACTGTCCTCACTGTGCTCTTGCTGCGTGGTTTGTTGTAATGCAATGTGGTAAAGATGGCTGCGTGATCACTGAAACCGGGTATGACTTCAGCTTTCTGTACGGAGGAAGGAAGGCTTGTTAGGAATAGGTCTATTGTGGAGCGTGTAGTTTGTGTGATTCGAGTTGCTTCGGTTATTAATTGGTCAAGGAATAAATCGTAGAATGCGGTAAGGAATTCATTAGCAATGGGATCCTTGGGAGTGGGAGGAGAGTTTTGCCAGTCTATTTCTAAATTAAAATCGCCTGTTATGTAAATGGCCTTGTATTTGTGCTGGATGTATTGTACACGACGGAGGGACTCCAAAAGTTCATCATTGATGTGCCGAGTTGAATTTGGAGCACGGTATACAGAGCCTATTAGAAATGTATTGTTCGCACACGTGAATTCCACCCACACAGCCTCAGCATCAGTTTCAAGCTCCCGTTGGCGAACAGGCCTTAACTCTGGTTTCATGGCTATTAGTACCCCTCCCCCTGATGTCCAGGTTCGATCTTTGCGGAACATGGTGTATGTTACCGGAAATATTTCTGGGTCGTTAGTGGATTTTTTCAGCCATGTCTCCCCTGAACACACAATTGACGGATTAAGTGCTGTGAGACAAGAACGCAGGTCCGGTTGTTTGGAGGGGCATGTTACACTTCGAGCATTGAAGGAAAAAATGGACAATGCTTTGCTATCCGAGGGTGTTACGTCACTATCTACACTATTTGCACTCTGTGTCGATGTATTAAAAAATGAGTTAGAGAACTGAGGTAAAGAACAGTTCCAACATAGCCACGATTGTTTCACAGAGGTGATTATTTTGTGTTTTGAAGCACTGATTTTTGCACAAGTTCTGTGCGCTTGAGAGTGGCAAGATGTACATGTCACAAATAACTGATTCACACGACCCTTCGAATCACAAATTATACACACCTTATTCGGCCCTGGGTTCATCTCCACATCTCCACTGAGAGCCACAGACAGCACCACGAGATGTAATAATGTAGCGGGCGGTCTGGCAACCCCGCGCAGTGCTGGGCGCCCTCTGCCTGCTGCCGTGACTATCAGCCCCTCGCTTCCACACCATGTGAGAGAAGATATATTGAGTTTACAAACTACCATGAGGTGTTCCTTCAGGTCCGAGTTCACACACGAGTCTTCAATTGTTAAAGAATGATCGAGGATCTTTTTCGAGGCACCCACTGAGCTTTTTACTAGGTAGAACACGAGGAAAAGTTGGAGCATTCTAACTGCTACACACCTGCTGGCCGCCATCTTGAAACCGGTCTATGTGTGGGTTGTTGACTATTTATATATCTTCTGTTTACTTGTTTTACCTCGCTTTATGTAACCTGTGAACATGCTGAACGCAGTATTCAGCGAAACGTCAGGACGACAAAATGTCCTTGGAACACGACCAATAAGCCCGCGAAACAGAGATTCCTATTTTAGTAAACCCAGTAATTGAAATTTTTATTCTTCTCTGCATTTGATTCTTGATTTTTTATATTTATCTCTGTTAAACAGAAGATATATAATAGAAAAACTTTTAACAAACAACAAGGGCCACAGGTCACCAGAACTCCGGAACAGATGTTATTGCTTTAAATGCATGAGAAATCCTATGGAGTTGGCATCTGCTAAAAACGAGAAAAGAGTTAGTTTCAGTTTCTCGTTAAAATATATTTCTTAATATAAAAGTAACTCTTGTTTCTGGAAATCTTTAACATACAAAGCTTTAATATTTGCATATAATTCCTCCTTATGTGTGGTTTATTTTAACACTGCCGTTTTTCAAAAATTACGTGAGTTTAATTTTGCCAGATGGAAAATATTCGTAAAAATGCTGTAAAATGATTTTAAAAAATACCGAAAATTTAAAAATACATCTTAAAAAGCCTATGTTAGAGCAAGAAGAAAACCTTAACGAACATCCCTGAAACATTTCGATTACTTCTTGTTAATAGTTTCTGAGAAAATAGTAAATACATTTGACTCTTAAAATGGGCAGTTTAAGACATTCCAGAGCCCTTTAACACGAACAATTGGGCTTAATACGAACAACAAATTTGGTTAACTCGAACAAACTAGCGGTGGCCATCTTGCGCACGAGCCCCTGCGTCATATTCGGTCTATTCATATTACAGTACCGTGGAACAGTCTCGTCAGCCAGCCTCTTTCCGTGATGGCAATGTTGATTATAGTGTTGACTGTTGTTTTAAGGGGCCAAACATCAGATATACGCCCCCTCGATCAGTACATTGTCTTTAATCAGGATAAGATATGTTTTTGTTGTAATTGATATTTTATCTGAGGATTTTGCAACACCATGTGAAATCTATCTGATAGCCTGTGTTATTATTATGGCTGTACTAATGTATGAGGCGGCTTCGGTGGCGTAGTTGGTAGCATGCTGAGATTCTATGCCCAAGATCGTGGGTTCAAATCCGGCCGAAGTCGTCGGATTTTTAAGAGCGTTAAAAATCCCTCAGTATGCCTTCCTTCGGAGGGGAAGTAAAGCCGGCGGTCCCATGTCATAGATTTATGGCATGTTAAAGAACCTTCCACTAATTACACCTGCGTGAAGCTAAATTGTATAGGTTAAGAATGTAAACAACGCTCTTAGGTTCCTACGTTCATTGCCAAGAGCCGACTGCGGTGGCGTCTGGTAGCTAAGTTCTGAACTAGTAGTCGTTGACAGTGGGGTTGGCAGCAAAAGTAGGAACTATTTGAAAATTTCAAAAGTCTGCAGTCCTTACTTGAATTAAATAACAGAAAACACACACTAATACAGTCATCACAATTATCACCGGTTACCAGACAGATTCTACACACACCCAAAGTACACGGGGCTACATGACCGCGTTGTCGCAGCCCCTAAACCAACCGTACTAATGTATGCATTTTGTAATCGCCTGGAGTAGAAGTGGAAATCCATGGAAAACCACTTCTAGGATAAAATCTACCTCGCAAGGAAGAAAGGAACCACGTTCCAGCTCTCAATTCAGAATTTAATTCATTGAACCCAGACCCCCACGGTGTCAGCAAAGAATGCTATTCACTATGCTACAAGATGGACAAAAGTCCAGAAGACTGGCTACGTGACGCAGCGGTAACACTCTGACCTGCTGATCCCAAGGTTAAAGGATAGAATCCTGACGCTGTCAGTTAGAATTTGAGGGCGGACAAATGCGAAGAGGCCGTGTTTGTAGATATGATGATGAAAATGAAAATCCACAGCCTGCTTCCAGTCGACCGACCGGGTCAGGGAATGGAATGATGAAGCCCCCATCTAGCGGCGAGGATATGAACTGTACCGGTTGCTGAAGCCTGTCGCACTCCCCAGGGGCAATGTTTAAATGAATGACAAATGAAATGAAATGATAGCGGAGAGTGTTGCTGGAATGAAATTTGTGAGAGGGAAAACCGGATTACCCGGAGAAAACCCTGTCTGCCTCCGCTTTGTCCAGCACAAATCTCACATGGAGTGACCGGGATTTGAACCACGGAGCAGCGATGAGAGGCCGGCGTGCTGCCACCTAAGCCACGGAGGCTCAGATATGATGATTATTATTATTATTGTTTCAAGGGACAGAACAATTGGCTTATCGTTCCCTAATGGGTTGGTGATAGAGAAAACGATAATTATATGTAAACTAAATAGTTACTAGTTACTAAAACTAACTACAGACTTACAGACTAGAAGAAGAATTGAGAAACAAAAACAAGATGTTCAGTAAAGAACATATAGCCTACTAGTAGTGGAGTAGTGGGGGTTCTGCTTCACTTGACACTCCTGTGCCCAATAAACCAACATGGCCGCCGCGCGAAGTTGAAACATTTAAATAGACTTTTCTCTCGAACCCATGGTCGGAGTTTCACGAATGAGGTGTTCATAGGACTTGAGGTGACGCCCCTTTGCTATGGACCACTCGTTATACTTTTGAAAAAAAAAATGAAAATTTTTGTTTTTGAAACTAGGTGATAGTTTGAAAACTAAACATGATAGAACGTTGTGCCATAGCTCAAACGAATGGTCTTTATGCCCTTTATTTTCTATAATGAAACTTTTTTACTTTTATGTTTTTTTTGAAAACACTTTAATTTTGAAAATCCTATATTTTGGAAACTAGGAACTCTACAAAAAAGTTTGTTTGACGTAAATGAATGATCCCTACCCCCTCTACCCCCAAAATAAATTTCAAGTCTCTAGGATGAAAACTTGTAGGTAGTAGTGTGGTAAGGGGGAGCTGTCTCACTTAGGAAGTTGTGAGACCCTGCGACCTTGGAATGGAAGGAGCCATGCTAGGAGGGCGTGCTTGGATTCGTTTTTTTCGTGTCGTCGTGCTCTTTACGGGAATGTCGGTGTCGAAAATGTGAAAATCTGGAAACACAGTCTTTTTGGGGTAAAAACGTGATTTTAGACTTTTTGCTATATCTCACGAACCAATAACGCTAGAGGCGTGTTCGACAGGTCCAAGGACTCGGGGTAACGTCCTCTCTCCTATGGACCACTCGTTATAATTTTTAATAAAATTGGAAACTCGATTTTGGGGTAAACACATGTTTTTTGTGATTTTGCCGATATCTCACGAAGCAATAACGCTAGAGGCATGTACGATGGTTCCAAGGACTCAGACAGACGTTTTCTTTGCTATGAACTACTCGTTGTAATTTTTAAAAATTTTGGAAACGCGATTTTGGGGTAAACACGTGTTTTTTATAATTTTTGCCGATATCTCACGAACCAATAACGCTAGAGACGTGTACGAGGTGTCCTAGGACTCGGGCTAACGCCCCCTTTCAAATGTGGTAGATATTTTTTTTCAAAAAAGATAATTCACAAAGGGCCTAACGCCATACATGTTGAAAAAACGTTTTCTTTTTCTTTACCTGTTTATAATGTTTATAAAGCGTGGTGGTTGAGAGAGAGAGACCATACGGCTGGGTGTGTGTGTTTCAACGAACCTGTCGCTAACCACAAGGACCATGCTTAATAGAACAATCGCTATTTCGACGGGTCGGTGTATGACAGAGCGAGCGTGCGTTTTTCTGATATTTTACCTTTAACGTGTAAACGGTAATGAGAGCTAGGTTCTATGTTGGTCGAAGCGAGTAGAGAAAACAAACTTGCCGAGGAGGTGAAGGTCATTTGAGCTTATTGGAAGGCATTGATCTGACTTGACAACAGGTGACGCTTGAAGGTGAAATAATCTGACCATCGTGCTGGCAGGGGAGTGCGAAAGGCGTGCACACACATGTGTGAAACCACAGGCACGCTAAACCAGTCACATCCTGTTTTGCTTCGTACGAGACAAAATGCAAGTTCATGTGAAATTTGATCCGGCACAGGTGTTCGCCTGGGACGTTATCTGTCCACGTGCGCGATAACTGTTAACAAGTTACATCCTGTCTTGCTTCGTACGTGACAAAATGCAAGTTGACGTGAAATTTGATTCGGCACAGGTGTTCGCTTGGGTGTTAGCTGTCCACGTGCACGATAAGAGAATCTTCAAAGCATGGGAAAAAAAAGATTATACATGCAACGTAGCATATATAAAGACATGTCGTTATCATTTCCACGCTCACTTAGGTGACTACCTTTGAACACACTGCGTTGCATGAAACCCCTGATCTTGTTTATCAGTTTTGGTGTTGGTGGAAAATACTTAACTTTGTTGTGGGGTAGGTATATATTTATGTATTTATTGATTTTTATATAAATACATGCAATTATTTATTGATTAGGTAATTAATGATTTTATTTATTTATTTGTTTGCAGATAACGTGTATAGCCTACCTGTCGTGTGTCTGTGGGAAATATATTAAAGAAAGAGAAAGACAGACCGATAGAAGAGGAAACCATTTCCACACTAGCCCACGAGACGGGAATATAGCAAAGCATTACACGTCAAAGTGAGATTTGTTTTATATATATATATATAACCTGTTTGATTTTGTTTTGTTTATGAAAGGCATAAACTATATGGAATGGATATACTTATGGTGGTTTATTTTATTTCTTTTTAGATATTTGGAAAACAAAAGGTTCACTGCTATTGCAAATACAGTTGAAAACCAAGTGGCTTTAGAGTGGAACCCTTGTCAAGCAGTCTACAGCTGAAAACTCGGGTGAGAGTGTTCTTTCTAAGATAATGTCTTTTGCCACTGCTACCGATAGCCTAACTTGGGAACCTCTAAACAGTTGTTTCAAATCACGTGTGTGCTCTGGCCGCGTAGTCAATGTTAGAAAAAGTTTGATTCCCAAAGAATTTTTACAATCTTGTTTTGAAATTTTTAAAATTGAAATTTGCATAGCGCAAAGGTTGCATACGGCTTTAAAGGTGAATACAGAACTGGTGTGCGATTTCATATATAAAAAGAAGGATGTAGAGCATAAAGACACATTTTATATTTGTAGTAAAATGCAAGAGCTATTCATAGCCCATAATTTGGAACAGTGGTATGAAACCCACGTGGTGAATGCCTTGCTATCAAAATTTGATAAACTTCAACAAGGACCCAGTGGTTTAGCGTTAGACAAAATTCATCATTTACAAATCAACATTTGTCATTTCAACCCGTTGAATGCTGGGTCTAGCTTTATTAAAACACCACCAGCAATAGCATTGAAAAAGGCTGTGGTCAATATAAAGAATCGTGACAATGATTGCTTTCTGTGGTCCGTGGCCGCGTATTTGCAGCCAGCACAAGACCGTAATGGTTCTCGACCAGGAAAGTACAAGGCCAAGTTTGATGAATTGAAACAAACGTTAAATTTAACTCGAGTGTCGTTCCCTATGGACTTAACCGAGATCCATAGGTTTGAACAAGACAACCAGGACTTTTCGTTCATGGTGTATGGCCTTGATGGTGATGAGATTGTGGGACCTCTTTATGCCACAAAAGAACCGAAACGACACCACATTCATCTTTTATATCTGTCTGAGGGAGAGGTGAATCACTATTGCCTTATTAAGAGCCTAAGTAGATTGCTAAGCAGTCAAATGTCTATGAACAAGTGTGCAAAACATATTTGTGATCGTTGCTTGCAATATTTTACAACCTCCATGCTCTTAGAACGTCATAGGGTAGATTGTGTTACTCAGGAAGCGGTGAGACTGATATTGCCACAAGGGGACAAGGCTGTGTTAAAGTTTAAGGACATTCACAAGCGTGACACTGTCCCCTATGTGGTGTATGCAGATTTCGAAGCTCTCACTACACCCATGGCGGGATGTGAACCAGATCCCACCGTTAGCTCAACCACACCCATTCAAAAACATGAACCCTTTGCCATAGGATTTAATGTGGTGTGTGCCTACGACCCCACGCAATCCGTTTACAAATACCGCGAGGGGCCAGATTGTGCCAAATGGTTCTTGGATGAACTTGTCAAGTTGGCTCATGATGTACAGGAATTACTGGACCACCCAGTACCCATGAGTCTATCTCCAGAACAGCAGCAGCAGTATGAGCATGCCACGACATGCCATATTTGCGAAAAGCCTATTTTAAGTGGAGAGGAAAAAGTCAGAGACCACTCGCACTTTACGGGGGAGTTTCGTGGAGCTGCGCATAGTAAATGCAACTTGAACTTTCCAGCTCCTCGCTTCATCAGTGTCTTTTTCCACAATCTGGCAAATTATGACATTCAGTTTTTGATTCGTGAATTGGGCCATGTTAACAAGGGCTCGTTTACCATTATTCCCCAAAACCATGAGCGTTTTACAGCCCTGACATGGTGGTTGGGCGACTTTAGCATTCGATTTTTGGATTCCTTTAAGTTTATGGCATCCTCGCTAGACAGCCTTGTGAATGGCTTGAATGAGGAGGAATTAAAAAATACTAGAATGCATTTTAATGATCCTGAGCAATTTCAGTTGTGCATTCGGAAAGGTATATTCCCGTATGATTTCTGCAACAGCTGGGACGTGTTAAAGCAAAGAAAACTCCCTCCACAAGAGAAATTTTACTCGAAACTAACACGCAGTACCGTTTCCGATGAAGACTATGCACATGCATGTCAAGTTTGGCGAGTGTTTGGCATGAACACGCTAAGTGAATATGCTTTGCATTACCTAAAACTGGATGTATTGCTGCTCACTGATGTGTTTGAAAAATTCCGTGAGTTGTGTCAACACATTTACGGTCTTGACCCGGCTCACTATTACACGAGTCCTGGACTCTCGTTCGATGCCGCTTTGAAATACACTCAAGTGGAATTGGATTTACTCACTGATGTAGACATGGTTCTATTTTTTGAAAAGGGCATTCGTGGCGGCTTTGTGTCGCTTAACCAACGCCATGCTGAAGCGAACAATGTCTACATGCCTGATTATTCACCAGACAAACCAGAATCGTACTTAATGTACTATGACGTGAATAATTTGTACGGTTACGCCATGAGTCAGCCTTTGCCCTATGGGAAGTTTGCTTGGCTGACAGAGAAACAAGTGTCAGAATTTCATGTGAACATGGCTAGCCAAGAAACAGGCCGTGGATATGTGCTAGAAGTGGATATTGAATATCCCTCATCCTTGTATGATGAACATGCCGATTTCCCATTCTGTCTTGAGCAAATGGTTCCCCCTGACAGTAAAGTGAAAACTGAAAAACTCATGGGCACACTTTACAACAAAAATCGGTATGTGCTACATATCCAAATGTTGGTGCAATGCCTCGCCCAAGGCTTGGTGTTGAAGAAAGTCCACAGGGGTATTTCTTTTGCTCAAAAAGCATGGCTTGAGCCATACATGCGACTCAACACAGAGCACCGACAAATGGCAACACAGCAGTTTGAAATTATTTTTTTTAAATTAATGAACAACTGCATCTATGGCAAGTCTATGGAGAATGTCCGCAAATACCGTGACATTAAATTGGTGAATGTCTGGGAGGGGCGGTGGGGTGCCCGGCGGTACATTGCCAAGCCAAATTTCAAATCGATCAAAATTATCGATGAGGATTTGGCTACTATTGAAATGAGTAAGACCAGCGTGACCATGGATAAGCCCATTTACTTGGGTCAAGTCATTTTAGACTTTTCTAAATCGGTCATGTATCGATTCCACTATGAGTTTGCGAAACGCCATTTTGAGGACGTCTCTCTTTTGTATATGGACACGGACTCATTCATTTACCACATTCGCCACTGCAACCCCTATGACGTCATGAGGCAACATAGTGACTGGTTCGACACCTCTTGCTATAGTGCTGACAACGTGTTTCAGCTGCCCATAAAAAACAAGAAGGAAATGGGCGTTTTAAAAGATGAATGCGGTGATTCCATTATGACGGAATTCGTAGGTTTGGCTTCAAAAATGTATGCTTACCGCACACTCGACTGTAAGGAAGCCAAAAGAGCAAAAGGTGTAGGTAGGGCAGTGGTAAAATCGCTACGTGTTGATGACTATCTAGCGGTTTTACGCACTGGCAAAGCTATGTCTCATACACAGTGCAGGATACAATCAAGCAACCATCATTTGTATCTTGTGGAACAGAGAAAACGCACCCTCGCCTCCATGGATAACAACCGTGTGTGGGCTGATGACCTGCTCACTAGCCTGCCCTGGGGTTATGATCGCAACGAGGAGGAGGTGTGATTTCACTGTTTAATCGTTTATGGGACATGGCTTTTTGTAACTTGTAGATTTAGAATTTCGTAAATATTGGTTTCTGTCATTGTAAATAGTAGATTTTGTAAATAGTGACAACCCACTTGGACCTTTTGCTCTTTAAAAGTTCTATGCAACCTTATTTTTTAAATTTTTTGATTGGTAAATAGTTTGATTCTTTTAACGCTGTACAAAATTGAGTTTTTTGTAAATATGAAATAAGTAAGATTTTTAGTAACTTTAATAACTAGTATTTAATTATTTTTCGTAATGTAAATGATAAACTAAAATGTTTTTTTTTTGGGATGAGTGAGCATGTCGAGAATGTGCTTTTGGGAATAAATAAGGTGGTTGTGTTTGTTCCCAAAGACAGGTGTGAATGTATGACTGGAGAGAGAAAACTGGTGTGTATGATTGACCAGAGCAAACACGGTGAGGTAGGGTGGGTGGGTGGGTGGGGAGGGGGGTAAATGGTCACTTTTATACTCATTTTGTTTTAAATAGTTTTGTTTTTTCATTGAAATGTGGCAGTCAAAGGACATTATTTTTGTAAAAACAGTCTTACCTGCAGTAGTTGTAGACCTCGACGTTTCTCCAAACACGCATTAGCACATTGCAGTATTATCAAGGTCAAGCACTTGCATCAACATGATTGTCAAATCTCAACTTTCGACATACACCAAATGGAAAAATGTGAAAACAGCAAAATGGAAAATCCATGTTTCCATATCACCAAAAACGCAAAACTTAAAACGGACATTTTAAAAAAACTGGAAATGGCCATGTGTGAAATTTGAAAATTCAAAAACTTCAAACGGACATTGTTTAAAAAGTGTCATCAACAAACTGGAAAAAATCCATCTCATCAAAAACGTTAGACTTGAAACGAACGTTTTCAAAAACTGTAAATTGCAAATTGGCAAATGACAGTGTGTGGAATTCATTATGTGTGAAATGTGTAAAATGAAAAAATCAGCCATCAACATCACGATTTCTTAAAATTAAAAATAACAAATCATTGTGCTCTGGTAAACCTTTGTTTTTATTTCATAGTCATAGTGAATTGACAAAAGAAAAATAGAATACAAACAAATCCCAATTCCTCACTCCTCAATGTTTATGTCCATGCATCATCAACTTTCCTTTCATAGCACTCATGACAATTAGGGCTGCCATCCTTTCACCCACTGAGGCATCACTGGATGTGAAACGTTGTTTAGCTTTCTTCAATAACAATTTATCTGCCACATGTCTTAAACCAGGATGACTATGGCGATAAGAAAGGTCATGTTCCTTGCATGCTTGATCCAAAAGATTAATGGGTACATCACCACGTTGTAAACGTTTTTCGAGACGAGTTCCAGGGCCGCAAAAACGATAACCTGGAAGATGGATTTCGAAAGGTAGGTATTGAATCACTTTGTCAATGACGCCATTGCCAGTACAGGTCTGGCATATCCTTTTCCATCGATGGTAAAAAGGTTTGGTCTTCCTCCTCCTCTGTGGACGATGTTTGTGTTTGTTGTTGTTGTTGCTTTTTCTCGCCATGACACCCGTGGAATGATTCAACAAAGTCTTTACATGGACTCTTATGACCGTGATACAGTTTCACTAGCTGGCAAGTCGCACACTGACGCATAGACGGTATTTTTGCCATGGCCACTTGCTTATGGTGATCGTAATCCGTACAGGGTTGCAATTCACTCAACACAGGATCTTGAGTCCATGATTTTGGTACATGTTGCCAGATTTCTTTGACCGCGTTGGCGGCCACATAATAAATGAACGACTTGGGCAGCGCCAAGAGTTCCTCTTTGGTAAAACTGTCTAGTTTCTTTTTGCACACAAAGAACTTGCCGATGGCTTTGTCCGTAGCATTGCCTTTCTCCATGGTATCACGTGCTGTAGATTTTTACACGTCGCTTGTAGAAATCTCACTGACGTCATTCACAGGTAAATCTTGAGTTATAATTTTGTTCAACAACTCCCAGCAGGCATGAGTGGTTAACCAATGAAAGAGATGCCACGCATGCGATAGGGCTGTATGGGTAATGTTGCCACAGGAACAAGTATCCATGAGCGTTTGCAGGGAGGGGCAGCCCAACTCCATGAGGTCGATACATTGGCAGTAAGACGCCAAAAATGGTTGCAACCATTGACGTTTTTCATTACCTTTCACAAATACCACATTGGCCGAGGACAAGTGTGCTTTCATAACCACATCCAAATATTTATAGGAAATGGTTCCCTGATTCCAGTCTAGTTGCCTATGATTTTCAATCCACTGGGTTTGTTTACGGTCTTTTTCACACAACAAATCAAAAGCATGGGGTGGTTTAAATAGCAAATGCGTAGCTTGTGATATCCAAAACGTGGTAAAATCGATCACGGCCACTTGTTTAAATATAAATTTGTTGTCACCAATTTTAAACCCTTGGCAATCCACAATGAGTGTGCGCAACATGTTGACGCTTGTCTGGACCAAGTTCAACTGACGACTGACGGACGATCAGGTGTGATCATGGCATGGACTTACCTGCCATGCTAGTTTCAAAATTGAGGTTAGGGTAGGACAGTGGGGGCATGCAAAAAAATAAGAATTTAAGAATTACATCATTTTATTATCATTACACGTCTTACAGGCCTTTGTCATTTTGGGATAAGGACGATAGCAACTGATACAACAATATAGTCTCTTGTGTTTGTAACGTCCATAACACCGATGATGTCCCAATGTCTCTAAACTAGACGTTTTTGATGGTGAGCTGCTCACCGAAGCACCATGGATACCATACGGCCCACATGTATCGTAACTTGTATTTTTTTCATCACCCAAAGACACAAGCGAGGGATAGCTTGAATGACAGGGTATATTTCCCACTTTCATTCTACACAGGTAGGGGCAGGTGGGTGACCAGCGCTGATGTTCCTGCATGGGTTCATCGCCCTCCTGCCATTGGTCTATGATGATGGGACAAAAGGCACATTTCACTTCATCTCTTGTTTTTAAATAGTAGAATCCAGCAGCCGCCAAGGCTTGAGGGTTTATGAAAGGCACTGGCCATGTGGCAAACGTCTTAAAACGTTGTTCCTCAGAGTTTAAATTCATGGATGTAACGTCTCTTGAGGCTTTAAAGCAAGACATGACTGAGCGGCTTGACGTGGAATGACCTGTTATTTATACACTCGTCACTTGGTTGGACAGTGGATAATAGTTGACTTGTTTGTGATGAATAATCAGACAGTAGGCCGTCGTATTGGCTGGTACATTGTCATGCGTTTCAAAATCTAGTCGAATGTCGATATTGGATGGCTTGACAGACTCTTCCAGGTAAGAACAGTCAAAGACAATCAGTGGTGCTCTTGCCTTAAACGCTTGGGGTAGTAGCATGGGGCCGTTCTCTTTTTGATAATACGACCATCGAAATTTAGAAAACAAGTCGTACAGGGGCCCAAACTTATTTTTTGAAAAATCCAAATCCAGTCCTTCATAGGGAAACACAGCTCCGTTGAGGAAAAGACGTGCATTTCTCAATTGCAGGTGATCAAATTGCGAGGCATCTTTGGTTTGTTGATACTTGCGATTCGTTTGAAAACCCACGATCAGGTAGAGAGGTCTCTCTGTATAGCGAGCTGTTTTTACAGACCAACTGTGTGTGTTGGTGGTGGGCAATAGCGGATACTCATGGAGTGCCCAGCTTCTAAATTCCATGGGTAGAGGCATATCTCTCTTTACCATCTTGAGTATGTCCAGTTTTTTGCTATCGTTAAGGGTCACATGAGGCACTTTCCATAGCAAGCGTTGTAGTTGAACTTTTGAATCGATGGGGGCATTGTCGGCTCCCTTGAGTGCATTATTATCACTCCTGTCTCTCACCAGATAAAGCACTTGCCTTGCGTTGACCACAATGCGTTGGTGATCTTCAGCAAAGCCTAAAATCAGTTTAAGAGGTAAATATCCAGTAAAGGTCCCATCGGTGTGTACCATCCAGTCATTGGTCGAGTCAGGACACCAACCTGCCATGCAAAGTGTTTTACCTTCTTCCTCACTATAAGAGGGGTATAGTTTCATGACACTGGAAATGCCCACATTTCGAGTGCTATCCACCACGATATCGTTAATGACATACCGCACTTCAGAAAACAGAAAGGCTAAACCATGGTTGGCCAACTTGGATGTGGTAGGTGTAGAGCCATCGGCTTTGGTGAGCCGACCTTCAATTTGAATGACACTTTCATGCGGTAGGGTGTAAATATCTTGGTTGTTGATAACAAATTGAATTTCATCATTGTTATTGAGTCCAGGTGTTTGAGCTTGATAGGAATGGAGATCAATTCTTACCACTCCTGGTTGCTCTTCGATGTGGTTCGCTATCTCTAGGATAGAATTCATTATGAGGGTTGACGTGGTAACCCAAATGCTGTAAAATCTGCTTGTTCTGAGATGTTAACGTGTATTCACGTGGCAAACAACTAACACCATTCCTAGACGGTGTTGTTGTTTTATACACAAACTTCATAGTGGCTTTAGCACTAACTTGTAAGTCACTGGTGTGGTAGAATCTAGATCAATGAGTTGTTGATCTCTATTGATCAGTCTTAATGTTATATTACTAATACTATCAACAGCCACAGAATGAAAAAGCACCACTGGAGGGTTTTCACGAATAATATAGCCATTGGGCGATGTCACAATAAAGTCATAAAGTGAATGCGATGGTTCTTGATTGGTGTACACTTGGCTAATAATATTACACGTCACCGACACATGATGGTCTTCAATGAATTTCACTTCATGGTCTGATTCATGTTTTTTGTTGGGCTCCAACACACGTGGTTTAAATCCTAGTAATGGGCCAATGGAATCGGGGTGTGTTTTAAAGTCAATGTTGAATGAGGAGAAAATACTGCAGCGATGAGTGTTGGTATTTCCTACAAGTTCAAACTTGTGCGTTCCGTCGAGAAATGACTTTAAACCATATTGATTGATCAACACCACAAAAATGTGTTCATAAATATCATCGATCGTGTATCCACCAGAGTTCAAGGTGAGCACAGAATCATCATAGTAAAACTTGTTGTTCACATTTTCACGTATGTTGTAAATTCGATTGTACGTTTCAAGAGAAACAAGTCCTAAACCATAGGGTTTTTCACTCAATTCGATAGGCGGGTAAAAGTCTAGGCTGACTTCAGGTCCACGTCCATGCACTGTAAACGTTTTACTTTCTGCCGACATACTGGTGGCGTTTTTGCTTATGCTGCGTCTTATATAAAAAAATTAAACACAAACGTCCACACTGTTGGCTGTTAAACGTTTGCTCTCGTTTCACATTATAATATAGCTTGATCCTGTTTCCAAAATAGGTCACTAGTTCCATGGGCGGGGGCAAATTCCCAAAACTGTCAAAGTACCATACCATGGATCCCTCTTTGACATAAGCTACATAATGCGTTCCTGGTCCTCGGTGATCATCCAAATTGACAACAGCACATTCCTTTTTCCAGGGTCGTGGGGGTAATTGGTTTCGCATAAACACACCTCGAAAATGAGAAAGCTTTAGTTGTTTAGCATAGCTTTCCACTTGTTGATGCGTCAGGGCATGTCTCGCTATGGCAGAGGTTAAATTTTTTTTTTTTTAATATTTCGAAATGGTGAAATCCCAAATCCTTGTTGATAAAAGGCTGGCTTTAAATTGGCATTTCTAGCCCCCATAGCAATCGCTTCCATCGTTTCATTGTGTCGCTGACTTTCTTTGAGTTGTTGCTTGCCCTGCTGCACGGCTTTAATGGTTTTCGCCACTGCACTGGCACCGCCCAAAAGTGAACCCAGAGCAGCCAAACCGGCAAATAATGCAGGTAAAAATCCAGCTCGTTTTGGGACGGGAATCACTCGCCCTTGGTTTGAAACCTGTCGCCGACGTTTTGGAATAACCTGTCTCTGTGCTGCTCGAAGGGCTTTCCTTATGGTCAATACATTATTTTTTCTTTTTTTCTTTCGCAAGGGCTTGTCCTCGAATGTTGTAAGCCCAGGCTTTGCCAAGGACAAAGTCCTTTTTTTAGTCTTTCTCACTGCATACCTTTGTTTCACCATGATGATAATGACCAACAACCTTTCACAAGAAAGTTTAAATCACAACTAACGTCAGATGGTTATTTCATGGCTGTATATTCCAATTCCACATAAAGTGGGAAATCGTTTATGGTTTTTCCCGCTTGCTTTTCATCCCATGTCAACATGAGATGAAAAGATAATTCATCCCCTGCATTGACCATTTCATGGTTATGGATCAACATCCTATGACCATTTATCTTTATTTGTAAATGGTTCTCATCAGGTATGGCATATTTGATGTGAATGGTTCCATTATAGTGTAATCGATAGTGGCTTAAACCCGAAGCAAGCACATAGGTCGAGTGCTGATCATGGACTAGCGGTAAATGGTTTCTCTCATTCAAAGGGTTTTCATTTGTCAGATACACTAAAAATACACATGGGATAAATTTATAAAGCCTTTTCATTTCATGGGTCACGTAACGCTTGGTACAAACATCGTCTTCGTCTTGTGGGTCTTCCACGTGAATAATCCGATGGTGATTAGCGCTATAGCCATTCACCATAAGCTGGGGCACTTTGTCATAAAACTCATACACTTTGTTATCCACATACTTTTTCGTAGTAACGTCTGTAGACACTTGAGGATGTTTTACATGGGTTAACCGCTTTCCCTTAAAGTCATAATCTCCCTGTTTTGTGCGTGGCACTACTGACCTATCCACATAGTGTTTATTAGCAGGATCTGTTTCCTGATTAGGATCATGTATGAGGACAGGCCTAGCTTTGGCCATCAACGCACGTCCAAAGACATCCATCGTCAACCTGTAGTAGCAGTCTACTGTTTTTATGACAAGGCTCGGTGTTCTGTATATAGACAGCCGGCTAGCCTGTCTAAGCCTTAGTTGACATGAAGATTATTAAGCAGCAAGAGTCATTCCCCGTGGGGGACATGGTTTCCCATCTCTGTCCCACATCACGTGAACAACGCCATGGTTCACTGTTTCCATCTTCCATTCGCTGCATCATTGTGGGGCCTTCCGGCTGTGGAAAGACAAATCTTTTGCTAACGCTCATTACAGCGCCCAATGGTCTGCGTTTTCAAAATATTTATATTTTTGCAAAATCTCTCTACCAACCCCTCTACGTGTTTCTGGATCAAGTCATGTCTGGATTACAAAAAGAGAATATGGGTTATTTTACATTTTCCATGCAAGAAAATGTGATTTCACCGGATGAGGTAAAGCCTGATTCACTCATGATTTTCGATGATGTATCCACTGAAGGTCAAGGCATCATTCAAAGCTATTTCAGCATGGGTCGTCACAAACATATCGATTGCTTCTATCTTGGACAAACGTATTCAAAAATGTCCAAACAGTTGATTCGTGACAATGCCAATGTCATTGTTTTATTTCGTCAGGACGAGAGGAACAGTCGTCACATTTATAATGAACATGTGAATCCGGATATGACCTTTCAAATGTTTACAGAATTGTGTGCCAAGTGCTGGAACAGTCAACGTCATGCCTGTTTAGTGATTGACAAACAAAGTGAACTCAACCAAGGACGGTATCGCTTAGGGTTTGATCATTTTATTGCTATTTAAGGCCTTGTCTCATTCCCCGGCAAGTCATTTGCCAAGACACCATGGCGTTAGCAGAGAGTCAATTGAAAAAGCATATTATTAGAGCAAAAAATACTATTCGCCAAAAGTTTCGTCAATTGAAACAATCACGTGCCAATCATGCTTTGTTTATTCAGCAACATTTAGCACCTCCACTAAAAGCCATGTTGAAACCCTCTTTCAAGCCATCTGAAACGCTACCCACCGTTTCACAAGCCACGCAGACGCTGCACGAGGACCCTGAGGAAGAGGAACAGGAAGATTTGACTAGTGTTAGTGAAGTTGAGGATGAGGAGGAACAAGTGTTTACGCCTCAAAAAAAGGCCGCACCCCTTGCAGAGTTTTTGAGAAAAAAGAAATCCTTGGCCATGGTCGAAACACCTTGCCCTTCCAGGGCGTCTCCGTTTTCACAACTCTTGGCCACCCCTCAACATAAAGCTCAACTGAAAACCATTTTAATAAAATATTATGGATCAACATTGGAACCCTATTTCACCGATCTATTTATTGGGAACACAGATACCACGTATGGTGTTCGCTATGAGGATGATAGTTTTAAAATTGGCGATTCATCCATTAAATTTGCTCGTACTAAAGCTGTCATTAAAAACATCAACTATAAATTAACGCCAGGACTGTTAAAGCTGCTCTTTTCTCGGACCCCCTCTTCCCATGATTATACGTCAGAGGATCTTGAAAAATATAAATCCATTTTATTGGATACCCATGCTCACAAAAGACAGTATGATCCCACGCAACAAGTGAATGCCAATATATCTCAAAAATATAAAACCATCATTGCAAAAATGTTTCCCACTAGTCAAAGTATTCGTCGTAAAGTGTCCGCTTCGGGAGTGACATTTAAACCATTAAAACCCCTTGTGGATGTTACCTACTGGCACAATCCCAATAAGCTCGTCCAGCGGCTACAATTGTTGCATGCCTCACGTCAAGCTGGCCACACCGGTCACGATTGGGAAATTCAAGAAATTGAACAAGAACTTCGAAATGCCAAAATTATTGTTTAAGCCCTCACCCATTAAAATGGGTATTGCTCACGAGTTGCATCGCCCAGCTAGGCGTCACTATCCGCGACTCAAGGTGATTTCACGAGGTGTGGATGAACTTTGGCAGGCTGACTTGGTTGAAATGATACCCTATGCTGGCGTTAACGACGGTGTACGCTATATGTTGACCGTCATTGATGTCTATTCCAAAATGGCCTTTGTTGAACCTGTGCGTCGCAAGTCTGGTCCACTAGTTACCAAGGCCTTTCAACATATTATTCAACACTCCCAACGTCAACCTCAGTTGCTACAAACCGACCAGGGGAAAGAATTTTTCAACAAGAACTTCTCCAGTTTTCTCAAATCTAAGGATATTCACCATTACACCACGTACAGCAATCTGAAAGCCAGTGTGGTCGAGCGGTTCAACCGAACATTGAAAACCCATATGTGGAAAGCGTTTACCGCTCAGGGCAGTTATCGCTGGTTGGACATGTTACCTGAGCTAGTGTCACGTTACAATGACACCAAACATAGAACGATTGGGACCAAGCCACGCCTCGTGACTAAAAATATTCAGCGATTGGATAAACTGTTTAACCCCATAAAAACAGCTGATCCTAAACGTCACCGACTGAACATTGGGGATTTTGTTCGTGTGAGCAAATTTAAGTCTGCCTTCAATAAGGGCTACACGCCTCAGTGGGGGACTGAACTATTTCGAATTCGTCGAGTCTACTTGGACAGTCCAGTCACCTATTTACTCGAGGACCTCAACCATCAACCCATAAAAGGTAGATTTTATCTCCATGAACTTCAGAAAACAGCATTTCCTCAGCATTATCTTGTGGAAAAAGTGTTGAAACAAAAAGGAAATAAACTCTACGTCAAATGGTTAGGGTTTAACTCTACGTTTAATTCTTGGATCAATAAACTACATGTTGTGTGAACCTGTGTACTTTTTATTTATTCACCCATGTTGTACACCACCTATAGCTCTATGTGTACAGCGCTCCGCGCTTCATGCATGTTCATACATGTTTGTCTTTCCCTTTCCTCCTGTGTTCTCTCATACATTACCCCTCCCCTCTCCCTCCCTTCACCTCCCACCACTGCTGTTTGCAGCTCTTGCCTATCTATTGGTTGTGACATCACTCCGACAAGTTGCATCATACTTTTTACTGATTCAGCGATTCCCACGCTTTGAACATTCTCTTATCGTGCACGTGGGCAGCTAACGTCCCAGGCGAACACCTGTGCCGGATAAAATTTCACATGAACTTGCATTTTGTCACGTACGAAGCAAAACAGAATGTGACTTGTTAACAGTTATCGCGCACGTGGACAGATAACGTCCCAGGCGAACACCTGTGCCGGATCAAATTTCACATGAACTTGCATTTTGTCACGTACGAAGCAAAACAGGATGTGACTGGTTTAGCGTGCCTGTGGTTTCACACATGTGTGTGCACGCCTTTCGCACTCCCCTGCCAGCACGATGGTCAGATTATTTCACCTTCAAGCGTCACCTGTTGTCAAGTCAGATCAATGCCTTCCAATAAGCTCAAATGACCTTCACCTCCTCGGCAAGTTTGTTTTCTCTACTCGCTTCGACCAACATAGAACCTAGCTCTCATTACCGTTTACACGTTAAAGGTAAAATATCAGAAAAACGCACGCTCGCTCTGTCATACACCGACCCGTCGAAATAGCGATTGTTCTATTAAGCATGGTCCTTGTGGTTAGCGACAGGTTCGTTGAAACACACACACCCAGCCGTATGGTCTCTCTCTCTCAACCACCACGCTTTATAAACATTATAAACAGGTAAAGAAAAAGAAAACGTTTTTTCAACATGTATGGCGTTAGGCCCTTTGTGAATTATCTTTTTTGAAAAAAAATATCTACCACATTTGAAAGGGGGCGTTAGCCCGAGTCCTAGGACACCTCGTACACGTCTCTAGCGTTATTGGTTCGTGAGATATCGGCAAAAATTATAAAAAACACGTGTTTACCCCAAAATCGCGTTTCCAAAATTTTTAAAAATTACAACGAGTAGTTCATAGCAAAGAAAACGTCTGTCTGAGTCCTTGGAACCATCGTACATGCCTCTAGCGTTATTGCTTCGTGAGATATCGGCAAAATCACAAAAAACATGTGTTTACCCCAAAATCGAGTTTCCAATTTTATTAAAAATTATAACGAGTGGTCCATAGGAGAGAGGACGTTACCCCGAGTCCTTGGACCTGTCTAACACGCCTCTAGCGTTATTGGTTCGTGAGATATAGCAAAAAGTCTAAAATCACGTTTTTACCCCAAAAAGACTGTGTTTCCAGATTTTCACATTTTCGACACCGACATTCCCGTAAAGAGCACGACGACACGAAAAAAACGAATCCAAGCACGCCCTCCTAGCATGGCTCCTTCCATTCCAAGGTCGCAGGGTCTCACAACTTCCTAAGTGAGACAGCTCCCCCTTACCACACTACTACCTACAAGTTTTCATCCTAGAGACTTGAAATTTATTTTGGGGTAGGGATCATTCATTTACGTCAAACAAACTTTTTTGTAGAGTTCCTAGTTTCCAAAATTAAAGTGTTTTCAAAAAAACATAAAAGTAAAAAAGTTTCATTATAGAAAATAAAGGGCATAAAGACCATTCGTTTGAGCTATGGCACAACGTTCTATCATGTTTAGTTTTCAAACTATCACCTAGTTTCAAAAACAAAAATTTTCATTTTTTTTTTTCAAAAGTATAACGAGTGGTCCATAGCAAAGGGGCGTCACCTCAAGTCCTATGAACACCTCATTCGTGAAACTCCGACCATGGGTTCGAGAGAAAAGTCTATTTAAATGTTTCAACTTCGCGCGGCGGCCATGTTGGTTTATTGGGCACAGGAGTGTCAAGTGAAGCAGAACCCCCACTACTCCACTACTCCTACTGTCTCCTAAATGCATGGGTATTGTTATAACTCTTTGTCCTTTTCAAGGAGTATAATTGAATGTTGATTGTAGTAGCTTGTTGAAATACAACGTGCTATAGGGATATTATACATGAATATGAGGTGCCCTTTGCTAGTGCTACCTCTGTATAAAATTTCATTCAATTCGGTTTCACCGTGTTTGAATTGATCTGGGGAATGGATTTGCACACATACATGGCCGCTATTTGCAAACTATTGGGCTGATGATCTTGTAGTCAGTCATAAGATGCTTTCCACAAAAAGGCATGTTGTTGCAAAATCTGTTAGAGATCAAATTATTAGGATGGTCGTAATTTGATTTAAGCTTTTAACATTTGGGTGGTCGTCATTCCGTTTCCGACAAGATGGCGGCGATATAAAACATGACACTGAGGTGCCCTTTGCTAGTGCTACCTCTGTACCAAATTTCGTTCAATTCTCTTTCACCGTGTTTGAATTGATAGGGGGAATCGATTTGCACACATACTTGGTCACCATCTGCAAACTATTGGGCTGATGATCTTGCAGTTTGGTCAGAATATGCTTCGCACATAAAGATATGTTGTTGCAAAATTTGGTAGAGACTAGAATGTTAGGTTGGTCGTAATTACATTTTAGCTTTTAACATTTGGGTGGCCGCGATTACGTTTCCGTCAAGATGGCGGTGATATAAAACATGGCACTGAGGTGCCCTTTGCTAGTGCTACCTCTGTACTAAATTTCGTTCCATTCGGTGTCACCGTGTTCGAATTGATAGGGGGAATTGATTTTCACACAAAGATGGCCGCCATCCGCAAAGTATAGGGCCGATGACCTCGTAGCTTGGTCAAAGAACGCTTCTCACATAAAGATATGTTGTTGCAAAATTTGGTAGAGATCGGATGTATAGGTTAGTCGTAATTTGATTCAAGCTTTGCACATTTCGGTGGCCGCCATTACGTTTCCGTCAAGATGGCGGCGATATAAAACATGACACTGAGGTGCCCTTTGCTAGTGCTACATCTGTACCAAATTTCGTTCAATTCTGTTTCACCGTGTTTGAATTGATAGGGGGAATCGATTTGCACACATACTTGGCCACCATCTGCAAACTATTGGGCTGATGATCTCGCAGCTTGGTCAGAATATGCATCCCACATAAAGATATGTTGTTTCAAAATTTGGTAGAGATCGGATGAATAGGTTAGTCGTAATTTGATTCAAGCTTTGCACATTTCGGTGGCCGCCATTACGTTTCCGTCAAGATGGCGGCGATATAAAACATGACACTGAGGTGCCCTTTGCAAGTGCTACCTCTGTACCAAATTTCGTTCAATTCTCTTTCACCGTGTTTGAATTGATAGGGGGAATCGATTTGCACACATACTTGGCCACCATCTGCAAACTATTGGGCTGATGATCTTGCAGTTTGGTCAGAATATGCTTCGCACATAAAGATATGTTGTTGCAAAATTTGGTAGAGACTAGAATATTAGGTTGGTCGTAATTACATTTTAGCTTTTAACATTTGGGTGGCCGCGATTACGTTTCCGTCAAGATGGCGGTGATATAAAAAATGGCACTGAGGTGTCCTTTGCTAGTGCTACCTCTGTACTAAATTTCGTTCCATTCGGTTTCACCGTGTTCGAATTGATAGGGGGAATTGATTTTCACACAAAGATGGCTGCCATCCGCAAAGTATAGGGCCGATGACCTCGTAGCTTGGTCAAAGAACGCTTCTCACATAAAGGTATGTTGTTTCAAAATTTGGTAGAGATCGGATGAATAGGTTAGTCGTAATTTGATTCAAGCTTTGCACATTTCGGTGGCCGCCATTACGTTTCCGTCAAGATGGCGGCGATATAAAACATGACACTGAGGTGCCCTTTGCTAGTGCTACATCTGTACCAAATATCGTTCAATTCTGTTACACCGTGTTTGAATTGATAGGGGGAATCTATTTGCACACATACTTGGCCACCATCTGCAAACTATTGGGCTGATGATCTTGCAGCTTGGTCAGAATATGCATCCCACATAAAGATATGTTGTTGCAAAATTTGGTAGAGATCGGATGATTAGGTTAATCGTAATTTGATTCAAGCTTTGATGATTTGTATGGCCACCATTACGTTTCCGTCAAGATGGCGGCGATATAAAACATTACACTGAGGTGCCCTTTGCTAGTGCTACCTCTGTACCAAATTTCGTTCCATTCGTTTTTACCGTGTTCGAATTGATAGGGGGAATTGATTTTCACACAAAGATGGCCGCCATCCGCAAAATATTAGGCTAATGACCTATTTGTTTGGTCAAAGGATGCTCCCTCCATAAAGGTATGTTGTTGCAAAATTTGGTAGAGATTGGGTGATTATGTTAGTCGTAATTTGATTTAAGCTTTGAACATTTGTGTGGCCGCCATTACGTTTCTGTCAAGACAGCGGCGATATAATACATGACACTGAGGTGCCCTATGATATTGCTACCTCTGAACCAAATTTCGTTCCATTCGGTTTCACCGTGTTTGAGTTAATAGGGGGAATCGGTTTTGACACAAAGATGGCCGCCACCCGCACAGTATAAGGCTAATGACCTATTAATTTGGTCAAAAGATAGTTCCTCCATAAAGGTATGTTGTTGCAAAATTTGGTAGAGATCGGATGACTAGGTTAGTCTAAATTTGATTTATGCTTTGAGCATTTGTGTGGCCGCCATTACGTTTCCGTCAAGATGGCGGCGATATAAAACATGACTCCGAAATGCCCTTTGCTAGTACTACCTCTGTACCAAATTTCGTTCTATTCGGTTTCACCGTGTTCGAATTAATAGGGGGAATCCAATTTCACACAAAGGTGGCCGCCATCCGCAAACTATTAGGCTGATGACCTATTAGTTTGTTCAACGGATGCTCCCCCCATAAAGGTATGTTGTTGCAAAAATTGGTAGCGATCGGATGATTAGATTAGTCGTAATGTGATTTAAGCTTTGGACATTTGTGTGGCCGCCATTAAGTTTCCGTCAAGATGGCGGCGATATAAAACATGACACTGAGGTGTCTTTGCCAGTGCTACCTTTGTACCAAATTTCGGTCAAGTCGCGTTCACCGTGTTCGAATTGATAGGGGGACAGACATTCGGAGTACACTCACACACACACACACACACACACACACACAGACTCACACACACACATACACACACACAGACAGACACCCTTTTTTTCGCCCTGTGTTGATCTCATAAGTCTGCTTTCATTTTTTGCAAAAATCGAAAGTAGACTAAAAAGAATAAGGTAAATAAAGTACACGAGGAAATGAAATTCACTGAACCCTCAAAGAATGATGATGATGATGATGATGATGATAATTGTTGTTTTAAGGGGCCTAACATCTAGGTTATCGGCCCCTAATGATGTGGGTGATAGCGAAAATGAGAATGAAATGGAAACCAGAACGAAAATTATGTGATACAGAAAATACGTACAAAGAGAAACTCAGATGGAAACAACTTACAATATGGTCTTAAACAAGATGTTCAGTAAAGAACATATAGCCTACTTTCTCCTAAATGTATGAGTATAGTTATAACTCGTTGTTCTTATCAAAGAGTGTAATAGAATCATTTCTTGGCTGAAGACCTTAGAAACTATTTGCCTCTACCAAACGCCACAACCTAGATAAAAACTGCTACCATCATTGAAGAAAGAAAGATAAGAAGTATCTCATGAATGTTATGGATCTGGAGACATAATCGACCGGACTGGCTGCGTGGCTCAGCGGTAACGTTCTCGCTTCCTGGGCCCTAGGTTGCAGGTTCGTATCCTGGCGCAGTCAGCAGGCATTTGAGGGTGCACAAATGCGAGGGAGCCGTGTCAGTACATTTACTGGCACGTTAAAGATCCCCTTCGGGCCAAAATTCATGCACCCCGGCGTCTCTAAAAGCAGCAGTAGTTAAAAGGGACGTAAAACCAATAACATTATTATTATTATTATTACTATTATCATTATTAATATTATTATTATTATTATTATTATTATTATTATTACATAATCGACCTGCCGTGGGCAACATCCAACTTTGAGTTGAGGCATGTCTTTACACGTCTGGTTGTGCATGGCTTTCACAACCCTAATTGAATTAACAAATCATTCCTTGCCCTACAGAGACGTCTGTATACAAACTATGTGGATATTTTCGATTGCTATTTGCCTGAAATAAAAGTATTAATTAATAACCTGAACTAGCACCAACGGCTAGAATTCAGTTACTATGTGAAATCGTTTTGTTCTTTACTTCAAATAACATTTTCAAATAACGCACAATAGGCTGTTACAAACCCTTTAAAATAAAAAGTAAAAATGTATCGTTGTATCATCTTGTCATTCTTCAAATTCGATGCGCATAGAATGCCAATGGTATAGTAATCAATGGAGTCCCACGTAGACCAGTCGTGGCATCTAGTGAAGAAATATCGAACAATATAATCCTAACAGGGCGAGTGCATTCTAGCGGCCATAAGAAGAAACTTTTCAATAAAATCTGGAAGTTAATAAGTAGGTCGGCGTGCAGTTACCTTTTTGGCTGCTAGATGTCTCGAGCAAATCTGCTGGCGAATTATGTTTTAATTAAATATATATTTTCCACCATAATATGCACAATATAACGCTTAATTTTAAAACGTCTGAGGCATTACAAAACAATAAATATATAAAATTTCAAGCAAAAAACTCTAACTCTGATGGGGTTTGAACCACAGGCATATGAGCGATAGGCCAACACTTTACCACTTTTTTTTTATTAGCTCTTTACAGAATTACAGAATTTTCAGAGATGATAAATACCATACTATTACATCACAAGAAATCCAGATAGTGTCCATATTTATCGTACAATTGTCCACTTTCACTTAGCTTCCAACGCTCTTTCTGCAGGTGATACCGGAGATCCAGGAACGAGAAATGTTGATCATTGTCCATCACGAAGTGTACATATTGGCCCATTATCCACACAATGGCAGTCTGTTTAATTTGGGGGAAGGCGGTCATCGACAAACAAATCAACTTCCTGTCATCAAGGTCATCCGTGGGCACATTTAATAGTTGACATACTTTTCCCTTACATCACAGCCACGTGGAGGCAACTCGCGTGCATGATGTGAAGCGGTGTATCGCCGTATAAGTTTGACCACATATAGTGCACCATGGGTAAGTTTCAAGGCGGATGGTATATCGCCGTAGAGCGGTTGGGATGAGATCGTTGAGGAAGATAAAAACCTGGGAGTGTACAGCAGAAGAAATGGTCATAGTCCCAAAATTTTTCCAAACAGTGGGCCAATGGACGTAGAGGGTGGTGGCCTCGATTCGCGGTTTGGAGTGTACCACTTGCCGCAACATGTTATAAATACTTTTCGTCGTTGGAACAGTCCCTGAAGGCATTTGGCGAACAGTTTCCAGAAGGTGCTGTTGATGGTCCCTAAATATCTTCGGCAAAGCTCTATCACAACCACGGGCTGTGTTTCGAATATCTTTGTATAGCGCTTTCGTAAAAGTGTCATGTTGGGAAAGAATGGTGATATCGTTCTTGCAGAGGAGTGCACGGCATTTCATGCCATGAGCTGTTAGCCCTAGCCCGCCTTGCCGGGATGGGAGATACAACTGTTCCCGTTGTACTCGGAACAAAAATCCTTGCCATATAAACCAACCTGTATATTTTGCCAATTGGCTCTCAAACATTTTGGGAAGTGGGAAAAGTTGTGCGACATACCATATTTTAGAGAGCGCAAACACGTTGAGGATCATGACCCGTTGCACTATATTGAGGTTTCTTTGACCAAATTGGATCAGCACTCCCCTAAATTTGGCAATGACCTTAGTCCAGTTTGCTTGCACTGTGTCCAGAAGCGATTGCTTCCAGGTAATGCCAATAATTTTCACCTCAGTTACTATCCGGAACCAGGGCTGTTGGGTAATCACTGAGTTAGTATTGAGCGGAAGCAAAGCAGTTTTCTGGGGGTTCGATTGTGCTCCAGAGGCGATATGGTAGAGCTGAAGGGCGCTATCGATGTGGGAGATGTCTTCATTATTGCGGATCAATATTGATACGTCATCAGCATAGGCGCACATTCCAAAAACATGTGTGGACAGTTTGTAACCCTGTAGCTTCACCTGGGTAGTCCGAATGAACGGTTCAAGGCCAATGACAAAAAGTAGCATGGAAAGGGGACATCCTTGCCTAACTGATCGTTGTATTGGAATCAGAGGGGAAAGAAAACCGTTGACGAGCACTCGAGACGTAGCATTACAATTTATCATACGAATGTAGTCAGTAAGGATTTCAGGAAATTCATAGTGTTGCAAGACCATGTACAAGTATTCATGACTGATGCGGTCGAAAGCTTTATCAAGATCTAAGGTGAGAAAACTCATTGGCTCAGTGGGGGACATTTCGGCTTTTAGGTGTAGGTCCCGTAGTATCGCTAAGTTTGTTAACAGAGTTCTTCCAGGAATACTGCAACATTGTTCATTACCAATGATATCATGTAGAACAGTCTTCAATCGGCATGCAAGTACTTTGGTAAGGACTTTATAATCACTGCAGAGCAGAGTAACTGGTCGGAAGTCACCAAATGCCATGGGAGAGGATGTTTTTGGTATGAGGACTATGGTACCTTCGTGATGTGATTGACAAAGAGCACGACGTTGGAGAATGGTACGCAGGACATGACAAAATTCTTTGCCAATGAGAGGCCAGAAGTGTTTATACATTTCATATGGCAGTCCATCAATGCCAGGTGAGCGGTTGTTTGGGAGTTGCTTAACCACAGAGTGAATCTCTTCATCCGTAATATCCGCGCTGAGCAGAGTTTTGTTGACCGGAGATATTTGGGTACTGCAAGATGAAAGCAATAGGGTCACCTGCTGTGGATCAATTTCAGCCTTAGCGTAGAACCGTTGATAAAATAATGATATTTCACTACGTATAGCGTCAGGGGAGGTGACGACACTTCCAGTACTGGTGCGGAGGCGGTGGATATATTTACGTTGCCGCTCCCGTTGTCCTTTGGCGATATGGTATACACTTGCACTTTCGTCCGGGAGCACTGTACGATCTTTTAAAGCCACGTTTACATGAGCGAGCGTTCGTTGCTGTAGGGACAGGAGCTTGGTTTTAACTTCCCGAATCTGGTCATATATACGCTCCCCAGCATCAGATCTTTGCTGGAGCTGGCGAAGAACTCGATAGTAAAATTCAACTGTATCCCGTCTTTCCCGACCTCGTTGGTAGGATATGTTCTTAAAGACGCGGCGGATCCCTGGTTTAACTAAAATATCCCACCAGTCTGCGCAGTCGCGAAATTTGCATTTTTGTTGGACCCATCGAGTCCAGTGTTGTCTGAAAGTATCTTGGCATTCCTCCTCCAGTAACAGCGAGCAATTCAGTTTCCAATAACCTCTTCCTATGTGAAATATGGGATGGGGGTAAGAGATTGTACATACGACAGCATGATGGTTAGTGAAACTGGCAGGTATCACTTCATATCGTCTAGGCTGGATAAGTTCCTGTGAAAAGTAGATGCGGTCAATTCGTGATGAGGAGTTGTGACTTATACAGGTGTAATGTGGCAGGGGCACCCTTAAACTATCCACAGCATCAATGAGGTGTAGGGAGTTAAGAAGGGTCCTGAGAGCCGGGTTGATACCTTGGTATGAACTAGTGGAATCCTCTGGGCGTTGAATACAATTTAAATCCCCTGCAAGAATAAGTTTTTCCTTATCGTCGTGCAGATGAGGCAGTATACTCTGTTGAAAGAACATTTTCCGTTCCACACGTTTATTGGACCCGGATGGGGCATATACATTTATCAGGGTGGTATTGTTTATGTGTCCAGATATTATGCGTCCTGATGGATGGCATAGCACACCTTCGAGTGGGATATCATGTCGTATGAGGAATCCGGTCCCTCTATTCGTATTACCGGTATTGATGTATTGTTTGTAGAAGGCAGATATTGGCAAACAGGGTATAGCAACTTCTTGAATGAAGGCAATGTCAATGTCTGCATCTCGATGGAATCTCTCCAACAGTTGAAATTTCAGAGGGCATTCTATTACATTGATATTCATAGTGGCCACAGTGAGAAATTGCGCCATTAAGAAAAGTATAAAAGCTGTCATTTAGACTTTCACGGCCCGTGTTATTATTCATAATGTTGAATTTTGGGCTTATGCCGTGTTTTATTATATTGCAATTCGACGCGTTTCGAAAGAAACCATGTCTTTCATCGTCAGGAATAATCTGGAATACGACAATGTTGCTAAGAGAAAGCAACGAAGAACATATAGAAGGTGCCCAAAGATGGACGCCATTATAGCCCCATGTTAGGGACAACGGAAAGCAGCAGTGAATTACTTTCTCAGGGTTCTGATAATAGGTAGCCAGGATTCACTGAGATTGTAGCCGGTGTCGCGGTTGAAATTATCTGGGTGTTTACGTATTTCAACCGCCTCCCTGATGATTCTGGGACGATATTGCTTTATACGGGCAAGAACATCCACCCCTTGGAACATGACATCATGGCCAGGTGTTAAAGCATGATCGGCAACAGCTGATTTATCAGGTTGAATGAGCCTGATACATCTATTATGTTCCTTAATGCGAGTGCATATTGTTCTCGAAGTCTGCCCGATGTAAACCTTGCCACAAGTACAGGGAACTCTGTAGATACCCGGTTGTTGCAATTTAGGCAAACTGTCCTTAGTTGGTCGCAGGAGTTGCCTAATCTTAACAGAAGTTCCAAATACAGTCCGTATGTTGTATCGACGTAGGATTTTAGCAATACGATCCGTTGTGTTATGTATGTACGGAAGGTAAGCAGTTCCTCTTACATCTCTTTTCTCAACTGACGTCCTATTATTATTTGTTGGTTTCAGAACCGTAGAAATCAAAGCCTTGCTATAACCGTTGCTCTCAAAGGTGGTTCGCAGGGTGTTAATTTCTTCTTGTAAAGAAGACACTTCACAAATCCTCCTAGCCCTGGTAGTTAGAGTTGTAAGGATACCATGTTTCTGGGCAGGGTGATGGTGAGAACTTGCGTGGAGATATCTATTGGTGTGTGTTGGCTTACGAAAAACGCTGTGTCCTAAAGATCCATCCTCTTTCTTGGTGACGAGAACATCTAAAAAAGGTATTTTGCCGTCAGATTCCTTTTCCATGGTGAAACAAATAGAAGGGTGCTGGAGATTAAGGTGATCCAGGAAATGGCTAAGATTTTCCTCACCTTCCGTCCAAACAACGAACGTGTCATCCACATAACGCCACCAGATCTTCGGTTTGAAAGGAGCCGACGACAAAGCTTTCTCTTCAAAGTTCTCCATGAAGAAATTAGCCACAACAGGAGAGAGAGGACTACCCATGGCCACACCATCAGTCTGCTCATAAAAATTCCCATTCCATAGAAAGTAGGAGGAGGTCATGCAGTGATAAAAAAGTCTTGTGATGTCTTCAGGAAAAAGGCCATTAATGAGAGACATAACATTCCTGACGATGAAAGACATGGTTTCTTTCGAAACGCGTCGAATTGCAATATAATAAAACACGGCATAAGCCCAAAATTCAACATTATGAATATAACACGGGCCGTGAAAGTCTAAATGACAATATTAGAAACCTCTATGGGGAGGATATTTTCCGACTGATGTCTAGATTCAGTAGGTTACGACGCAAGAAGGTGTGTCTAATCTCTTCACTCGCTTTTCTCCTAAGATGCCGGGATCATGATATTCTACCGAATTTTGTTATGTTGAAGCATTCCTTCAGAACACCTAAGGCAACGAGAATCTATCGTCGTGCAAGCAAGGCGTTATTGATAGAGAGGTTACAGCATACTCGTAAGCAGTTGGATTTTATTTCGAGGGAGTTACTACAGCTACATCTACGCCTCTCAAACTTCGTAAGTGAGGAATTATGGAATATCTTCGATCGTATTTCTTCAGTGCAAGCTAACAGCGTTCTAGATCAGGTGAGGGACAGACATATTTCCAAATATGATAGGTTATGTCAGTTGCAGAAATCTCAAGCCATTAGACTTGATGCTAACAAGGTTGTCGTAAATTTGTCCAGCAACCCCCTAAGTGATACCCAACAGGCAGTTCTCGCTAAAGGTCTCAATTTTGCTGTAGCGCCTAGAAGAATTCCTATTGAAGAACTTATTACATCCGTAGAATCCTCAGTACATCACCTCACACCTGAAGAGGCCGAGGAAGCCAGGCAAGAATGTTCCCGAGTTCTCAAGACAGCTAAGCCACCTAACACCAACTTAAAACAAGGTGAAAGCCGGGCACTTAAAGATCTAAGGGACAATTCTGATATTATCGTTCTCCCCGCTGACAAGGGTAATGCGACAGTGGTATTGGATAAGGTTGATTATGATTCCAAGATCTCGTCTTTGTTATCAGATCCTGTATATAGGATTAATAGTCGTGATCCTACTACTCGCTACTCAAATGTCACCGTCAAATTGATCAAGCAATCATCTATTCCAGCGGATGCAGCGAAGACTCTCCTTCCAGGGGATGCTATTCCTCCGAGACTCTATGGTCTTCCTAAAATACATAAGGACGATGTTCCTCTTAGACCCATTGTTAGTACGATTGGTTCTCCTACATATGCCCTTTCCAAATACTTAGGTAGACTACTTCAGCCGCTTCTGGGTAACACGCCTTCGTACATTAAGGATTCCACACACTTCGTGGAAAAGTTAAAAGCTATAACACTTCAGCCGGGTGATATTCTAGTGAGTCTCGACGTGGTGTCTCTGTTTACGAGAGTACCTATTGATGGTGTTATGTCTCTCATTAATGGCCTTTTTCCTGAAGACATCACAAGACTTTTTTATCACTGCATGACCTCCTCCTACTTTCTATGGAATGGGAATTTTTATGAGCAGACTGATGGTGTGGCCATGGGTAGTCCTCTCTCTCCTGTTGTGGCTAATTTCTTCATGGAGAACTTTGAAGAGAAAGCTTTGTCGTCGGCTCCTTTCAAACCGAAGATCTGGTGGCGTTATGTGGATGACACGTTCGTTGTTTGGACGGAAGGTGAGGAAAATCTTAGCCATTTCCTGGATCACCTTAATCTCCAGCACCCTTCTATTTGTTTCACCATGGAAAAGGAATCTGACGGCAAAATACCTTTTTTAGATGTTCTCGTCACCAAGAAAGAGGATGGATCTTTAGGACACAGCGTTTTTCGTAAGCCAACACACACCAATAGATATCTCCACGCAAGTTCTCACCATCACCCTGCCCAGAAACATGGTATCCTTACAACTCTAACTACCAGGGCTAGGAGGATTTGTGAAGTGTCTTCTTTACAAGAAGAAATTAACACCCTGCGAACCACCTTTGAGAGCAACGGTTATAGCAAGGCTTTGATTTCTACGGTTCTGAAACCAACAAATAATAATAGGACGTCAGTTGAGAAAAGAGATGTAAGAGGAACTGCTTACCTTCCGTACATACATAACACAACGGATCGTATTGCTAAAATCCTACGTCGATACAACATACGGACTGTATTTGGAACTTCTGTTAAGATTAGGCAACTCCTGCGACCAACTAAGGACAGTTTGCCTAAATTGCAACAACCGGGTATCTACAGAGTTCCCTGTACTTGTGGCAAGGTTTACATCGGGCAGACTTCGAGAACAATATGCACTCGCATTAAGGAACATAATAGATGTATCAGGCTCATTCAACCTGATAAATCAGCTGTTGCCGATCATGCTTTAACACCTGGCCATGATGTCATGTTCCAAGGGGTGGATGTTCTTGCCCGTATAAAGCAATATCGTCCCAGAATCATCAGGGAGGCGGTTGAAATACGTAAACACCCAGATAATTTCAACCGCGACACCGGCTACAATCTCAGTGAATCCTGGCTACCTATTATCAGAACCCTGAGAAAGTAATTCACTGCTGCTTTCCGTTGTCCCTAACATGGGGCTATAATGGCGTCCATCTTTGGGCACCTTCTATATGTTCTTCGTTGCTTTCTCTTAGCAACATTGTCGTATTCCAGATTATTCCTGACGTTGAAAGACATGGTTTCTTTCGAAACGCGTCGAATTGCAATATAATAAAACACGGCATAAGCCCAAAATTCAACATTATGAATAATAACACGGGCCGTGAAAGTCTAAATGACAATATTAGAAACCTCTATGGGGAGGATATTTTCCGACTGATGTCTAGATTCAGTAGGTTACGACGCAAGAAGGTGTGTCTAATCTCTTCACTCGCTTTTCTCCTAAGATGCCGGGATCATGATATTCTACCGAATTTTGTTATGTTGAAGCATTCCTTCAGAACACCTAAGGCAACGAGAATCTATCGTCGTGCAAGCAAGGCGTTATTGATAGAGAGATTACAGCATACTCGTAAGCAGTTGGATTTTATTTCGAGGGAGTTACTACAGCTACATCTACGCCTCTCAAACTTCGTAAGTGAGGAATTATGGAATATCTTCGATCGTATTTCTTCAGTGCAAGCTAACAGCGTTCTAGATCAGGTGAGGGACAGACATATTTCCAAATATGATAGGTTATGTCAGTTGCAGAAATCTCAAGCCATTAGACTTGATGCTAACAAGGTTGTCGTAAATTTGTCCAGCAACCCCCTAAGTGATACCCAACAGGCAGTTCTCGCTAAAGGTCTCAATTTTGCTGTAGCGCCTAGAAGAATTCCTATTGAAGAACTTATTACATCCGTAGAATCCTCAGTACATCACCTCACACCTGAAGAGGCCGAGGAAGCCAGGCAAGAATGTTCCCGAGTTCTCAAGACAGCTAAGCCACCTAACACCAACTTAAAACAAGGTGAAAGCCGGGCACTTAAAGATCTAAGGGACAATTCTGATATTATCGTTCTCCCCGCTGACAAGGGTAATGCGACAGTGGTATTGGATAAGGTTGATTATGATTCCAAGATCTCGTCTTTGTTATCAGATCCTGTATATAGGATTAATAGTCGTGATCCTACTACTCGCTACTCAAATGTCACCGTCAAATTGATCAAGCAATCATCTATTCCAGCGGATGCAGCGAAGACTCTCCTTCCAGGGGATGCTATTCCTCCGAGACTCTATGGTCTTCCTAAAATACATAAGGACGATGTTCCTCTTAGACCCATTGTTAGTACGATTGGTTCTCCTACATATGCCCTTTCCAAATACTTAGGTAGACTACTTCAGCCGCTTCTGGGTAACACGCCTTCGTACATTAAGGATTCCACACACTTCGTGGAAAAGTTAAAAGCTATAACACTTCAGCCGGGTGATATTCTAGTGAGTCTCGACGTGGTGTCTCTGTTTACGAGAGTACCTATTGATGGTGTTATGTCTCTCATTAATGGCCTTTTTCCTGAAGACATCACAAGACTTTTTTATCACTGCATGACCTCCTCCTACTTTCTATGGAATGGGAATTTTTATGAGCAGACTGATGGTGTGGCCATGGGTAGTCCTCTCTCTCCTGTTGTGGCTAATTTCTTCATGGAGAACTTTGAAGAGAAAGCTTTGTCGTCGGCTCCTTTCAAACCGAAGATCTGGTGGCGTTATGTGGATGACACGTTCGTTGTTTGGACGGAAGGTGAGGAAAATCTTAGCCATTTCCTGGATCACCTTAATCTCCAGCACCCTTCTATTTGTTTCACCATGGAAAAGGAATCTGACGGCAAAATACCTTTTTTAGATGTTCTCGTCACCAAGAAAGAGGATGGATCTTTAGGACACAGCGTTTTTCGTAAGCCAACACACACCAATAGATATCTCCACGCAAGTTCTCACCATCACCCTGCCCAGAAACATGGTATCCTTACAACTCTAACTACCAGGGCTAGGAGGATTTGTGAAGTGTCTTCTTTACAAGAAGAAATTAACACCCTGCGAACCACCTTTGAGAGCAACGGTTATAGCAAGGCTTTGATTTCTACGGTTCTGAAACCAACAAATAATAATAGGACGTCAGTTGAGAAAAGAGATGTAAGAGGAACTGCTTACCTTCCGTACATACATAACACAACGGATCGTATTGCTAAAATCCTACGTCGATACAACATACGGACTGTATTTGGAACTTCTGTTAAGATTAGGCAACTCCTGCGACCAACTAAGGACAGTTTGCCTAAATTGCAACAACCGGGTATCTACAGAGTTCCCTGTACTTGTGGCAAGGTTTACATCGGGCAGACTTCGAGAACAATATGCACTCGCATTAAGGAACATAATAGATGTATCAGGCTCATTCAACCTGATAAATCAGCTGTTGCCGATCATGCTTTAACACCTGGCCATGATGTCATGTTCCAAGGGGTGGATGTTCTTGCCCGTATAAAGCAATATCGTCCCAGAATCATCAGGGAGGCGGTTGAAATACGTAAACACCCAGATAATTTCAACCGCGACACCGGCTACAATCTCAGTGAATCCTGGCTACCTATTATCAGAACCCTGAGAAAGTAATTCACTGCTGCTTTCCGTTGTCCCTAACATGGGGCTATAATGGCGTCCATCTTTGGGCACCTTCTATATGTTCTTCGTTGCTTTCTCTTAGCAACATTGTCGTATTCCAGATTATTCCTGACGATGAAAGACATGGTTTCTTTCGAAACGCGTCGAATTGCAATATAATAAAACACGGCATAAGCCCAAAATTCAACATTATGAATAATAACACGGGCCGTGAAAGTCTAAATGACAATATTAGAAACCTCTATGGGGAGGATATTTTCCGACTGATGTCTAGATTCAGTAGGTTACGACGCAAGAAGGTGTGTCTAATCTCTTCACTCGCTTTTCTCCTAAGATGCCGGGATCATGATATTCTACCGAATTTTGTTATGTTGAAGCATTCCTTCAGAACACCTAAGGCAACGAGAATCTATCGTCGTGCAAGCAAGGCGTTATTGATAGAGAGGTTACAGCATACTCGTAAGCAGTTGGATTTTATTTCGAGGGAGTTACTACAGCTACATCTACGCCTCTCAAACTTCGTAAGTGAGGAATTATGGAATATCTTCGATCGTATTTCTTCAGTGCAAGCTAACAGCGTTCTAGATCAGGTGAGGGACAGACATATTTCCAAATATGATAGGTTATGTCAGTTGCAGAAATCTCAAGCCATTAGACTTGATGCTAACAAGGTTGTCGTAAATTTGTCCAGCAACCCCCTAAGTGATACCCAACAGGCAGTTCTCGCTAAAGGTCTCAATTTTGCTGTAGCGCCTAGAAGAATTCCTATTGAAGAACTTATTACATCCGTAGAATCCTCAGTACAT
This sequence comes from Meconema thalassinum, assembly GCA_946902985.2. Classification (NCBI taxonomy): domain Eukaryota; kingdom Metazoa; phylum Arthropoda; class Insecta; order Orthoptera; family Tettigoniidae; genus Meconema; species Meconema thalassinum. The sequence goes on along the minus strand of OX336388.2, from coordinate 768,460,812 downwards.
CACCTCACACCTGAAGAGGCCGAGGAAGCCAGGCAAGAATGTTCCCGAGTTCTCAAGACAGCTAAGCCACCTAACACCAACTTAAAACAAGGTGAAAGCCGGGCACTTAAAGATCTAAGGGACAATTCTGATATTATCGTTCTCCCCGCTGACAAGGGTAATGCGACAGTGGTATTGGATAAGGTTGATTATGATTCCAAGATCTCGTCTTTGTTATCAGATCCTGTATATAGGATTAATAGTCGTGATCCTACTACTCGCTACTCAAATGTCACCGTCAAATTGATCAAGCAATCATCTATTCCAGCGGATGCAGCGAAGACTCTCCTTCCAGGGGATGCTATTCCTCCGAGACTCTATGGTCTTCCTAAAATACATAAGGACGATGTTCCTCTTAGACCCATTGTTAGTACGATTGGTTCTCCTACATATGCCCTTTCCAAATACTTAGGTAGACTACTTCAGCCGCTTCTGGGTAACACGCCTTCGTACATTAAGGATTCCACACACTTCGTGGAAAAGTTAAAAGCTATAACACTTCAGCCGGGTGATATTCTAGTGAGTCTCGACGTGGTGTCTCTGTTTACGAGAGTACCTATTGATGGTGTTATGTCTCTCATTAATGGCCTTTTTCCTGAAGACATCACAAGACTTTTTTATCACTGCATGACCTCCTCCTACTTTCTATGGAATGGGAATTTTTATGAGCAGACTGATGGTGTGGCCATGGGTAGTCCTCTCTCTCCTGTTGTGGCTAATTTCTTCATGGAGAACTTTGAAGAGAAAGCTTTGTCGTCGGCTCCTTTCAAACCGAAGATCTGGTGGCGTTATGTGGATGACACGTTCGTTGTTTGGACGGAAGGTGAGGAAAATCTTAGCCATTTCCTGGATCACCTTAATCTCCAGCACCCTTCTATTTGTTTCACCATGGAAAAGGAATCTGACGGCAAAATACCTTTTTTAGATGTTCTCGTCACCAAGAAAGAGGATGGATCTTTAGGACACAGCGTTTTTCGTAAGCCAACACACACCAATAGATATCTCCACGCAAGTTCTCACCATCACCCTGCCCAGAAACATGGTATCCTTACAACTCTAACTACCAGGGCTAGGAGGATTTGTGAAGTGTCTTCTTTACAAGAAGAAATTAACACCCTGCGAACCACCTTTGAGAGCAACGGTTATAGCAAGGCTTTGATTTCTACGGTTCTGAAACCAACAAATAATAATAGGACGTCAGTTGAGAAAAGAGATGTAAGAGGAACTGCTTACCTTCCGTACATACATAACACAACGGATCGTATTGCTAAAATCCTACGTCGATACAACATACGGACTGTATTTGGAACTTCTGTTAAGATTAGGCAACTCCTGCGACCAACTAAGGACAGTTTGCCTAAATTGCAACAACCGGGTATCTACAGAGTTCCCTGTACTTGTGGCAAGGTTTACATCGGGCAGACTTCGAGAACAATATGCACTCGCATTAAGGAACATAATAGATGTATCAGGCTCATTCAACCTGATAAATCAGCTGTTGCCGATCATGCTTTAACACCTGGCCATGATGTCATGTTCCAAGGGGTGGATGTTCTTGCCCGTATAAAGCAATATCGTCCCAGAATCATCAGGGAGGCGGTTGAAATACGTAAACACCCAGATAATTTCAACCGCGACACCGGCTACAATCTCAGTGAATCCTGGCTACCTATTATCAGAACCCTGAGAAAGTAATTCACTGCTGCTTTCCGTTGTCCCTAACATGGGGCTATAATGGCGTCCATCTTTGGGCACCTTCTATATGTTCTTCGTTGCTTTCTCTTAGCAACATTGTCGTATTCCAGATTATTCCTGACGATGAAAGACATGGTTTCTTTCGAAACGCGTCGAATTGCAATATAATAAAACACGGCATAAGCCCAAAATTCAACATTATGAATAATAACACGGGCCGTGAAAGTCTAAATGACAATATTAGAAACCTCTATGGGGAGGATATTTTCCGACTGATGTCTAGATTCAGTAGGTTACGACGCAAGAAGGTGTGTCTAATCTCTTCACTCGCTTTTCTCCTAAGATGCCGGGATCATGATATTCTACCGAATTTTGTTATGTTGAAGCATTCCTTCAGAACACCTAAGGCAACGAGAATCTATCGTCGTGCAAGCAAGGCGTTATTGATAGAGAGGTTACAGCATACTCGTAAGCAGTTGGATTTTATTTCGAGGGAGTTACTACAGCTACATCTACGCCTCTCAAACTTCGTAAGTGAGGAATTATGGAATATCTTCGATCGTATTTCTTCAGTGCAAGCTAACAGCGTTCTAGATCAGGTGAGGGACAGACATATTTCCAAATATGATAGGTTATGTCAGTTGCAGAAATCTCAAGCCATTAGACTTGATGCTAACAAGGTTGTCGTAAATTTGTCCAGCAACCCCCTAAGTGATACCCAACAGGCAGTTCTCGCTAAAGGTCTCAATTTTGCTGTAGCGCCTAGAAGAATTCCTATTGAAGAACTTATTACATCCGTAGAATCCTCAGTACATCACCTCACACCTGAAGAGGCCGAGGAAGCCAGGCAAGAATGTTCCCGAGTTCTCAAGACAGCTAAGCCACCTAACACCAACTTAAAACAAGGTGAAAGCCGGGCACTTAAAGATCTAAGGGACAATTCTGATATTATCGTTCTCCCCGCTGACAAGGGTAATGCGACAGTGGTATTGGATAAGGTTGATTATGATTCCAAGATCTCGTCTTTGTTATCAGATCCTGTATATAGGATTAATAGTCGTGATCCTACTACTCGCTACTCAAATGTCACCGTCAAATTGATCAAGCAATCATCTATTCCAGCGGATGCAGCGAAGACTCTCCTTCCAGGGGATGCTATTCCTCCGAGACTCTATGGTCTTCCTAAAATACATAAGGACGATGTTCCTCTTAGACCCATTGTTAGTACGATTGGTTCTCCTACATATGCCCTTTCCAAATACTTAGGTAGACTACTTCAGCCGCTTCTGGGTAACACGCCTTCGTACATTAAGGATTCCACACACTTCGTGGAAAAGTTAAAAGCTATAACACTTCAGCCGGGTGATATTCTAGTGAGTCTCGACGTGGTGTCTCTGTTTACGAGAGTACCTATTGATGGTGTTATGTCTCTCATTAATGGCCTTTTTCCTGAAGACATCACAAGACTTTTTTATCACTGCATGACCTCCTCCTACTTTCTATGGAATGGGAATTTTTATGAGCAGACTGATGGTGTGGCCATGGGTAGTCCTCTCTCTCCTGTTGTGGCTAATTTCTTCATGGAGAACTTTGAAGAGAAAGCTTTGTCGTCGGCTCCTTTCAAACCGAAGATCTGGTGGCGTTATGTGGATGACACGTTCGTTGTTTGGACGGAAGGTGAGGAAAATCTTAGCCATTTCCTGGATCACCTTAATCTCCAGCACCCTTCTATTTGTTTCACCATGGAAAAGGAATCTGACGGCAAAATACCTTTTTTAGATGTTCTCGTCACCAAGAAAGAGGATGGATCTTTAGGACACAGCGTTTTTCGTAAGCCAACACACACCAATAGATATCTCCACGCAAGTTCTCACCATCACCCTGCCCAGAAACATGGTATCCTTACAACTCTAACTACCAGGGCTAGGAGGATTTGTGAAGTGTCTTCTTTACAAGAAGAAATTAACACCCTGCGAACCACCTTTGAGAGCAACGGTTATAGCAAGGCTTTGATTTCTACGGTTCTGAAACCAACAAATAATAATAGGACGTCAGTTGAGAAAAGAGATGTAAGAGGAACTGCTTACCTTCCGTACATACATAACACAACGGATCGTATTGCTAAAATCCTACGTCGATACAACATACGGACTGTATTTGGAACTTCTGTTAAGATTAGGCAACTCCTGCGACCAACTAAGGACAGTTTGCCTAAATTGCAACAACCGGGTATCTACAGAGTTCCCTGTACTTGTGGCAAGGTTTACATCGGGCAGACTTCGAGAACAATATGCACTCGCATTAAGGAACATAATAGATGTATCAGGCTCATTCAACCTGATAAATCAGCTGTTGCCGATCATGCTTTAACACCTGGCCATGATGTCATGTTCCAAGGGGTGGATGTTCTTGCCCGTATAAAGCAATATCGTCCCAGAATCATCAGGGAGGCGGTTGAAATACGTAAACACCCAGATAATTTCAACCGCGACACCGGCTACAATCTCAGTGAATCCTGGCTACCTATTATCAGAACCCTGAGAAAGTAATTCACTGCTGCTTTCCGTTGTCCCTAACATGGGGCTATAATGGCGTCCATCTTTGGGCACCTTCTATATGTTCTTCGTTGCTTTCTCTTAGCAACATTGTCGTATTCCAGATTATTCCTGACGATGAAAGACATGGTTTCTTTCGAAACGCGTCGAATTGCAATATAATAAAACACGGCATAAGCCCAAAATTCAACATTATGAATAATAACACGGGCCGTGAAAGTCTAAATGACAATATTAGAAACCTCTATGGGGAGGATATTTTCCGACTGATGTCTAGATTCAGTAGGTTACGACGCAAGAAGGTGTGTCTAATCTCTTCACTCGCTTTTCTCCTAAGATGCCGGGATCATGATATTCTACCGAATTTTGTTATGTTGAAGCATTCCTTCAGAACACCTAAGGCAACGAGAATCTATCGTCGTGCAAGCAAGGCGTTATTGATAGAGAGGTTACAGCATACTCGTAAGCAGTTGGATTTTATTTCGAGGGAGTTACTACAGCTACATCTACGCCTCTCAAACTTCGTAAGTGAGGAATTATGGAATATCTTCGATCGTATTTCTTCAGTGCAAGCTAACAGCGTTCTAGATCAGGTGAGGGACAGACATATTTCCAAATATGATAGGTTATGTCAGTTGCAGAAATCTCAAGCCATTAGACTTGATGCTAACAAGGTTGTCGTAAATTTGTCCAGCAACCCCCTAAGTGATACCCAACAGGCAGTTCTCGCTAAAGGTCTCAATTTTGCTGTAGCGCCTAGAAGAATTCCTATTGAAGAACTTATTACATCCGTAGAATCCTCAGTACATCACCTCACACCTGAAGAGGCCGAGGAAGCCAGGCAAGAATGTTCCCGAGTTCTCAAGACAGCTAAGCCACCTAACACCAACTTAAAACAAGGTGAAAGCCGGGCACTTAAAGATCTAAGGGACAATTCTGATATTATCGTTCTCCCCGCTGACAAGGGTAATGCGACAGTGGTATTGGATAAGGTTGATTATGATTCCAAGATCTCGTCTTTGTTATCAGATCCTGTATATAGGATTAATAGTCGTGATCCTACTACTCGCTACTCAAATGTCACCGTCAAATTGATCAAGCAATCATCTATTCCAGCGGATGCAGCGAAGACTCTCCTTCCAGGGGATGCTATTCCTCCGAGACTCTATGGTCTTCCTAAAATACATAAGGACGATGTTCCTCTTAGACCCATTGTTAGTACGATTGGTTCTCCTACATATGCCCTTTCCAAATACTTAGGTAGACTACTTCAGCCGCTTCTGGGTAACACGCCTTCGTACATTAAGGATTCCACACACTTCGTGGAAAAGTTAAAAGCTATAACACTTCAGCCGGGTGATATTCTAGTGAGTCTCGACGTGGTGTCTCTGTTTACGAGAGTACCTATTGATGGTGTTATGTCTCTCATTAATGGCCTTTTTCCTGAAGACATCACAAGACTTTTTTATCACTGCATGACCTCCTCCTACTTTCTATGGAATGGGAATTTTTATGAGCAGACTGATGGTGTGGCCATGGGTAGTCCTCTCTCTCCTGTTGTGGCTAATTTCTTCATGGAGAACTTTGAAGAGAAAGCTTTGTCGTCGGCTCCTTTCAAACCGAAGATCTGGTGGCGTTATGTGGATGACACGTTCGTTGTTTGGACGGAAGGTGAGGAAAATCTTAGCCATTTCCTGGATCACCTTAATCTCCAGCACCCTTCTATTTGTTTCACCATGGAAAAGGAATCTGACGGCAAAATACCTTTTTTAGATGTTCTCGTCACCAAGAAAGAGGATGGATCTTTAGGACACAGCGTTTTTCGTAAGCCAACACACACCAATAGATATCTCCACGCAAGTTCTCACCATCACCCTGCCCAGAAACATGGTATCCTTACAACTCTAACTACCAGGGCTAGGAGGATTTGTGAAGTGTCTTCTTTACAAGAAGAAATTAACACCCTGCGAACCACCTTTGAGAGCAACGGTTATAGCAAGGCTTTGATTTCTACGGTTCTGAAACCAACAAATAATAATAGGACGTCAGTTGAGAAAAGAGATGTAAGAGGAACTGCTTACCTTCCGTACATACATAACACAACGGATCGTATTGCTAAAATCCTACGTCGATACAACATACGGACTGTATTTGGAACTTCTGTTAAGATTAGGCAACTCCTGCGACCAACTAAGGACAGTTTGCCTAAATTGCAACAACCGGGTATCTACAGAGTTCCCTGTACTTGTGGCAAGGTTTACATCGGGCAGACTTCGAGAACAATATGCACTCGCATTAAGGAACATAATAGATGTATCAGGCTCATTCAACCTGATAAATCAGCTGTTGCCGATCATGCTTTAACACCTGGCCATGATGTCATGTTCCAAGGGGTGGATGTTCTTGCCCGTATAAAGCAATATCGTCCCAGAATCATCAGGGAGGCGGTTGAAATACGTAAACACCCAGATAATTTCAACCGCGACACCGGCTACAATCTCAGTGAATCCTGGCTACCTATTATCAGAACCCTGAGAAAGTAATTCACTGCTGCTTTCCGTTGTCCCTAACATGGGGCTATAATGGCGTCCATCTTTGGGCACCTTCTATATGTTCTTCGTTGCTTTCTCTTAGCAACATTGTCGTATTCCAGATTATTCCTGACGATGAAAGACATGGTTTCTTTCGAAACGCGTCGAATTGCAATATAATAAAACACGGCATAAGCCCAAAATTCAACATTATGAATAATAACACGGGCCGTGAAAGTCTAAATGACAATATTAGAAACCTCTATGGGGAGGATATTTTCCGACTGATGTCTAGATTCAGTAGGTTACGACGCAAGAAGGTGTGTCTAATCTCTTCACTCGCTTTTCTCCTAAGATGCCGGGATCATGATATTCTACCGAATTTTGTTATGTTGAAGCATTCCTTCAGAACACCTAAGGCAACGAGAATCTATCGTCGTGCAAGCAAGGCGTTATTGATAGAGAGGTTACAGCATACTCGTAAGCAGTTGGATTTTATTTCGAGGGAGTTACTACAGCTACATCTACGCCTCTCAAACTTCGTAAGTGAGGAATTATGGAATATCTTCGATCGTATTTCTTCAGTGCAAGCTAACAGCGTTCTAGATCAGGTGAGGGACAGACATATTTCCAAATATGATAGGTTATGTCAGTTGCAGAAATCTCAAGCCATTAGACTTGATGCTAACAAGGTTGTCGTAAATTTGTCCAGCAACCCCCTAAGTGATACCCAACAGGCAGTTCTCGCTAAAGGTCTCAATTTTGCTGTAGCGCCTAGAAGAATTCCTATTGAAGAACTTATTACATCCGTAGAATCCTCAGTACATCACCTCACACCTGAAGAGGCCGAGGAAGCCAGGCAAGAATGTTCCCGAGTTCTCAAGACAGCTAAGCCACCTAACACCAACTTAAAACAAGGTGAAAGCCGGGCACTTAAAGATCTAAGGGACAATTCTGATATTATCGTTCTCCCCGCTGACAAGGGTAATGCGACAGTGGTATTGGATAAGGTTGATTATGATTCCAAGATCTCGTCTTTGTTATCAGATCCTGTATATAGGATTAATAGTCGTGATCCTACTACTCGCTACTCAAATGTCACCGTCAAATTGATCAAGCAATCATCTATTCCAGCGGATGCAGCGAAGACTCTCCTTCCAGGGGATGCTATTCCTCCGAGACTCTATGGTCTTCCTAAAATACATAAGGACGATGTTCCTCTTAGACCCATTGTTAGTACGATTGGTTCTCCTACATATGCCCTTTCCAAATACTTAGGTAGACTACTTCAGCCGCTTCTGGGTAACACGCCTTCGTACATTAAGGATTCCACACACTTCGTGGAAAAGTTAAAAGCTATAACACTTCAGCCGGGTGATATTCTAGTGAGTCTCGACGTGGTGTCTCTGTTTACGAGAGTACCTATTGATGGTGTTATGTCTCTCATTAATGGCCTTTTTCCTGAAGACATCACAAGACTTTTTTATCACTGCATGACCTCCTCCTACTTTCTATGGAATGGGAATTTTTATGAGCAGACTGATGGTGTGGCCATGGGTAGTCCTCTCTCTCCTGTTGTGGCTAATTTCTTCATGGAGAACTTTGAAGAGAAAGCTTTGTCGTCGGCTCCTTTCAAACCGAAGATCTGGTGGCGTTATGTGGATGACACGTTCGTTGTTTGGACGGAAGGTGAGGAAAATCTTAGCCATTTCCTGGATCACCTTAATCTCCAGCACCCTTCTATTTGTTTCACCATGGAAAAGGAATCTGACGGCAAAATACCTTTTTTAGATGTTCTCGTCACCAAGAAAGAGGATGGATCTTTAGGACACAGCGTTTTTCGTAAGCCAACACACACCAATAGATATCTCCACGCAAGTTCTCACCATCACCCTGCCCAGAAACATGGTATCCTTACAACTCTAACTACCAGGGCTAGGAGGATTTGTGAAGTGTCTTCTTTACAAGAAGAAATTAACACCCTGCGAACCACCTTTGAGAGCAACGGTTATAGCAAGGCTTTGATTTCTACGGTTCTGAAACCAACAAATAATAATAGGACGTCAGTTGAGAAAAGAGATGTAAGAGGAACTGCTTACCTTCCGTACATACATAACACAACGGATCGTATTGCTAAAATCCTACGTCGATACAACATACGGACTGTATTTGGAACTTCTGTTAAGATTAGGCAACTCCTGCGACCAACTAAGGACAGTTTGCCTAAATTGCAACAACCGGGTATCTACAGAGTTCCCTGTACTTGTGGCAAGGTTTACATCGGGCAGACTTCGAGAACAATATGCACTCGCATTAAGGAACATAATAGATGTATCAGGCTCATTCAACCTGATAAATCAGCTGTTGCCGATCATGCTTTAACACCTGGCCATGATGTCATGTTCCAAGGGGTGGATGTTCTTGCCCGTATAAAGCAATATCGTCCCAGAATCATCAGGGAGGCGGTTGAAATACGTAAACACCCAGATAATTTCAACCGCGACACCGGCTACAATCTCAGTGAATCCTGGCTACCTATTATCAGAACCCTGAGAAAGTAATTCACTGCTGCTTTCCGTTGTCCCTAACATGGGGCTATAATGGCGTCCATCTTTGGGCACCTTCTATATGTTCTTCGTTGCTTTCTCTTAGCAACATTGTCGTATTCCAGATTATTCCTGACGATGAAAGACATGGTTTCTTTCGAAACGCGTCGAATTGCAATATAATAAAACACGGCATAAGCCCAAAATTCAACATTATGAATAGTATAAAAGCTGTGCTAGACATACTGGAAGGTGGACTCGAGAAAAAAGAAAAAAGACACAGGTGAGAAATATACTGGTGCACTATGTCAAATTAGGTTGAGATAGTTCCTTATGACTGCCATTCATAGGCCGGCTGTCAGCGTTTGAGAGCGTTCGTGGGTCCCTAGATGACGTAGAATGAAGATTTTGTTTCTTTTTCACAGCTGTGGAAACGTTTGTGGAGCCAGTTTGATTCTTCGGGGCTGGGACGGCAATCGAGGCATTTGTTTTAATCTTCTTAGATACATTCTCGGATCCCCGATCGACCTGCTTAAGTGAGTCGGTAGATACCAGAGAAGGTGGTGGCAGTGAAGACAAAATTTCTGTGGCAGCCTGTAGTGACGGCATAGTGGGTTCTAAGGCTGCGATACAGGTTGCCGATAGCACAGGGGCACTCTGTGGCTCGCGGCTCTGGTCAGGGCAAGGTACCAGTTCTGCGTCATGTGAATCCGAGGTCACTTCTGGTGTTGTCCCAGCTGACTGATCAATAAGCATGTTTTCATGTGACGTTTGCTGTGTCACTATTTCCGAGTATTGAACACGTCGTTGTTGTGTAGGAGTTATACCGAGGGGAATCATTTTCTTTGGGCAGTTGATACGTAGATGTGTGTTAGCATTGCAAATTAAACAGGTCTGTTTCTGTCCATTATACGTTATATAGCCAGAATGGCCACCAAAAGTCTCAGTGGAGGGGATATCTTGTTTGATTTCCATAGTGACGGCACGTATTCCATTATACACCGGGAACTGATAAGCAGAAGACCATTGTTCTTTCCTGACGTCACTCACAGTGCCATATTTCGACAGGACGGATTTGAAAATTTCAGGGGGCACTTCGAGAGGGACATTAAATATACACACTGTGGTAAAATTGGAATCCGCTGTGGAGAGCTTAACATTTGTCATTTCGCCTGAGTCATACTGAAATTTAATAGGATCTGCAAAAGTATTTAACAATTTCTGATAAGTAGATATGCTGATTACCTTGATGTACATGGTTTTTTCATGCGCATTTAACTGGATGGCTTCTACTTGGTCGACAGTCATCCGGAGAGTATCGCTAATCCAGAGGTGAATTTCTCCTTGTGCGGGGCGAGAACTCTGCCTGTCCCATTGGCAGCGTACGGTGTTTTTTCTCTGGTATCCAGACATGATTTTCATCGGGGTTTTCTGGGTTTCTGGTTTTGTTGTCCTATCTGGAACACTACTTGAAAAAGTATTGTCCGAATGACACACGGAAGGTCAGTACACACGTGGAAATATCGGAAGCACCGGTATTAGGAAACGTAACCTCTTCCAATGCGGTCACACAGCGCGCACACACGTACCTCACTCGGCCACGACTAGTGACCAACTGCCTACACCACTGAGCCAATTGTGCCAACGAACACCGTTCAATATAAAATGAGTTACATAGAACATGTTAGCAAATAATGATTTATACTAAACGATTTCATCAGTGGAGTATATTATTTATATATAAAGCATTTAATACAAAGTTTATTTATTTTGTAGCAGTACGCTATATTGCATGCAATACTCAAATTAGTGAAATATAAGTCAGGCACAAGATATCCGCTGCCATCTTGTCAAATAACCGAGACGACTCAGCTTTTTAAAATCACGTCTGCACTATAGTATTACAAAATAAACTTTTAATTTCGAACGTGCCTCTTCCTTTAAAACAGTTCAAACGATTCTCGGCTCGATAATCGGAATTGGTGGGTCCCATGATATGGATTATAAAGTTTGCATAATTCGCACGGCCGCCATCCTGAAATGGTATGGTGGATGACCTTGTAGTTTGGTCACAGGACGCGTCCTATATGGAGGTATGTTGTTACCAAATTTGGTAGATATCGGATGATTTGGTTAGTCGTTATTTGATTTTACGTTTTGACCGTTTGAGTGGCCGCCATTCAGTTTTGGTAAAGATGGCGGCGATATAAAACATGACACTGAGGTGCCCTTTGCTTGTTCTACCTCTGTACCAAATTTCGTTCAATTCGGTTTCTCCGTGTTCAAATTGATAGGGGGGGGGACAGACATTCAGAGTACACACACACAGACTCTCACACACACACACACACTTACACACACATACACACAGATAGACACACATTTTTTGGCCCTGTAGTGATCTCATAAGTCTACTTTCATTTCTTGCAAAAATCGAAAGTAGGCTAAAAAGGGAATTTAGAACGAAAAGAATATATTGAAAAAGACCCACAAAACGTAGGCTAGATTCAAAATACGTACAAAATGCAATGTAGCGCCGAAATACTTACAAAATGCAACTGAAATGCAAAATACTTACAAAATGCAAATGAGATCGAAAATACGTACAAAATGTATTTGAGGTTCAAAATACTTACAAAATGCAATTGAAATTGAAAATACACAATGCAATTCAGATTGAAATATCCCAGTTCCAATCCAAATTATTCACAAAGTGCAATTAAAATTCAAAATACTTACAAAATGCAATTGAAATTGAAAATGCTTACAAAATGTACGGTAGATTCATACGACTCAAGTGGATTGACAATACTTACAAAATGCAATTTAGATTGAAAATACTTGACAAAAGGTAATTTAGATTCAAAATACCCACAAAATGCAATTGATAATCAAAATATGTGCAAAATGCCCACCAAACAAAATGCAATTTAGATTCAAAATTCGTGCGAAATGCGATTTTGGTTGAAAATACTTACAAAATGCAATTGAAATTCAAAATACTCACTGGCCCGGCCACCTGCATTGAAAGACTTACTAAAAAGCAATTTAGATTGTCAATCTTTACAAAATGCAATTGAGGTTGAAAACAATCTCGAGATGTAATTTAGATCGAAAAAACTTACAAAATGCAACGTAGATTAAAAATACCTTAAAAAAGCGCTAAAAGGGAATTTAGATACACGGTAAACCAAGTAACAAAAACAGTGCGGGAATCTTAAAGAGAAATGGAAATATAAGGAAAAGAGGAGAGGAGAGGAGAGGGGGAGAGAGGAGAGGGTCCGCCCCAAAGGTAAGGGACCAAAGGGGAAAACGGACCCAGCTCAGAAATCCCTCGGGGTCGCCAACTCCCGAACTCACCAACCGTGAGCCCCTGAGGGTGTAGCATTATCTAGGGTGCACCGGAAGTGGTGGGGCTACATACACCCTGCCTCCTTAAGGGCCTTGAGCACAAGGCAGGAGGTAAAAGGAAAAGAAAAAGAAGGCTGACCCCTCGCAGAAGGAGGGTATCAGGAAAGATGAGACAAGGGCCAATTAAGGCGGGAAAGTGAAAGACTCCCTAGGCCTCGGATACACTAATACAGTCGGGGTCGGAAGAGAACAAGAGGTTCTAAGAATGAGGATTGAGGGACTTGAATGGAAGGAGAGCCATGAAAGGCAGATAGGAAAGGGGAAAAAGAGAGGATCCACCCCAGAGGCTACGAGAAATGGGGGGAAAAGCAGGCCCAGCTCAGGAATCACTCGGGTTCACCAACTACCGATCATACCAGCCGTGATCCCTTAAGGGTGTAGCACTATCAAGGTTGCACCAAACGTGTTGGGGTTACATACACCCTGCCTCTTTAGATCCTTGAGTGGAAGGCAGGATATATCATGAAGAGAGGACAAGGTGTGTGATCCTTGAAGAATGAGGAATCAGGAAAGATGATACGAAGGAAAATTAAGGCGGGAAATGTCATGACTCCATAGACCTCGAATACCCAAACACCAGGGGCTTCAGTGGCGTAGTTGGTAGCATGCTGAACACCTATGTCCGAGATCGCGGGTTCAAACACAGCCGAAGTCGTCGGATGTTTTAAGAGCGTTAAAATCCTTCAGTACGCCTTCCTTAGTAGGGGAAATAAAGCCGGCGGTCCCATGTCATAAATTTATGGCATGTTAAAGATCCTTCCAGTAACTAAACTAAATTTCAAGGTTACATTTCGATGAAACGCTCTATCAAAGTTCCAACGTTCACCACTAGGTGTCAGTGATATCTGGTAGCGAAAGTTGGAACTACTTGAAATTGAACGGTACTCGAAGCTCACCTCATGGGTGTCCGCTTTAAGCAGCTACAGCCTCTGGCGAACCCAACATGTCCTCGGACACTCCCGGAACTAAAAGCCATACGCTAAATAGAAAATAAAAATAATAACCCAAATACCGTCGGGGTCGGAAGAGAACAAGAGTTGACCAAGGGACGTCGACAAGAAAGATGACAGATTGGAGCCCGGCGCAAGTAACTGGAAGCAATGTCGGACTCAGGGGGAAACCCCGGGTTGTTAACCGACGCCCCGCTAGTTGTGAGCCCGTATATCAGTAGATAGGCCTACCTATATACTGGCACGTTCGGTGCAAAATTCCGGCACACCGACGCGGTGTCTCTAATGGCCTCAGTAGTTGAAAGGGGCGTCAAACTGATTACATTCATGAGTTCAGGAGTATGTACTCACGCTCTCTTTTAAAGTGATACGTGCATTACGAGTCATACATCATCATTTCTTATCTGGGTGCGGTTGCATTCTCTCGATCGATGTAGTATTCTCTCCGTGGTTTGCTCGTTCTCCCACCTGCTAATTGCAATGGAGCATTAACTGTGTGGCAGATGAGAGTGCATTAATATCTCCATATTGTCAACAGATTGTATGAATGTGGTGTGTCTGTTGACAGTTCATATGTCTAACGCAACACGGCGTTGTCTTCTCAAAGGACTCTGGATACAATGTTATGAGTAGCAGACCAAACTGAACACCAATTAAGCCAAATTTATGGTCATTTCCGACTTGATGTTCGAGTTATATTGCAAGACAGGAATGAATTGTCTCTCCAAGAGAAGTTAGGAAATTGGGAGATAATAATAATAATAATAATGAATGAAAATCCACAACCTGCTTCCAGTCTCCGACCGGGTCAGGAATGGAATGAATGAAGCCCCCATCTAGCGGCGAGGATATGGACTGTGCCGGCTGCCGAGGCCTGACGCACTCCTTTGGGGCAATGATAAAATGAATGACAGATGACATGAAATGATAGTGGAGAGTGTTGCTGGAATGAAATGTTGACAGGGAAAACCGGAGTACCCGGAGAAAAACCTGTCTGCCTCCGTTTTGTCCAGCACAGATCTCACATGGAGGGACCGGGATTTGAACCACGGACCCAGCGGTGAGAGGCCGGCGTGCTGCCGCCTAAACCACGGAGGCTTCAATAACAATAATAATAATAATAATAAATATATCTATCCCTTAGCCTATAACTCCCGTTTCGACTGGGACGGGGATGAAATGCCATATATTATTATGTGGTGGGTGGTTATTACTATACAGGGTCATCGAAAAATAATGGCAACATTTCAAAAAATTATAGCACCGAAACCTTTTATGTTAAACGTGTAATTCTTTCACTGAACGCCAGCTGGTTAAAGTAAGTTTTGTTTTGGAGGGAACGTGACCTTGCTATGCGCACACTAGATGCGCAGTAGCCAAGGTCGGCCGGGGGCGCGCGCGCAATGACTGCACCACCCGACAAACTGCACCTGATTACAAAGCTGTCATCCGATGGTTTAATCAGTTTAAGGAAACAGGGACTGTAGAGAAAAAATCTAGGCCAGGCCGACCACCAACATCAGCATTGAACGCACGCTTTCCCAATGGCTGGATTGGTACGTGCAATCATTTCAGGAGTAACTGTCAAGATGGCGGCAGAAATTCGCTTCCGGAGGTGCTCCAAATCCCGATTTTTTTCTGCATACACAATGTTTTTAATGTACTCCCGGAAAAAAAAATCCAAAGGCCTGAGGTCAGGACTTCATTGGCGCGCGCGCTTCCGGTCGACCCTGGCTTCTGCGCATCTAGTGTGCGCATAGCAAGGTCACGTTCCCTCCAAAACAAAACTTACTTTAACCAGCTGGCGTTCAGTGAAAGAATTACACGTTTAACATAAAGGGTTTCGGTGCTATAATTTTTTGAAATGTTGCCATTATTTTTCGATGACCCTGTACTGGAAAATTATAGCATGAAAATGCCAAATGTTCTCCAGAAGAGTACATTGTTTTTCCCCTGCACCTTTCATATAGACCTACAGGAAGTTAAAACAAAATTTTAAATGTTTTTTAGTTAGCCAACTCAATTGTACCCTATTGTAATTGATGTTAATCCCGATACTTGAAAAAATATATGTGATTAATGAATATACTTGCTCAAGGTTAAACAAACATTTTTTTTTTTTGAAATCTGGAATTATAAAGGGCAAGGGGCTATGTAAAACAAATGAAAGAAAAACTTTAAAAATTCAAAATTACTGAAGAAGATTGTCTAAATCGAATAGAGTACAGAAAAAAATATTTTGGCCTCAAAATTCTTGTTGGGGAGAAGAAGAATCTCAACAGAGGAGAATGGACTGCTCAAAGAAGAGCTGCGCAGTCGACCAGGATGATAGACTTCTGGAAGAGAAAGAAGGAAACTAGACCCATAAAGAAGTGATATTTGCGTGGTCCTTGTTTGCCTGTCCGCGGTGTATATATATATCAAAAAACAAAAGTTTGGTGCTTTTCAGTCGGTCAACACGAATGTACCCAAATAGAGCTGGGTTATGCCCTAATCCTGAAATAAATTACATAAGATTAGTAAATACACTAGGATGACCAGTTTCGATCGTCAAGCGATCATCATCAGATCCATTACACTTAGGCTATAACATCTATGTTTGAGACTACAGGTGAAAATATGTACAATATGTACAATTATTTAGTTGCAGTGTTGGTAATGCAACAGTCGGTGTATGCTAAATGTGGTACATCTAATGATAGGTGAACTTCTAAAATAGTGATAAAAATCCGGAATTTGTCTGTTAGGGGTGATTATATGGTTATACAAAATCAACTATAGTTATACTGTAATAATGTAGGCTTATACTTATCGGGTTGTCTCTTTAACTGGAACTTGAAGCAGTTGCGTGTTTTCTCAGGCACCAGTTATGGTCGACTACCCCGGGTGTTAACTGGGCGGAACTGGTTTTTCCCTTTTCTCTCCCTTTAGTTGCTATGTTATTTCTGAAGGAAGCTTGTAGTTTAACGTGACCGTTAATCTCGCGATCATAAGCCACGGGACCTCCGTTTTACGTGGAATCCGAACCACAGGACACGGCATTTCACATCGAAAATCTCACATGCATTGACCGGGAATCGAACCCGGTCCGCCTTGGTGAGAGGCATACAGCTAGACCGCTGAGCCACCACGCCCCCTGTTCTTTCTGAGGTCAATGCCATGTTTATTTGTGTAACGTTGCCAAATCTAGATAAGAATGTATGCAATTGAATACAGGAGTCTGCAACTATTAAAGACCGTGGAACTATCTTCGCCACGCGTGGACTAAAAAAGCCATTTAAACTAAGCGGCACAAGGTCTATTGAAGACGTCCCAGCACCTTTAATACTGCCGCGCATATCGGCCTAGGTTTATTGCAGATGAAAGTACATAGTACCCTGATCCAAATAACATTTACCTATAACCTCCGCTATTTATATATATACTTGGATTAGCCTAGTAGTTTCAATCGTGACGCGATCATCAGCGGATCCCTTACACTCAGGCTTCAAATCTATATTTCCGATTATGTGGGTTAAGATATTGAATTGAAAATATACACAGAATCTCAAAATCAACTGTCAATCTATATTTCCGATTATGTGGGTTAAGATATTGAATTGAAAATATATGACAGAATCTCAAAATCAACTATCAATACAGCTGTCATATACACTTAGTAGCCACAAGTAATGGGAACGCACGGAATATTATGTTAATAACGAGTTGCTACTCCGCGAGCCCTCAAAACGGCAGCAATATGGCGAGGCATCGACTCGACAAGAAATGGGTTCCTGGCTCCCAACATTCAACTGGGCGGTGATCGGACTCACAGTAGCCCTTCGATCGCCCCGTATGGTTCTGCTGAGGTGACGTGATGTCCGTTCGTTAACCCGGGGGAGGTGGCGCGGGGGACTTTGTGACCCCACGCAATACGGCGAGGCATCGACTCGACAAGAAATGGGTTCCTGGCTCCCAACATTCAACTGGGCGGTGATCTGACTCACAGTAGCCCTTCGATCGCCCCGTATGGTTTTGCTGAGGCGACGTGATGAACGTTCGTTAACCCGGGAGAGGTGGCGCGGGGGACTTTGTGACCCCACGCAGTTTCGTTAAGCTGGGGTTTCTACATTTTACTACACACAAACCAAACCTGCCACATACCTTTCCCCACATGCCTTATCTATTGTCTAAGGGCAGTAGCCTATTAGTGGAAGGGATGAGGGTCGAGTCAAATGTATTTTTATTGAGCCATGTTGCAATGTGTTCTGAAAGACCCCGCGCCACCAGTACCGCTGGCAGAGTGAACAGCTGTTCCAGTCTTACGTGTACTCCATGAGAATGTAGCTGTCTGATCGCGAAATAGAATTGATTGTAATTAAGTGTTAAAATAAAATATTATGAATGGTCCGAGCTACGAAGAGCAAGAATCCATGGTGTTATCTCTTCTGCAAGACGTCGAAGTGGAATACATATTAGGAGGTGAAAACAGTGATAGTGAAGATGAAGTAGAAATAGCAGAATCTTTAAGTGATACTGAACAGAGTGCGGACGAATAAGAAAATGAAGAAAATGACAATGATATACCTCATTCTAAGCAGAGGTGTACCCTTACTGGAAAAGACAGTTACAAAATGGGGCACAATACAACCACAATACAACAAGAGACTTCTCTAAAATGTGCCATTGGTTAAAAACTAGAATCCTACAATATCTAAAACTTGTCTAATAATTGATTTCGATATTGCTAATAGGCAAACTGAAGTAAGAATTATCAGACATTTCATAAAAATAGATCCTTACCATTTCTAATATAGTGTAAATAGCCGTTTATAATATGTGCACGACTTTCATTGTAGACAAATATACTTGCTCATTTGTTCGGTGAATGGTTTCATGCCATATCAGTAGCATAAACGAAATAATTGTCGTTATTAATGAGAAATAATTGGGAGGGGTCAAAATGACCCCGCGCCACCTCTAACGTTGCCCAAGTAAGCGCCACCTCTCCCGGTGGTCGTCCCGTGCGGCGGTTTAGGAGGATGGTAGTATAGATACTCTATTTATGTTTATTTGCAATCACTTATTTCAACAGAACAACAACAATCAGTATTTCTCCATAGATTGCATTATAGGCACTGCTAACTATATCATGTCTCCTGCACCTACACCACTCCCCCACCAGTAACATAGTTACGCTTGTTCAAGCAGGAGTAAAACTATTACCATACACTAACAATACAATGAAATAACTTAAGCACTACTGAATACGAACTGGCAATCTCACATTACGTCCAGAGTGTGATGTCTTGATGATGCTAGTGTCCTTTTTATTCGCTATGGCATGAGGTGGGACTGCAGTGTCTTGTTGATGGTTGGCTGGGATTGAAACAGGTGAAGGATCTGGGGTCTCTTCATCTGGTGCCGAGATGCAGGCTGGTTTTATTCTGTCTATCGATACATTTACTTGTTTGTCTTTAATTAGTAGTGTGAAGAATTTCCCATATCTCTTCTCAACACGAAAAGGACCAACATAAGGTGGTGTCAATGGCTTCTTTACTTTGTCATTCCTCAAGAAGACATGAGTACATGGCTTGAGGTCTCTATGTACAACTACACTTCTGGTAGTTTTATGATAAGATGGAATAGGCTTAAGTGCTGTCAACTGTTTTTGTAATTGGGAGACGAAGGTGTCTGGGTCAGTTGTTGTTGATGGCATTTCAAAAAACTGACCAGGTAGCTTAATCGTCTTACCAAAGGCCATCTGTGCAATAGGATAGTCAGAATTTCTCTTTATGGCTGCACGCAACCCAAGAAGCACTGTAGGCAAAACCTCTGCCCATTTATGGGAATTATGTGCTCTGATGGCAATTTTTAAGGTACGGTGTAGTCGTTCAATCTTTCCATTGCATTGTGGGTGGTAGGCTGTAGTGTGCTTCAGTTTAACACCACACAACAATGCTAATTTCTTGAAAAGTTCGGATTCAAATTGTGGTCCACGGTCGGTGATAATTACTCTCCAGACTCCAAATCTAGCAATCCAGTTGGAGTAGAATGATTTAGCAACTGTGTCTGCTGTGATATTTTGCATTGGGATGACTTCCATCCAAGAGGTATAGCGGTCGATGCATGTTAAACAATAAATGTTCCCATCTGATGGTGGCAGTGGGCCAACTAAGTCCATATGTACAACACTAAACACTAAACCTTTCAGTTTTGATATTCGACCAAATGAACCTAGTTGTCATCTGCTTCACTGACGATTTTACACCTGTGTGTGATAAGTTATGGATCTGTTGAAACATCTGTTTGCGGAATGACTCTGGAATAAATGGTCCTGCATTATTCGTTGAGATGTCGCACCACAGTGCCTTACCCGCTGTTAATGCGCACTTCTTGAATGTCAGTGATTTACTCTCTTCCATCAGACGTTTTAATTCTTCATCTTGCAGTTGCTCTCTTGCAATTTCATCGTACTCAATCACAGAGATTTCTTCCGTTCGAGATAGAGTGTCGGCTACAATGTTGTGTTTACCACTAATATGTTGAATGTTGGTAGTGAATTGAGAAATATAATGGAGGTGTCGCAATTGTCTTGGTGATGCTTTCTCGTTCTTCTGTATAAATGCATGGGTTAGCGGCTTGTGATCCGTGAAGATGGTGAAATCTCTTCCCTCCAAAAAATGTTTGAACTGCTTCACAGATAGGTAAATGCCTAAAAGCTCTCTGTCATATGTGCTGTAAGATTTCTGTGTTTCGCTCAGTTTCTTTGAGTAGAAGGCAATGGGTCTCCAACTATCATTTTCATATTGTTGCAGCACAGATCCAATTGCAATGTCAGATGCGTCTGTAAACAGGCCTAATAGATTGTCTGGGTTAGGAATAGTTAAGAGTGTTGTATTTGATATCTCTTGTTTACATTTTACAAACATCTGCTTCGCTTCTTCAGTCCATTGAATTTTTCTGCGGTCTCTCTTTCTTGCTCCTTTTAGGTATTCATGGAGCACTGCTTGTGTTTTGGCAGCATCTTTGAGGTAGCGGCGGTAAAATTAACCATGCCGGGAAACGTGCGGAGTTCATGCACTGTTTCTGGCAGTTTATAATTCAAGATTGTTTGAACCTTTTCAGGAAGAGGTCTAGTACCCTCAGCTGTAATGAGGTACCCTAGAAACTCTATTCTGTCTACGCCCATCACTGATTTGGAGGTATTTATTCGAAGGCCATACTTGTTTAACCTGTCCATAACCAACTTAAGATGGTTCTTATGCTCTTCGAATGACGCGGAGGCTACCAGAATATCGTCCAAGTGCGGAAATGTGAAATCCAAACCCCTGAAAACTTCATTTATGAATCTCTGGAAGGTGGATGGAGCATTTCTTAACCCAAAACTCATGACGTATAACATATAACTCATATACAATCCGAAAGGAGTTATTATTGCAGTTTTGCACTTATCCTCTTCGGCGAGTGGGATTTGGCAATATGGTTTAAATAAGTCGATTTTTGAGAAAAGAGTTTTTCCTTTCAAGATGTGTTGAAAATCTTCTATTCTTGGTACTGGATAGCGGTCTGGAATTGTCCTCTCGTTCAATCTTCTATAGTCATCACAAGGTCGTAACGACCCATCCTTCTTACTAGCCATGTGCAGTGGACTCGCCCATTGAGATTTTGATGGTCGAACTATTCCGTTATCCAGCAGGAACTGAAATTCTTGTTTGGCAATCTGGAGCCTCTTCGGATCTAACTGTCAGGCTTTTGAGAATACCGGTTGACCGTTGGTAACTATTTGATGTTTAATATCATGTGTTATCAGGGTAGGGGTTAAGTTTGGTGTTGTTAATCTTGGATATTGTGAAAGAATGTCACTGTATTTGAAATTTGTATTCATAGAGCTAATAACATCGCATTCTGGAATGACAGTAACTTCGCCCTTAACACCAAGCTGAGTTACACCGTCAATTAATTGTTTATTATGCAGGTCCACAAGTAAATGGAACTGTTTAAGAAAATCTGCTCCAATTATACCTTTGTTTATTTTAGCTGCCACAAATGGCCATTGGAATTTTTGCCTTAGTCCCAAGTTCACAGTCAATATTTTGATACCATAGGTTGGTATTTCTCTATTGTTGGCTGCATACAGTTTATAGGAACTATCGATTGTCATGCTTTGTTGCTGGCCAAATTGAAACATCCGCTCCACTGTCTACAAGGAACTGCACACCCGTTTCGTTATCTCTCACAAATAACCGGGATCTGCGGCACAACTCGTGACCTTCTGCAGTAGAACTTGCCGCTAATTCTACTGCTGTTTCTCATTTTCCGAATTCTTCCATCCGCACGGTTGTTTACATTTATCTGGGTAGCATCTTGAGCCAAATTTTAAATGATACTAACACAATTTCCCATCTGGATTGAATTTTCTGGTTGAGCGGCTGAGTCTTCTGTTTCGCCTGGGGCTACGATGTGTTGCTCGTGAGTGATGTCTTCTGATTGGGATAACTGCTATTTGTTGTTCCAATGCGGTAATTTTCGCTACGATTTCATCCAGTGTTGCACTGCTACTTGAAGAGCACTGACTTGGGAGTTTTGTGGCACTATATATTTCAGTACGTGGATTCATTTCCAGTATTTTATCTGCCATTTTCTCCAATTCCTCATCACTAACTAGCAATATATTTTTACTGAGTTTGGAAGTTTGTCTAGCCATAGTGTCCTTAAGACTTTGTTTGAAATATCTGCGCCTGCCAGGGATTGCATTTTGCGCAGCAGCTGACTTGGTTTGAGGTCCCCTAAGTCAATTCCTGTCATTAATCGCTTTATTTTCTTATCTTCACTTTCTTTGAAGATGTTGAGGAATCTTTCTTTTGCCGCGGCATATTTACAGGAGTTATCACAACTAATGATATCCCATATGTTTTCCACTTATTTCGGTTCTAATTGCGAAACCAAGTAATTAAACTTAGTCTCTCCAGATGTTATCCTGTTAATCGCAAATTGTGCTTCGATCTGGTAAAAACAAATTTCTGGTTTATCGGCCCGTAACGGTGGAATTTTAACAGACACTTGACTAACCTCAACTTCACTGGTAGTGCCATTAGACGTTCGCGCAGCATTATTACTATTTTCAGTCATTTCTCGAATCACGTAATGAATCACCAATTTATAGATATCCTATTTATGTTTATTTTCAATCACTTATTTCAACAGAACAACCACAATCAGTATTTCTTCATAGATTACATTATGGGCACTGCTAACTATATATTTGTTCTTTTTAGCCTACTTTCGATTTTTGAAAAAAATGAAAGTAGACTTATGAGATCAACACAGGGCGAAAAAAGTGTGTCAGTCTGTGTGTATGTGTATGTGAGAGTCTGTGTGTGTGTGAGCCTGTGTGTGTGTGTGTGTGAGTGTGTGTACTCTGAATGTGGGTCCCCCCCTATCAAATCGAACACGGTGAATGCGAATTGAACGAAATTTGGTACAAAGGTAGCACTAGCAAAGGACACCTCAGTGTCATGTTTTATATCGCCGCCATCTTCACGGAAACGTAATGGCGGCCACACAAATGTTCAAAGCTTAAATCACATTACGACTAACCTAATCATCCGATCACTACCAAATATTGCAACAACATACCTTTATGGAGGGAGCATCCTTTGACAAAACCAATAGGCCATCAGCGTAATAGTTTGCGGATGGCGGCCATCTTTGTGTGAAAATCGATTCCCCCTATTAATTCGAACACGGTGCAACAGAATGGAACGAAATTTGGTACAGAGGTAGTACTAACAAAAGGCACCTCAGTGTCATGTTTATATATTGCCGCCATCTTGACGGAAACGTAATGGCGGCCACACAAATGTTCAAAGCTTAAATCAAATTACGATTAAACTGATCTTCCGATCTCTACCAAATTTCGCAACAACATACCTTTATAGGGGGAGCATCCTTTGACCAAACTAATAGGTCATCAGCGTAATAGTATGTGGATGGCGGCCATCTTTGTGTGAAAATCGATTCCCCCTATTAATTCGAACACGGTGTAACCGAATGGAACGAAATTAGGTACAGAGGTAGTACTAACAAAAAGCACCTCAGTGTCATGTTTTGTATCAACGCCATCTTGACGGAAACGTAATGGCGGCCACACAAATGTTCAAAGCTTATCTCAAATTACGATTATCCTAATCATCCGATCTCTACCAAATTTTGCAACAACATACCTTTCTAGAGGAAGCATCCTTTGACCGAATGACTAGGTCATTAGCCTAATAGTTTGCGGATGGCGGCCATCTTTGTGTGAAAATCAATTCCCCCTATTAATTCAAACACGGTGAAACCGAATGGAACGAAATTTGGTACAGAGGTAGCACTAGCAAAAGGCACCTCAGTGTCATGTTTTATATCGCCGCCATATTGACAGAAACGTAATGGCGGCCTCACAAATGTTCAAAGATTAAGTTAAATTACGACTAACATAACCATCCTATCTCTACCAAACTTTGCAACAGCATTCCTTTATGGAGGGAGCATCCTTTGACCAATTTAATAGGTTATTAGCCTAATAGTTTGCGGATGGCGGCCATCTTTATGTCAAAATTGATTCCCCCTATTAATTCGAACACGGTGGAACCGAATGAACGAAATTTGGTACAGAGGTAGCACTAGCAAAGGGCACCTCAGTGTCATGTTTTATATCGCCGCCATCTTGACAGAAACGTAATGGCGGCCACACAAATGTTTAAAGCTTAAGTTAAATTACGACTAACATAACCATCCTATCTCTACCAAACTTTGCAACAACATTCCTTTATGGAGGGAGCATCCTTTGACCAATTTAATAGGTTATTAGCCTAATAGTTTGCGGATGGCGGCAATCTTTATGTCAAAATTGATTCCCCCTATTAATTCGAACACGGTGAAACCGAATGGAACGAAATTTGGTACAGAGATAGCACTAGCAAAGGGCACCTCAGTGTCATGATTTATATCGCCGCCATATTGACGGAAACGTAATGGCGGCCACACAAATGTTTAAAGCTTAAATCAAATGACGACTAACATAACCATCCGACCTCTACCAAGCTTTGCAACAACATACCTTTATAGAGGGAGCATCCTTTGACCAATCTAATAGGCCATTAGCCTAATAGTTTGCGGATGGCGGCCATCTTTATGTCAAAATTGATTCCCCCTATTAATTCGAACACGGTGGAACCAAATGAACGAAATTTGGTACAGAGGTAGCACTAGCAACGGGCACCTCAGTGTCATGTTTTATATCGCCGCCATCTTGACGGAAACGTAATGGCGGCCACACAAATGTTCAAAGCTTAAATCAAATTACGATTAGCCTAATAATCCGATCTCTAGCAAATTTAGCAACAACATACCTTTATGGAGGGAGCATCCTTTGACCAAACTAATAGGTCATCAGCCTAATATTTTGCGGATGGCGGCCATCTTTGTGTGAAAATCGATTCCCCTTATCAATTCGAACACGGTGAAACCGAATGGAACGAAATTTGGTACAGAGCTAGCACTAGCAAAGGGCACCTCAGTGTCATGTTTTATATCTTCGCCATCTTGACAGAAACGTAATGGCGGCCACACAAATGTTTAAAGCTTAAGTTAAATTACGACTAACATAACCATCCGATCTCTACCAAACATTGCAACAACATTCCTTCATGGAGGGAGCATCTTTTGACCAATCTAATAGGTTATTAGCCTAATAGTTTGCGGGTGGCGGCCATCTTTATGTCAAAATTGATTCCCCCTATTAATTCTAACACGGTGAAACCGAATGGAACGAAATTTGGTACAGAGGTAGCACTAGCAAAGGGCACCTCAGTGTCATGTTTTATATCGCCGCCATCTTGACGGAAACGTAATGGCGGCCACACAAATGTTCAAAGCTTAAATCAAATTACGATTAACCTAATCATCCGATCTCTACCATATTTTGCAACTACATACCTTTATGGAGGGAGCATCCTTTGACCAATCTAATAGGTCATTCGCCTAATAGTTTGCGGATGGCGGCCATCATTGTGTCTAAATCGATTCCCCCTATTAATTCAAACACGGTGAAACCGATTGGAACGAAATTTGGTACAGAGATAGCACTAGCAAAGGGCATCTCAGTTTCATGATTTATATCGCCGCCATATTGACGGAAACGTAATGGCGGCCACACAAATGTTTAAAGCTTAAATCAAATGACGACTAACATAACCATCCGACCTCTACCAAGCTTTGCTACAACATACCTTTATAGAGGGAGCATCCTTTGACCAATCTAATAAGCCATTAGCCTAATAGTTTGCGGATGGCGGCCATCTTTATGTCAAAATTGATTCCCCCTATTAATTCGAACACGGTGAAACCGAATGGAACGAAATTTGGTACAGAGGTAGCACTAGCAAAGGGCACCTCAATGTCATGTTTTATATCACCGCTATCTTGACGGAAACGTAATCGCGGCCACCCAAATGTTAAAAGCTAAAATGTAATTACGACCAACCTAATAATCTAGTCTCTACCAAATTTTGCAACACCATATCTTTATGTGGGAAACATATTCAGACCAAACTGCAAGAACATCAGCCTAATAGTTTGCAGATGGTGGCCAAGTATGTGTGCAAATCGATTCCCCCTATCAATTCTAACACGGTGAAACCGAATTGAACGAAATTTGGTACAGAGGTAGCACTAGCAAAGGGCACCTCAGTGTCATGTTTTATATCGCCGCCATCTTGACGGAAACGTAATGGCGGCCACACAAATGTTCAAAGCTTGAATCAAATTACGATTAACCTAATCATCCGATCTCTACCAAATTTTGCAACTACATACCTTTATGGAGGGAGCATTCTTTCACCAATCTAATAGGTCATTCGCCTAATAGTTTGCGGATGGCGGCCATCTTTGTGTGAAAATCGATTCCCCCTATTAATTCAAACACGGTGAAACCGAATGGAACGAAATTTGGTACAGAGATAGCACTAGCAAAGGGCATCTCAGTGTCATGATTTATGTCGCCGCCATATTGACGGAAACGTAATGGCGGCCACACAAATGTTTAAAGCTTAAATCAAATGACGACTAACATAACCATCCGACCTCTACCAAGCTTTGCAACAACATACCTTTATAGAGGGAGCATCCTTTGACCAATCTAATAGGCCATTAGCCTAATAGTTTGCGGATGGCGGCCATCTTTATGTCAAAATTGATTCCCCCTATTAATTCGAACACGGTGGAACCGAATGAACGAAATTTGGTACAGCGGTAGCACTAGCAAAGGGAACCTCAGTGTCATGTTTTATATCGCCGCCATCTTGACGGAAACGTAATGGCGGCCACACAAATGTTCAAAGCTTAAATCAAATTACGATTAGCCTAATAATCCGATCTCTAGCAAATTTAGCAACAACATACCTTTATGGAGGGAGCATCCTTTGACCAAACTAATAGGTCATCAGCCTAATATTTTGCGGATGGCGGCCATCTTTGTGTGAAAATCGATTCCCCTTATCAATTCGAACACGGTGAAACCGAATGGAACGAAATTTGGTACAGAGGTAGCACTAGCAAAGGGCACCTCAGTGTCATGTTTTATATCGCCGCCATGTTGACAGAAACGTAATGGCGGCCACACAAATGTTTAAAGCTTAAGTTAAATTACGACTAACATAACCATCCGATCTCTACCGAACATTGCAACAACATTCCTTCATGGAGGGAGCATCTTTTGACCAATCTAATAGGTTATTAGCCTAATAGTTTGCGGGTGGCGGCCATCTTTATCTCAAAATTGATTCCCCCTATTAATTCGAACACGGTGGAACCGAATGGAACGAAATTTGGTACAGAGGTAGCACTAGGAAAGGGCACCTCAGTGTCATGTTTTATATCGCCGCCATCTTGACAGAAACGTAATGGCGGCCACACAAATGTTTAAAGCTTAAATCAAATGACGACTAACATAACCATCCGATCTCTACCAAACTTTGCAACAACATACTTTTATGGAGGGAGCATCCTTTGACCAATCTAATAGGCCATTAGCCTAATAGTTTGCGGATGGCGGCCATCTTTATGTCAAAAGTGATTCCCCCTATTAATTCGAACACGGTGGAACCGAATGAACGAAATTTGGTACAGAGGTAGCACTAGCAAAGGGCACCTCAGTGTCATGTTTTATATCGCCGCCATCTTGACGGAAACGTAATGGCGGCCACACAAATGTTCAAAGCTTAAATCAAATTACGATTAACCTAATCATCCGATCTCTACCAAATTTTGCAACTACATACCTTTATGGAGGGAGCATCCTTTGACCAATCTAATAGGTCATTCGCCTAATAGTTTGCGGATGGCGGCCATCTTTGTGTCAAAATCGATTCCCCCTATTAATTCAAACACGGTGAAACCGAATGGAACGAAATTTGGTACAGAGGTAGCACTAGCAAAGGGCACCTCAGTGTCATCTTTTATATCGCCGCCATCTTGACCGAAACGTAATGGCGGCCACACAAATGTTTAAAGCTTAAGTTAAATTACGACTAACATAACCATCCGATCTCTACCAAACATTGCAACAACATTCCTTCATGGAGGGAGCATCTTTTGACCAATCTAGTAGGTTATTAGCCTAATAGTTTGCGGGTGGCTGCCATCTTTATGTCAAAATTGATTCCCCCTATTAATTCAAACACGGTGGAACCGAATGGAACAAAATTTGGTACAGAGGTAGCACTAGCAAAGGGCATCTCAGTGTCATGATTTATATCGCCGCCATATTGACGGAAACGTAATGGCGGCCACACAAATGTTTAAAGCTTAAATCAAATGGCGACTAACATAACCATCCGACCTCTACCAAGCTTTGCAACAACATACCTTTATAGAGGGAGCATCCTTTGACCAATCTAATAGGCCATTAGCCTAATAGTTTGCGGATGGCGGCCATCTTTATGTCAAAATTGATTCCCCCTATTAATTCGAACACGGTGGAACCGAATGAACGAAATTTGGTACAGAGGTAGCACTAGCAAAGGGCACCTCAGTGTCATGTTTTATATCGCCGCCATCTTGACGGAAACGTAATGGCGGCCACACAAATGTTCAAAGCTTAAATCAAATTACGATTAGCCTAATCATCCGATCTCTAGCAAATTTAGCAACAACATACCTTTATGGAGGGAGCATCCTTTGACCAAATTAATAGGTCATCAGCCTAATATTTTGCGGATGGTGGCCATCTTTGTGTGAAAATCGATTCCCCTTATCAATTCGAACACGGTGAAACCGAATGGAACGAAATTTGGTACAGAGGTAGCACTAGCAAAGGGCACCTCAATGTCATGTTTTATATCACCGCTATCTTGACGGAAACGTAATCGCGGTCACCCAAATGTTAAAAGCTAAAATGTAATTACGACCAACCTAATAATCTAGTCTCTACCAAATTTTGCAACACCATATCTTTATGTGGGAAACATATTCAGACCAAACTGCAAGGACATCAGCCTAACAGTTTGCAGATGGTGGCCAAGTATGTGTGCAAATCGATTCCCCCTATCAATTCTAACACGGTGAAACCGACTTGAACGAAATTTGGTACAGAGCTAGCACTAGCAAAGGGCACCTCAGTGTCATGTTTTATATCGCCGCCATCTTGACGGAAACGTAACGGCGGCCACACAAATGTTCAAAGCTTAAATCAAATTACGATTAACCTAATCATCCTATCTCTACCAAATTTTGCAACTACATACCTTTCTGGAGGGAGCATCCTTTGACCAATCTAATAGGTCATTCGCCTAATAGTTTGCGGTTGGCGGCCATCTTTGTGTCAAAATCGATTCCCCCTATTAATTCAAACACGGTTAAACCGAATGGAACGAAATTTGGTACAGAGGTAGCACTAGCAAAGGGCACCTCAATGTCATGTTTTATATCGCCGCCATCTTGACGGAAACGTAATGGCGGCCACACAAATGTTTAATGCTTAAATCAAATTACGATTAGCCTAATAATCCGATCTCTAGCAAATTTAGCAACAACATACCTTTATGGAGGGAGCATCCTTTGACCAAACTAATAGGTCATCAGCCTAATATTTTGCGGATGGCGGCCATCTTTGTGTGAAAATCGATTCCCCTTATCAATTCGAACACGGTGAAACCGAATGGAACGAAATTTGGTACAGCGGTAGCACTAGCAAAGGGCACCTCAGTGTCATGTTTTATATCGCCGCCATCTTGACAGAAACGTAATGGCGGCCACACAAATGTTTAAAGCTTAAGTTAAATTACGACTAACATAACCATCCTATCTCTACCAAACTTTGCAACAACATTCCTTTATGGAGGGAGCATCCTTTGACCAATTTAATAGGTTATTAGCCTAATAGTTTGCGGATGGCGGCCATCTTTATGTCAAAATTGATTCCCCCTATTAATTCGAACACGGTGGAACCGAATGAACGAAATTTGGTACAGAGGTAGCACTAGCAAAGGGCACCTCAGTGTCATGTTTTATATCGCCGCCATCTTGACAGAAACGTAATGGCGGCCACACAAATGTTTAAAGCTTAAGTTAAATTACGACTAACATAACCATCCGATCTCTACCAAACATTGCAACAACATTCCTTCATGGAGGGAGCATCTTTTGACCAATCTAATAGGCCATTAGCCTAATAGTTTGCGGATGACGGCCATCTTTATGTCAAAATTGATTCCCCCTATTAATTCGAACACGGTGGAACCGAATGAACGAAATTTGGTACAGAGGTAGCACTAGGAAAGGGCACCTCAGTGTCATGTTTTATATCGCCGCCATCTTGACGGAAAAGTAATGGCGGCCACACAAATGTTCAAAGCTTAAATCAAATTACGATTAACCTAATCATCCGATCTCTACCAAATTTTGCAACTACATACCTTTATGGAGGGAGCATCCTTTGACCAATCTAATAGGTCATTCGCCTAATAGTTTGCGGATGGCGGCCATCTTTGTGTCAAAATCGATTCCCCCTATTAATTCAAACACGGTGAAACCGAATGGAACGAAATTTGGTACAGAGATAGCACTAGCAAAGGGCATCTCAGTGTCATGATTTATATCGCCGCCGTATTGACGGAAACGTAATGGCGGCCACACAAATGTTTAAAGCTTAAATCAAATGACGACTAACATAACCATCCGACCTCTACCAAGCTTTGCAACAACATACCTTTATAGAGGGAGCATCCTTTGATTAATCTAATAGGCCATTAGCCTAATAGTTTGCGGATGGCGGCCATCTTTATGTCAAAATTGATTCCCCCTATTAATTCGAACACGGTGGAACCGAATGAACGAAATTTGGTACAGAGGTAGCACTAGCAAAGGGCACCTCAGTGTCATGTTTTATATCGCCGCCATCTTGACGGAAACGTAATGGCGGCCACACAAATGTTCAAAGCTTAAATCAAATTACGATTAGCCTAATCATCCGATCTCTAGCAAATTTAGCAACAACATACCTGTATGGAGGGAGCATCCTTTGACCAAACTAATAGGTCATCAGCCTAATATTTTGCGGATGGTGGCCATCTTTGTGTGAAAATCGATTCCCCTTATCAATTCGAACACGGTGAAACCGAATTGAACGAAATTTGGTACAGAGGTAGCACTAGCAAAGGGCACCTCATTGTCATGTTTTATATCACCGCTATCTTGACGGAAACGTAATCGCGGCCACCCAAATGTTAAAAGCTAAAATGTAATTACGACCAACCTAATAATCTAGTCTCTACCAAATTTTGCAACACCATATCTTTATGTGGGAAACATATTCAGACCAAACTGCAAGAACATCAGCCTAATAATTTGCAGATGGTGGCCAAGTATGTGTGCAAATTGATTCCCCTATCAATTCTAACACGGTGAAACCGAATTGAACGAAATTTGGTACAGAGGTAGCACTAGCAAAGGGCACCTCATATTCATGTTTAATATCCCTATAGCACGTTGTATTTCAACAAGCTATTACAACCAACATTCAATCATACTCCTTGAAATGGACAAAGAGTTATAACAATGCCCATGCACTTAGGAGAAAGTAGGCTATATGTTCTTTACCGAACATCTTGTTTCTTTTTCAACAGTTAGTTTTCTTTCTTTCTTATTCACAGCTACCTATATCATGTCTCCTGCACCTACAGTAACATTATCTCTGCGACACTGTTCACCTCCGACAATGCCGTATTCGCGTGTATTCTCTGAAATGCTGTGACCGTTCATCCAACGTTCAAAGGCGGTTAACCCTTGAGAACTCGCGTGAAACAATATAACACGAGGACTGGCGCCGGGTCATTATGACCCATACTGTGTCACTCCCTTTTTGTCGTAATTGTACGGATTTTATTGAAGTAATTTTTCACCTGGTGTCTTCCTATGGGCTATTCCTAATATAAAATGAGGTTTATTTATATTTGTCTAATGACAATAATGTTCGTAACAGTATGATTGGCCTTGATAGTGGCGATTCTTTTGAACAAAGGAGCTGATGACCAAGGTGTTCCTAGACCCTAAACATGGATCAACAAGAAAGTGAGCAATGTGATTGTACTGCACCAAAATAGTTGGATTTTCCCTCTTATTATTTATAGATTGTCGCGACTAACGAAAGCTAAAAAAATAGTCCTCTCGGCACGCCAGAAGGCGGAGGTAGATTTCACCGGACAAACTTGGGGATAGGCGAAAATAGGCAGAATATGCAGGTTTTCGTAGAAAAATCAGACCTCATTTATTGCGAGAAGGTATTTTATAATTGCAGCTTAATTAACTTTGTTTTTCGTCATTTTATGCATATTTTAAACATTTTATTGTCTTATGGGGACGGTAACCTTCTTGTCATTTGGGGTCGATTTTTAGCCTACTTTTCACATTTTGCAAAAATGAGGAAAAAGTAGTCTTATGAGATTGATCCGGGAAAATGTGTGTCTGTCTGTCTGTCTGTCTGTCCTTCTGTCTGTCTGTCTGGCTGTGTGTGTCCCCCCCCCCCCCCTATAAACTCCCAAACGGCTGCAGCAATCAAAACCAAATTTTGCATGAGTAAAGATGTACAAAGGAATAGCTCACGTCCATATTTGAAAATGATGTCAGTGCTACCAACTGCTGAAAAATCGCACTCGAAATTTCAGCTCCATGTTGGATATCTTGCAAGGTATGTATGGGAGCAATTCCAAAATTGGCACACATGTAGATAATACTATTTCAGTTTAATTTCCAGGAGGCCAACCATGACAGTGTTGCCAAAATAATTTTAAGCCTTCTGATAAGTCCAATGTTTAAATGTATATAACTTCTACTCTATCAACTGGATTTCAACCAAATTTTGTATGTAATATCTGTACATAAACAGATATGACTGAGCGTATTCTTAAGAGCAACCAGGGCTGCCAACTGTTAATAATTGCTCTCTCTATTTTTTAAATCCAAATACCAATAGGCTATATCAGAAAGTATGCAAGCCAACAGCTTTAAACTATGCACACGTATATTCTGACATTTTAGATTAATTTGGAGTAACTTATATACGTCAGTTCTACCAACATGATTATAAGCCTGCTGATAGTACCAATTTTTAAATACATGTAACTTCTATACTATCAGTTGGATTTCAACCAAATTTCTTATGTGCAATGTGCACCATAACAGATATGACTATAAGTATTGTTTAGAGCAATCAAGGCTGCCAACTGTTAATGTATGCTGTCTATATTTTTTACCCTAATATCAATATATCAGAAAGTATTGAAGTCAACAGCTCTATACTTTGCACACGTATAGCACCTGACATTCTAGATTAATTTGGAGTAATTTATACAAGGCGGTGCTGCCAACATGATTCTATGCCTGCTGATATGTCCAATTTTAAAATACATGTAACTTCTATACTAACAAATGGATTTCATCCAAAATTGGCACAACAAGATATCATAATAATTCAGATTATTTCTGACCAGCACACGCATGGTATTGTTGGCAACATGTTTTTATGCGTGCTGATAGATCCAGTGTCTAACTGCATGTAACGTCCATTGGACTTCAACCAAATTTTGTATTCTGTACCTTAAGAGGTGGAACTAAGAATATATTCAGTCACCAGGGCTGCCAACTGTAGTGCTCTATTAGGCTACATTATACCAGGTATATTTTGAACTAATTAGATATTTCGATATTACCAACTTAATTTCGTCATTATTCTAGATAGGTTCATATACTGTAGAATAATCATTGGCATGAAAAGTAGGCTGTATATTTCTTCACGGAACTTCTTGTTATACTTGTGGTCACACTGTCCTTATGCAAGGTTTCGACACTGATGTGTAACTATGTAACGTTCTGTTACTTCTTCACGCAAAATTATATCTCCCGCAGAGATTTTGGTTGGTTCCTCAGTTTAGGGGCTGCGACAACGTGGTCATGTAACCCCGTGTACTTTGGGTAAGTGTAGAATCTGTCTGATAAACGGTGTGAATTGTGATGGATGTATTAGTCTGTAATTCAGGTAAGGACTGCAGACGGTCAATTTCAAGCAGTAGTTCCTAAAGTTGCTATCAAATACTACCGTCAATGACACCTAGCTGTGAACTTGGCTACTAGATGCCACCGCAACCAGCAACTCGCAACGAACGTTGGATCTTCCCGTCCAAAGGAAAGCATACTGAGGGATTTTTAGCGCTCTTAGAAAATCCGACGACTTCGGCCGGCTTTGAACCCGCGACCTGGGGCATAGAAGTTCAGCATGCTACCAGTCACGTCACCGAAGCCGCTTCACACTTAGTCAGATGGAAATCTGAATCTGATCTCGTGCAAGTGCGTTGTCATGGCAACGTCTGATGGCTCATCCCTCATCAATTTAGTAGTGTTGCCATGGCAACCTCTGATAGCTCTTTGCATTTTCTTATAATTCCGAAATTATTTTTCTCATCCCTTGGCGTAATGGTGGGTCATATCAAAAATTCTTTCAGACAAAAGTTTTAGATAATTATTAGGGGAATAGTGTCCATTTCGTACGGTTTTGATATTGTGCCTATTAAGAGAGATATGTTTAATGTTTCCCGAAAAACCCACTTTTTCCCACCCCTTTGGTCAATGGTTGGTGCTATAAAAAAAACTCTTCAAACATAAATTTTTGGGCTTTATCCGACACATAGTATGAACTTTGAACGGATTCGATATTTCACATATTAAGAGAGTTATAGCAATATTTCACTTATTCGAAAAAAAAGCCCCCCATTTTCACCCCCTCCGACCGATTTAGCCCAGTGACGAACTAGACCGAGATTTTATAGGTATACATATTCGGTAAAATATTCAAAGTGATTGGTGCAAAATTGCGGTAGTTATCGTGTCCATAAAAAAGTGATATATGTATACAGTGTGGTCCACCCGCCCCTTATTATTTAGTTTTATGAAACCCAACAAACATCGCATTTCTCCCGATGGTCGATATTGCTCTGCGCTTTGACTGTGTGACAGCAATGTAATTGGGTCACGGGTCTAGCAAAGAAAAAACGACCTTAAACGTTTCCCCGCCAAATACTATGGCCCATTCTACTAACATATGACTTACTGCTCCTTGAAATAACACACATGCACATATTACGATCGAATTAATAGCTTACGCCACGTGATCTGTAATAGTGGAAAGTTAAATCAACACCATAAACCATGATTTAAGACTTTGACATGGACTTAAACGTTTGAGGTGGGACGGCTACAGTAACTATAGCACGTTTAGCGTTTGGTATCTACCAAGTGTTGGTGGCTGAGAGGGTTAAAACCTGCCCGTACGTGGTGGGCGCGAGAGGGGTAGAATGCTGCTTCGAATCCAGTGGTAGGCATACTTTTTTGAACGAAAGCCCACGCTCCATTTTAGTCGGGATGTAACTACATTGCCACATTTATTGCCTTTCGACGTATTTTTGTGAAGAGTACGTTGAATTTTGATGATTTATAAAGAAAATGCGATCGAATTGGTACGTTATGCCACGTGCCCTGTAATGGCAGAAAATTAAAAAAACTGGCATGAATATTGACGTAACATATCGAAGTGTTGCTCCGGAGGTCCGGGTTCGATTCCCAGCTCTGCCAAGAAATGTAATACTTGACTGAGGGCTGAAATTAGGTACACGTAGCCTCGAGAAACAAATATGAGAAGAAATGGGTTCGATTCCCACCTCAGCCATCCTGGAAATGGCTTTCCGTGGTTTCACACTTCTACTCCGGCCAAATTCTGGGACGGATTCTACCTTTAGGCCACGGCCGCCTCCATCCCAATCCTTAATTGCAAATAAACACAGCATTACAAGCCCGAAATAACACAGGATATCAGACAAATTCTACACACACACCCAAGTAAACGGGGCTAAATAACCGTGATGTTCTAGCCCCTCAAATGAAACAAAACAACAACGTATCGAAGGATATTATGATCGCCAGTGCTTGCATCGAAGTATACGTATTCCTTAGAAATTCCCATGGTATTATGAGCATACTTCCGATTTTTGCAAAAAATGAAAGTAAACTTATGAGATCTACACAGGGCAAAAAAAGAGTGTCTGTGTGTCTGTGTGTGTGAGTGTGTGTACTCTGAATGTCTGCGCCCCCCCCCCCCCCACACCTTATCAATTCGAACACGGTGAAACCGAATTGAACGAAATTGGGTACAGAGGTAGCACGAGCGTAGAACACCTCAGTGTCATGTTTTATATCGCCGCCATCTTGACGGAAACGTAATGGCGGCCACCCAAATGTTCAAAGCTTAAATCAAATTACGAATAACCTAATCATCCGATCTCTACCAAATTTTGCAACAACATATATTCATATGGTGAGCGGCTTTTCACTAAACTACAAGGTAATCAGCTCAATAGTTTGCAGATGGCGGCCATGTATGTGAGCAAATCGATTCCCCCTATCAATTCAAACACGGTGAAACCGAATTGAATGATATTTGGTACAGAGGTAGCACTAGCAAAGGACACTTCAGTGTCATGTTTTATTTCACCGCCATCTTGACGAAAACGTAATGGCGGCCTCCCAAATGTTAAAAGCTTAAATAAATTACGACCAACCTAATAATCTGATCTCTACCAAATATTGCAACAATATACCTTTATGTGGGAAGCATATTTTGACCAAACTACAAGATCATCAGCCCAACGGTTTGCATATGGTGGCCATGTATGAGTGCAAATCAATTCCCCCTATCAATTCAAACACGGTGAAACCGAATTGAACGAAATTTCGTACAGAGGTAGCACTAGCGTAGAACACCTCAGTGTCATGTTTTATATCGCCGCCATCTTGACGGAAACGTAATGGTTGCCACCCAAATGTTCAAAGCTTAAATCAAATTACGTCTAACTTAATCATCCGATCTCTACCAAATATTGCAACAACATACCTTTGTGTATAGAGAATGTTTTGACAACACTACAAGGTCATCAGGCCAATAATGTGTGGATAGCGGCCATGTATGTGTGCAAAACGATTCCCCCTTTCTTTTCAAACACGGTGAAACCGAATGGAATGAAGTTTAGTACAGAGGTAGCACTAGCAAAGGCCACCTCAGTGTCATGTTTTATATCGCCGCCATCTTGACGGAAACGGAATGGCAGCCACCCAAATGTTAAAAGCTTGAATCAAATTACGACCAACATAATCATTTGATCTCTACCAAATTTTTCAACAACATACCTTTTTGTGGGAAGCATCTTTTGACTGAACTACAAGGTCATCAGCCCAACAGTTTGCAGATGGCGGCCATGTATGTGTTCAAATCGATTCCCCATATCAATTCAAACACTGTGAAACCGAATTGAATGACATTTTTTCAGAGGTAGCACTAGCAAAGGGCACATCATATTCATGTATAATATCCGTATAGCACGTTGTATTTCAAGAAGCTACTACAACCAACATTCAATTATACTCCTTGAAAAGGACAAAGAGTTATAACAATACCCATGCATCACACGACACTCGCTGGCAAGGAAGCTGCTGTGATCGCTGGTACAAAATCCTGTATGATTCTGTTCTCTTCGTCAGTACACCTGCTTGTATTACCGATGTGTATAACACGCTAGCATTTTGTACGCCAAGTTGTATGAAATAAAACCGAAGGGCTGTCGTTTGAGGCCATTATTTGCAGTTCTTTCGCCTTATTAACGCAAAAAGGTCGCGTAACTTGCTTTAAATAAATTAGAAAACATGCCAGGTACTGAATGAATGCATTCCAATCAATATTTAAGATCTAACTGTAATAATTGAATATTTTTCCATTCGCGTTGATAAGAAGCGCAACAAAAACCTCCAGAGTGTGTTGGAAATGTGTGCAAGTGTTATTGCGCCCGCTCGCTCTTTCGAAGATCCCGGGTTCAAGACTAACCACCGGCAGATTTTTTAAATTCTATTTAACTATTTTATTGTACCCTCCGTGGCTTAGGCGGCAGCACGCCGGCCTCTCACCACTGGGTCTGAGGTTCAAATCCCGGTCACTCCATGTGAGATCTGTGCCGGACAGAACGGGGGCAGACAGATTTTTCTCCGGGTACTCCGGTTTTCCCTGTCAAAAATTTCATTCCAGCAACACTCTCCACCATCATTTCATTTCATCTGTCATTCTTTTAATCATTGCCCCAGAGGAGTGCGTCAGGCCTCGGCAGCCGGCACAGTTCATATCCTCGCCGCTAGATGGGGGCTTCATTCATTCCATTTCTGACCCGGTCGGAGACTGGAAGCAGGCTGTGGATTTTCATTTTCATTGTACCCTCCCTACCTCGTACAGCAAGATTTCAACTTGTTTTTTTTCACATTATCTACGAAGACGATAGGGAAAGTTATTTTCTTGTCTCATTTAAATGGTTATTTTCCGTAAATACTGTTTTACCATGGATGGATACTATTCGTTATAATAATAATTTCTTAGTCGATTTTACCCTCCTGGTTAGGTTTTCCCACGGACTCAGCGAGGGATCCCATCATTACCGCCTCTACGGGCAGTGTCCTGGAGCTTGAAACATCTCGTCTGGGGGATACAACTGGGGAAGTGGGATCAGCACCTCGCCCAGGCGGCCTCGCCTGCAAAGCGAACAGGGTCCTCTTGAGGAATGGGAAGGGAGGGGATGATCGGGAGGGATAGGCAAGGAAGAGGGAAGGAGGCGGCCGTGGCCGTACGGTAGGTAACATCCTGGCATTTGCCCGAAGGCGAAGAGGGAAACCACGGAAAACCACTTTGAGGATAGCTGAGGTGGGAATCGAACCCTCTCTACTCATTTGGACCACCCGAGTCTGACAAGAGCCCGTCCCAGTCCTCATACCACTTTTCGTGGCAGAGCCAGGAATCGAACCCGGGACGTCCGGGGTGGCAGCTAATCACTCTGACTACTACGCAACGGAGGCGACTCTATTCGTGATAATTAGAATTTTAATAGTTCAATATTTATAATATTATGACACGTTCTGTAATTACTGCCTTGCTGTGAGGCTCAGCGGTAACGTTCTCACTTGCTGTTCCCAATGTTTCAGGTTCGTATACTGGCGCAGTCAGGTGGCATTTGAGGTTGCGCAAATGCGAGGGAGCCGTGTCAGTAGATTTACTGGCCCGTTGAAGATCCCTTCGGAGCAAAATTCCGGCAGCCCGGTGTATCTTAAAGCCAGAGCAGTAAAAAGGGACGTAAAATCAATAAAGTTATAATTATCTGTATTTACTGTATGTTTGGGGCAGATGAGCTCGTAGTTCCGCCCCTTAAAACCTCACTAACTAACTATTACTGTAAGTGTATAGCAAGCGCTTTTCGCACAGACGCCGTTGAAATCTGTTTGTTATGTGGGTCGTCTGAGTGTGTCGGAGTTTTCCTTTAAACAAAGGTGGTCAAAATTTCGAACACTTGCTACCTTGAATATACAGGATACCTTGCTTTCGTTCTACAGATCATTACGTCGTCCAATCTGGTTGCGTACCATCGGATAAGTATGGTCCTTTTGAGGACCAAATAAAAAATCACTCGTTGGAACAGATTGATATGCGTCCATAATACATCCACAATAAACGACATTAAGCTCAAAAAAAGTACTTGCTCACGGTTAGAACCTACTACAATGCGACTTCGTTGACGCTACTCTAGCAATTCTTGATTTAGCCACCATAGCTACCGAGAACCATGTTGTATTGCTAGCACGTATTGAATCTTTTCGTAGACACTTCCTGTACAAACGTAAGAAGGTGTTATTCGGAGCTCTGATCGTTTCAATCATGCATTATATTTGAGGTCATTGAAAGAACACTGCCACTAATGATTTCTACTATATTCGCGAGGATGTACTGAACGGTAAAGTTGTACAATGGACGTAAAGGAGCAGGTACCAATGTTTTAAGGATGACTGTGATATACGCGTTAGTTGGGTTGCCTTCCTCCAATAAAATAAGAGGCTGGTGGACCACACTGTATATATATATATACAGTGTGTATTTGACAAGATGGAAGTCCTTTACACTGGTGATAGAAGATGGTATTCTAAGCAAATATCTTCATGACATTAAGTCGGATCTTAATTAGTGTAGGTGGAATTAAATCACAACAATTGTCGGTCAATGTCTTGGAAACGGGCTTTCACTTCGTTCCCCTCAGCAGCACAGCTGACTTCTCCCCGTTACCCTCCCCTCCAGCGCTAAGGCCTGTAGACAAGAGTTTGAAGTTGAGTGACCTCCTCGTCTTGTCTGCCAATGACATTGAAATACACAAACCGAGCCTATGAACAACAGTTTCACACACCTTCATGGGGAGTGGCTACATGACTAGTGATGGTGGATCTGTCTAGGATTTTGCCAGCTTCATGGACTATGCATAGAAAATAGAAATCCTAAAGATTTGGTAAATTAATTTAAGGAACTGTTGGTCTATCTTTGTGTGAAGATAGTGCAACAACTGTAATAAACAGATTAATAATACTAATAATAGTAATAATAGGCTTTTAGACACACTAACTTCTTTTATGTTTCTTTTTGGTATGTCGAGTTGCCAGACTTTAATGTACGTAGGATTACTTGTATGTACCATGAAATCCATGGACATGATCGTATTAGATCCCATTCATTTACTACATGACTGAACGTAGATCGCACCCTCGGAAAGGTTAGCACTCTACCGCCAGAACTACACATACTGACTGTTATTATTATTATTATTATTATAATTAGACTATTATTATTATTATTATTATCCTATTATTATTATATTTAATAACACTGTATTATAACAATGTATTTGTATTTTATTTTCATTTTCGTGTATTTTCATATGTATATCATTGTAGATTGACCAATAAATCAACACCCCCCCCCCCCCTCTCAAGTTTAAAGCCACCCCAGGGCTGGAGATGGGATGGGACAATTCACAATATGTACATGTGGTACCGTACTAGTATTAAATCTTGGAAGTAGTTTTCCATGGGTTCCCACTTCTACCCCCAAGCAAATGCCGGGATTGTTCCTAACTTAAGGCCACGGCCGCTTTCTTCTTATTAACCATAACCGCTGGCAGTGCAGCCCATGAAGGGCCTAGGCCTACCAAGCGACCGCTGCCCAGCCATTTGGCCTGCAGATATTAGGGTGACGCGTGGTCAGTGCATCGGGTCCCCTCGGCCATTAATCTTGATTTTTCATGACTGGGGCACTGCCTCACTGACAAACAGCTACTCAATTGGCCTCAAGAGGCTTAGTGCACCGCGTTCCAGCCCTCACGTCAGTTTCTAATATCCCTGATGGAGCCGGGAATCGAACCCAGGGCCTCCGGGTGAGAGGCAGTTGCACTGCCCCAACACCACAGGGCCGGCGCCTTCTTCCGAATCCTCACCTGCATTACAAATACCCACATTACTACAGAAACCACAAAAACACAGGTTATCACACAAATTCTACCCACACCCAGCTACATGGGGCTAAATGACCAAAATCGCCAAACCTCTCTCACAAAACATCAAGTATTTTACTTCCGTCTTAAATGCCTAGTTCTTAACAGACTACGGGATGTCGGAATTTTGTCCCACTGTATTTCATTAAGTGAATGTTTTTAGTATTTTCAGAAACTAGGCAACAGAAGGTCCGACATGGACGCCAATGATACACCAGGGCTGAGTATCGAAATTATTTTATACATGAACACTTACAAAGTAGGCTACACAATACTACCGGTCCTAACGTCCCAAGCCATTGCGTGCGTTGTCAACAACAACAACAACAACAACAACGGCAATGCACATTTTCTTACGAGACGGTAGCGCTTATCCTCATAACAGCTGATAGCCTACCACCCCTCAAGTCAACCGGTAAGGTCAATGCTCCGATTACGTAACAACTTCCCCTCGGCGTGTCGTCACACCTGGCTCCGCCTCGTTTCCCCCAGCCTGCCGCACCACTTTCTGCCTGATTAGTTTCTGAAAAAGAAAAAAAAAACATTGACTTTTTCATGATTAATTATCAATTTCAAGATAGGTGACAAATTTTTTACCTAGGAAGCTTAGAATATTCTCTTCTATCACCAGTGTAACGGACTTCCATCATATCAATTACACCCTGTATGAAAATGAAAATCCACAGCCTGCTTCCAGTCTCCGACCGGGTCAGGAATGGAAATGAATGGAGCCCCCATCTAGCGGCGAGGATAAGGACTGTGCCGGCTGCCGAGGCCTGACGCACTCCTCTGGGACAATGATTAATGAATGACAGATGAAATGAAATGATATGGAGAGTGTTGCTGGAATGAAATTTTGACAGGGAAAACCGGAGTACCCGGAGAAAAACCTGTCTGCCTCCGTTTTGTCCAGCACAGATCTCACATGGAGTGACCGGGATTTGAACCACGGACCCAGCGGTGAGAGGCCAGCGTGCTGCCGCCTAAGCCACGGAGGCTTCGAACACCCTGTATATATACATAAATTATATATAAACTTTTTAACTGACGGTGTTTTTGGGGTCTAGGGGATGTGAAACGTGAAGATATGTCGAAATTTTCGGGAAGTCGAAACATGGTACCCATTGCAATAGTTAGCTTTCTAATGAAATCTACCTAAATATCCACGCGAAGACTGGCGTCATGGGAAAATCTGACCCGACCGTAAATAATATAGAAATAACTTGAGTGCTCAAAAAGCTATGGACATGTTACTTTTGCAGGGTGAAGTTCAAAGCTAGGAAGGAAGGAACATTAAGTGACAGTAAATAGGGATTGAACAAAATGAAAATTAAGAGCATTATTCAAACCTCTGAACGAAAATACTCGTGTCTGTGACAGATTGATCTGCTCCGCCGTTTATCCACAACGCTCAGAAGTCATACTCGGTACATTTTCTCTTGGACTACCCTTCCCGTGCTTTTGGTCACCCATTGTATAGTACATATCTTCATATACAAAATCGTAGACATAGATTTATAGCCTGAGTGCAAGGGATTTTGATCGGCTGACGATCGAAACTCGCTCGGCGTAGGCCCGGGTTGCAAGTATACTCACGAGCTTGGGATTGCTTACGATCACTCATACATCAGAGATCCTGACTAGAATAATTTACAAGAGGATAGAAAAACAGATAGAAAGAGAGTTAGGTGAAGACCAGTTTGGCTTCAGGAGAAACTTAGAAACAAGGAAAGCTGTACTAAGATTTAGGCTGATTTTGGAAGCTAGAATAAGGAAGGATAACAGAACGTTCATGGCATTTGTATACTTTGTAGGCTTTCGAAAACGTTGATTGGAGTAAGTTGTTTGACAATTTGAAAACGACTGGAATGAAGTACAGTGATAGGAGGGTGCTCTGCAATCTATACAGAAACCAGACAGCAGTCATTCGAGCTGAAGAACATGAAAGAGAAGCTGGTATTCAGAAAGGTGTAAGGCAAGGCTGCAACTTATCACCCATACTTTTCAAACTATACATTGAACAAGGAATGATGGAAATTGGAGAAAGATTTAAAGTAGGAGTAAAGATTCAAGGAGAAATAATTTCAACTCTGTGATTTGCTGATGACATCGTCATCTTAGTCGACACACCAGAGGATGTGAATGAGTTTTTGTATTGTATGGATTCTGTCTTGAGGAAAGAATTCATGATGATAATTAATAAATGTAAAACAAAAATATTGGATTGCAGTCGAAAGAAATCAGAAACCCCTATGGATGTCGAATTGGGAGATGAAACGATAAAGGAAGTAGGTAGGTGACTTCTGTTAATAAGGTTGCAAAATAACCAGTGATGGACGAAGCAAAGAGTATGTAAAAAGTAGGTTAGCACAGGCAAGGAAAGCATTTATACAGAAAATGAATCTGTTGACATCGAATATTGATATAGGTATTAGGAAGTCATTTTCGAAGGCCTTTGTCTGGAGCGTGGCGCTCTATGGAAGAGAAACTTTGACTGTTGGAGCAGCAGAAAAGAGGAGAATTGAAGCGTTTGAAATGTGGTGTTACAGGAGAACGATGAAGATC
This sequence comes from Meconema thalassinum, assembly GCA_946902985.2. Lineage (NCBI taxonomy): Eukaryota > Metazoa > Arthropoda > Insecta > Orthoptera > Tettigoniidae > Meconema > Meconema thalassinum. The sequence goes on along the minus strand of OX336388.2, from coordinate 768,416,555 downwards.
AGATGGGTAGATAGGGTTACGAATGAAGAGGTATTAAGACGAGTGGGAGAGGAGAGATATTTCTGACGACTGCTAATGAAGAGAAGAGATAATAATATCGTATGGCCTCGGGGGCCGGGTGAATGCTTTGTTGATTGACACCCAGAGGGCAGCTTGCGTGTCGAATTTAATGCTCCTTGGAGCGCTATGAATGTCAAGGAGGTTGGATATCTAAGCTTCTTGACGCTATACCGCTATCTAGAGTGGTAGAGAATGGAGGAACTTTGTGTTGGCGGAAAATCCCGAGATTAATTTTGCCATTATGAACACGGCCAACTGAATTCAAATGGGTTCTTTAATATGCCAACAACGTATGACATGAGTATCGTGATTTTTGTCGCCTTTCAAAAATCACTTACCATGGCCAGGAGCGAACCTGCACTATAACCACACACCCACCGTGGCAAGCAAGAGAAGAGATAGGTTGGTAGGACACAAGCAAAGACACCCAGGAATAGAGAACTTAGTTATAGAAGGAAGGGTTGAGGATAAGAACTGTAGGGGTAGACCAATGTTATACTATTTTGAACAGATTGCCTCGGATGTAGGGTGTGGTAGCTATGTCGAGATGAAATTATTAGTTCAGGACAGGGAAGCATGGGAAGCTGCATCAAACCAGTCGAAAGACTGAAGACTCAAACAACAACAAAAACAACAACAACCACAACAACGATTTCAAAACGTAGCTCATGATAAGAGTGTAAGATGAATTAGTATGAACGACCTATAGAAAGGACGGAGAAATAGAACAGAGATAAAGGTGTTCCGCGGTCAGAACGTGTGATACTGAGGATTACCACCAGGCTCTTGCTCGCAACGCGTAATAGCTTCCAATCCCCAGCGGATATAGAACTGAGACTGCGAAGAAGGAAAATAAATATTTCCTCCATCGCTGTTGATTCTCCTCAATACCACTGGAATTATTGTCAAAGCTTTCGTATTCCATAAAGTTTCAGAGAAGTAATGCAAGGACAATCTCAAATCTCAAATGCATATGTCTCAGGGTTTATAAAGCATACTTCTAACTGCATCACATTGTAGTCAAGTCGACAGTTTGGAAAAAGTGGGGTTAGGTAGAAAAAGGTCGGAATTTAATGAAACTTTGGGATGTTGTTCAGGGATGGTTAATTAACATTTTCTCAAGTTTTGGACCTCGAGGACCCTGTGCGAAAAGAGGAGGGGGAAGAAACTGAAAAAGTTTCGACCTTCCTCCGGTATCTCTTCAATAATGTTTTTACTTTACGTCCTACCGCAAAAGTATTCTTATGCATTATTTTAGAGAGTTAAATGTACTAACATTTTTATTGTAACCATGAACCATAATTACAACAACATTTCATCATAATTTGGGTATAACAGAAGAAATAAGGTGGAATTCTGACTTTTTGAGCATTTTTTTTGCGAATTTTGAAAAATGACATTTTGTACGAAACAACATATCTCGGAAACAAATTAACATGCATACATGTTTGCATAGTCAAAATTGTAGGAAATTTAACGTTTTAAAAAACGCGTACGGATGATGTTGCGGTAGGACGTAAGGGAAAACAGTTATTGAGGAAAAACCGGGGGAAGATAGAAAATTTTGCAGTTTTTATCCCCCTCCTCTTTTAGCACAGGGTCCTCTAAGTCCAAAACATTAGAAATGTTAATTAGCTATCCCTCAACAACATTCTAAACTTTCATTAAATTCCGATCTTTTTCTATCTGAAACTACCTGTCGACTGGGCTAATGGGACTCCCTGCTAAATCTCAGTTCATGTCTTGTGTAGATTCATTTGTGGGTTTTGCAGCATTGTGATTATATAGCCCCATATGCTTGGGTGAGTGTCTGTATAATCTGTACGATGACCTGTGGCATTGTGATGGCAGTACTAGCGTGTTCTTTTGTGGAAATGAGGCTAGTATTTGGGCAGGAGACTGCCATTCTTTTAATTTAGGTACCTACCAAGCATTTGTCTGGAATAGAAAAGTGGAATCCACAGGAAAGCACATCTAGGATGAATGTGGTAGGAATCAAACACACGTCTTCTCATTTCTGACTCACGAGGTTGAGTGAATCCCGTTCCACCCCACAGACCAGAATTACATTTCTTGACGAAGCTATGAACCGAACCCTGACCTTGGAAGTAACAGCCAAGAATGATAGTCACTATGTAACAAGTTGGACACGTCAGGTGAAACTGGCATCATGAACCGTTTCTTACTTAACTCTGAGAGTTGCATACGAGACATGTACTGTATATAACTTGAATTAAACCACGAATCAAGAGAGTATTCAAAAATTCACAGCCTGCTTCCAGTCTCCGACCGGGTCAGGATTGGAATGAATGAAGCCCCCATCTAGCGGGATACTGTATGTAATATTCTTCATCAATGAGATATGTACATAAATCACTGAAATTTATATTACTCTTCTAACAGAAGAATAAGAATTGTTCTCTTCTTCTTCTTCTTCTTCTTTCGAATAACCCATTTGGAGGGTACGATGAATCAACGTTGGCTATTGTCCATTGTATTCAATTTCCGTTGATTCCAAATTTCTTTCATCCTTCTAGAGTGACGATCTTTCTCCTCTTGATTCCACTTTCTGCCAGTTGTTTGTTTCTTCCTTTCTTGAAATTTTGCCTTTTGAATAGCTTCTCTGAAGAGTGATCTGTTTGCTATTGCGTCTGTCTGAATTTTGGGGTTTGTCAAATCTTTGTCAATTTCAATGAACCATGTGGGTTTGGATTTGAAACTAGTCAGGAAGTTGAAGGTCTGTTTAGTTAGTCTACTATTTTCCATTCTATAGATGTGCCCAAAAAACTGTAATTTTCTCTTTCTCATTACATCAGTTAATTTTTCCAATTTCAAATATAACTCTCTATTTGGTCGTAACCTATATTCTGCGATATTATTTCGAGAATTGTTCTTTAATGAATGACGGTGGTTCAACCAGAGGTGACATATGGAAGTGAAACTCTTTTTAAAGTTACTCAGAAAAACAGAATCAACAAAATTTTAAAAGTAGAAAGAAGAATAGCTAGAACATACATAAATAAAAAATATCAGAAAGATGGACAGTGGCGGATAGTACCAAATGAAGTGGTATACAGAGAACTGGAGCCCATCACCGATACTATTCGGAAGAAACGGATTTCTTTTTTGGTCACATCATGAGGACGCCAGAAACCAGGCTATCCAGAAAAATTGTAGTGAAACATTGGAATATGAAACAACAAGTAGGATGGATTAAGGAAATCAGAGATGATATGAAAGAATTAGAAATAACCTTGGATGACTTGTAAAACAAAACAAAAAAATAAAAAACTGAGAGATATAAAAATAAGATTTCTGGCTTAAATAGACAAACGTAATAGAGTAAAAAGGGTATTTACAGATGAGGAACGCCTGAGAAGATCAGTGCGAATGAAGAGCTACTGGGCGACTCGGAAAGGAAACTTACTGAAGAAGAGGACCAAGAAATGATTGACTGAAGTGGTCCAATGAGGCCGTAAAAGCAGAAGAAGAAGAAGAAGAAGAAGAAGAAATGTACTTGCCATGATGAACAAAACCACAAAACCCCAGAGCATATGATTCAAATCATGAAGGAGTCCATTTATTTGTCATTGCATGAAGTACAAATGCAAACTATATGGATGGCGATCTTGGTAACTGTTCGATGTAGACAGTCAGAATATATGCATTACATAATAGACTCAACACAAAATGTTTCGTTTGTTGACTTGTGTAATGTTTATAATTATGACAGAACAATAATACCATCTGGCCCACCTTAACATTTTCGTCAGAATGATTACTGGGACAAATAGATGGGAGCATTGGCAGAAGGGTACTTCCCAGGGCCGTATTTCTATAGGCTAAGTAGGCTGCAGTCTAGAGCGGCAAATTTTCAGGGGCGGCAGTTTGTCAATTCATTCAAAAGCTAAAATGAAGTATTTCAGACGTTAATGATATTTTCCGTACGAATTTAAGAATACATGTTACTTAAAACTTTGTTTTAGTCCTTATACAATTTTTCCTGCCTTAGAAGAGTTAAGAACTATCTGCGAAATAGTATTTCTGAAATACAGTTAAACTCACTTTTATTACTTTGTATTGAGGCAAATACAACAAAAACACTTTCATATGAGGACATTATTAACGAGTTTGCCATTAAGAAATCTTGCAAGAAAGCTATGTAAATTTGAACATCAAGATTACGGGGGTGAGTTGTTTTAGAGACGTTTGTACATTTTTCAACAAATAAACCAATTACGCAAAAGATAGTCATCAGCACTAAAATATAAAAATATGAGTAATATCACTGATCTCCAAGAACAAATTAATTAATTAAGTTCGAAACCCATTTCATTTTTAACGAATCTTAAGAGAAGCAAGTAAAAAAAAGATAAGTGGATAACTAATTTCAGTATAACATTTATTATGGAAGCCATTAATATTGTTGTTGTATCTAAACTAAAGGAACTTTATGTTTAAAAAAGATGAAAACGCCAATGAAATCAATCCTTTTTTGTATCAAACAAATGTATTAAGCAAATATGAACTATAGTGGGGGCGACAAATTGACTTGAGCCTATAGGTGGCATACTCTTAAATCCGGCCCTGCCTACTGGTAACGGATATATAGAGGCTCACGTCCGTAGGTCCGCAGGTGGCCCCTGGGTGGTGCTAAGCGATCAACAGCGAACAGGCGACCGGACATATCTCTCTCTCCCGGTCAAGATACAATAATTATTTATTTAAGAAAAGAGCACAATGTGCATAATGGTACATAAATTATTCTTGACCTAGTCCTATTATTGAGATTGTCCCGTTTGGGCAGTTTTGTGCATGATATCGCTCACAATGTTTATTGCACAAATTGCACACGCAGGATTCTTCCGGTTGATGAAATCTTAGGTTCTGACATAGCTTGTGATGAAAGCCGTGAGTTGCAAATCTTGTCAGTATGTGTCTAAGTTCATAATTTGGCTGCTTCCATTCCGATGTTGTCATAGCGTCTGTTGAGTAAAATTCGGACCATATGGTATTAGTTTTCTTTTTTAACAGGTGTTGTGGCTTTTCATAAGCCTTAGTACTTGGTAGCCAGAATTGTGTCTTGTGTCCTCAACGAAGAAGGTTTCTTTTGTTAACACATATGTTAGCCTCGATGGTGCTGACTTCCCTATTCCTAGAATCCGTTTTAGGTAACGGGCTTTGACCTTCTCAATTGTTGATAGATTTGTGATTGTTAGTTTGTCCCAGATGATGTTAATCCCATAGGTTTCTATTGGTGATGTAGCAGTCTTGAACAGTGTTAATGCAGTGGCTATTGAGATTCTTTGTTGTTGTTGGATATGATACATGGCTTTTATTGCAGCAGTGGCTCTCTTTATAAAATGGAAGTTGAGGGATGATAATGTTGTTTGTAAAGTAACTCCGAGGTATTTAAATTTTGAGACTACTTCTAAAGGTTTATTGTGTAGTCCGGTGCCTTGGGATAAGCATGAGACTTGTTCTCAAACTAAACAGTCGCTTCGGTGACATCACAGCTGATAACAGCGAAAGCTACACACCTTAATGAAAACAAATCAATGAATATAACAACTTATATGAAGATACAATAATGAACACGGAATATAACCAAAGAACCGCCAGTAACAACGCCGTCAGAACTTTATCAATATAGCTGCTTCTGGTTGGCTTTATAAAGCAGCAAGACGCCATAACCTCAAGTTGGATGTTATATTTATTGGAGTGCCTTTGTGAGGATTAATTGTGAATTAATGATCTTTAAATATAAATCTAAGCAATATATGTTTGTTTTGTTGCTTTAACATGTGTAAAACCAAATTAATGGCATAACTTGGAATACTTTGTCAGTTGTTGAGAAAGGGGAAATTCAAAAGAGATGTTTGCAAGGATATGCTATTGTGTATACTACACACATCAAAAAAAGTTTTGCATCACCTCGGTTCCCAGATCTCCGGCATATAGACGTTGACTGTGTATATTGTATCCAAGATACAGTCCCTTTGACTGTTCATAGATGTCACTAAAACTGCTCAAAGATGTAAACAACCATGCATGAGCAGGGCCTATTAGACGGAGGGGGTACGACAGCCGATCAGTTCCAGTCATTCCACCAGGACGAAGGTACGCTGCTCATGTTGTCTGTAGTTCTACCATGCCTAGAAAGTCAATACCGCAGTTCGATCGCGTCCGCATTGTTACTTTGTGTCAAGAAGGGCTCTCAACAAGGGAAGTTTCCAGGCGTCTCAGAGTGAACCAAAGCGATGTTGTTCGGACATGGAGGAGGTACAGAGATACAGGAACTGTCGATGACAGGCCTCGCTCAGGCCGCCCAAGGGCTACTACTGTAGTGGATGACCGCTACTTACGGATTGCCGCTCGGAGGAACCCTGACAGCAATGCCACCATGTTGAATAATGCGTTTCGTTCAGCCACAGGACGTCGTGTTTCAACTCAAACTGTGCGCAATAGGCTGCATGATGCGCAACTTCACTCCCAACGTCCATGGCGAGGTCCAGCTTTGCAACCCCGACACCATGCAGCGTGGTACAGATGGGCCCAACAACATGCTGAATGGACCCCACGGAATTGGCATCACGTTCTCTTCACCGATGAGTGTCGCATATGCCTTCAACCAGACAATCGTCGGAGACGTGTTTGGAGGCACCCTGTTCAGGCTGAACGTCTTAGACACACTGTCCAGCGAGTGCAGCAAGGTGGTGGTTCCCTGATGTTTTGGGGTGGCATTATGTGGGGCCGGCGTACGCCACTGGTGGTCATGGAAGGCTCCGAAACGGCTTTACGATACCTGAATGACATCTTCCGACCCATAGTGCAACCATATCGGCAGAATATTGGAGAGGCATTTGTCTTCATGGACGACAATTCTCGACCTCATCGTGCACATCTTGTGAATGCGTTCCTTCAAGATAACGACATCGCTCGACTACAGTGGCCAGCATGTTCGCCAGACATGAACCCTATCGAACATGCCTGGGATATGTTGAAAAGGGCTGTTTATGGACGTCTTGACCCACCAACCACTCTGAGAGATTTACGCCGAGTTGTCGTTGAGGAGTGGGACAATTTGGACCAACAGTGTCTTGATGAACTTGTGGATAGTATGCCACGACGAATACAGGCATGCATCAATGCAAGAGGACGTGCTACTGGGTATTAGAGGTAGTGGTGTGTACTGCAATCTGGACCACAAATGCTGAAAGTCTAGCTGTATGATGGTACAACATGCAATGTGTGGGTCTCATGAGCAATAAAACGAGCTGAAATGTTGTTTGTGTTGATCTCTATTCCCTTTGTATTTAAAGGTTCCGGAACTCTTGGAACCGAGGTGATGCAAAACTTTTTTTGATGTGTGTATTTATTCTACGGTAAATTACATATTGTATCTGTAAAGCCATACGATAAATAAATAAGAGGCTAACTTAGAAATAAACACATTAGATTCAGCTGTTCGAATGAGCTGTCTCGGACGGTAAGGTCATGTGATGTGAATGGGTGAGAAGACATTACCAAACAGTTAAATGAGCCTGGTTATAGAGTAGAGTTTCTTAACCGTTTTACTCTCACGCTTCCCCTAAAAGTAAACGTAAAAATTCACCTCACCCTCTCTTTCACAAAGTAATCAATAATAGTTCAATTATGTAATTAATATTTTGTTTTACTTTCTCAGATGGTTACACGAAAATACTTAAGGAAATGTTATTTTTCAGGAAGACATTTTTCTTTCAGTGTTACTATCGAGTCACTTAAATCAAGGGTTCTCAAACTTTTTTGACACTCCCCCCTTCCGAAACATGAAATATCTAGCCCCCCCCCCCCTATTCTCATTTCCTTTCTTAGCACTTCTCATAGGCTACTTCCCACAAAAAATCACAGGATCTACTGTGTATGATACAGGCCGGACGTTTGTTTTAGACGAGTGAAAAATCTTAATGGAAGCCTGGAGGCGAGTTACTACAGTACCTGTGTTGTTATCAGCTGCCCCGAGCAGTCCGATGATTGACAAAGCTGTTTCACACTACTGCTGAAGTACAGTCATTGGCAAATATAATGACGTTCTGTTCGTAACTACATAACGTGAAATTCCACGTCACACAATACTTCGACGTGGACTGTACTGTCTGCTCAAGTCTGGAATTCCACTACATCAGATCGGTGGTGACAAGTGTGAGGCGATAGGGTGAGAAAACGAGTGTGTAAACTCACCCGCAGGCTTCAAGGTCAAGGCCAATCGTCTAAAACAAACGTCCGGCCTGTACTGCCTAACTAGGATTTCAACTACCAGTTACATTAATAATAATAATAATAATAATAATCCCGTGGGGGTTTCTGCCTGTTCCCCTATCGGGCGCGTCCCAGGTGGCGGATAGGGAGGCTCGCCGGACTTGTCAGGGGGGTTTGAGGGAAATAAAATACCTCTCGCGGACCAAAAACAGGCACAGCTTGACAACATCTTCAGCAACCTCTGAAGCTCACTACTTCAGTTGTAACCATGACACCGACATATATCGATGTCCCTACTACTTTCAACTTGTTAGCATGATGGAAACAACCTACAATATAACTACCCCAGGCCCTAGTAGACATACTAGTTATTTTTCTCGGTCATCGGATTCTGGGGGACCGAGAACATCATGCAGGAATGTATCGGAGCTTCCCAAATCTCTTCGCCCAAAATGCAAAACTTTCATTGGTAGCTTAAACATCAACACACTTCGGAAAACTGGCAAGTTAAAACAATTAACAGACATGTTGGATAACTTCAACATCCAAATTTTAGCACTACAGGAAACCAGATACACGGATGAAAATCATTTTGAATCAGGAAATTATAGAATTTATAAAGGCAAGCCAGCAATCTCCCTCCATATGAAGCCACTACAATTTGGCACTGGATTCGCTGTCAGAAAAAATATTATAAACTCAGTGCTTAACTTTTCCTCGCCTTCTGAAAGAATTTCAACACTATCCGTTAAATCAGGAAACAAAGCTTATACGCTTATTAATGCGCATGGACCCACCAACAACTACAATCGTAAAGATCCACAAAAGGTGGAAGACTTCTAGGAACTGCTGGAAGAAACTACAGCCATCATTCCAAATCATCACATAAAAATCCTATTGGGAGATTTTAATGCCCAAATTGGTAGAGAAAGGAAATTCAGGACCATTGTAGGACTATATCCAGCACACAATAGAACTAATAAAAATGGAGAAAGATTACTTGATTTTTGCAAAACCTTTGATCTCAAACTAACGTCAACACATTTCCTGGCACTTCCACACAAGAAAAAGACCTGGAGATCCCCTAATTTTCACTTAGGAGAATTTCAAATAGAACATGTGGCTATTTCCAAAAAGAATCAAAAAGAAATTATGAATGTCAAAGTCAAGAAAGGAGTCATTGACTCTGACCACCATCTATCCTTAATCAAGGTAAAATTTCAACCAAACAGGTCCAAACCAAAAATAACAAAAAATCTGCGCGTCGATCCAGAATTTCTTAAACAGAACGCCAGTACTTTCCAAGAAAGTATCCCTACTCACGATTCTTCTGGCTGGTTAGAACTCAAAGATGTACTTTCGAAAGCTTCTCAAAACATTGGCACACCACCCAGGAAACGCAAGCATAGGTGGTGGAACGAAACCTGTGACAAGGCTATAAACTTCAGAATTAAAGCCTGGCAGAATTGGAATTCTCACAAAACGGAACAGAATTGGCACGAATTCACCAAAGTACAGAAACAAACCTCTAAAATCATCAGATCTGAAAAACGCAAGTACGATCACTACAGATTGGCTGAAATTGAACAAGATTTTACTAAAAACAATACACGAAACTTCTACAAAACATTCAGAGAAGAATTATCTAATTATCAGGCACCCAGTCTTTGCTTCAAACGCCCGGATGGGACATTGGAAACAAATAATCAAGAAAATTGCAAACTTCTAGCAGATTATTTCAATGATCTTTTAAACTGTGAATCCCCTAAAGAACAACTCATCTTTGAAAAAAAAACATCCATCCAAGATTCAGAACCCCCAACATTGGAAGAAATTAAAGAAATAATCCATGGACTCAAAAATTATAAAGCCCCAGGGGAAGATGGTATAATTGCCGAAATGCTGAAGATAGGTGGTGAGAACGTAGCCCGGAAAATCCACTCAATTATTGAGAACATCTGGATCACCGAAGAAATACCTGAGGATTGGAAATGTGTGCTAATCCATCCACTGCACAAGAAAGGGGATAAAACCAACATCAATAATTATAGAGGAATTTCCTTAATACCAGTTATTTATAAAATTTTCTCCAAAGCCCTGCTCACTAGACTTGAGAAACAAACAGACCGTCTGATTGGAGAATACCAGGCAAGTTTCCGAAAAGGAAGATCATGTACGGAACAAATTCTTAATCTCAAAACTATCCTACAAATGCGCAAAACCAGACAGACAGTCATTATCTTTGTAGATTTCAGAAAAGCATATGACTCTATAGATCCTCAAACACTTTTCAATACTCTAGAAGAATTTCAAGTGGATAGAAAAACAAGAGAATTAATCAGACAAACACTAACTGGCACTACGTCAAAAGTTAAATTCCTCGGCGAAATATCTGAGCCTTTTACAATTAACACTGGGGTCCGCCAAGGAGACGGATTATCTCCGTTACTGTTCAACCTCGTACTTGAGAAGATAATCAGGACCTGGGAAAAGGAAACTAAGGGAATAACCCTTGGCAGACTACTCAAAGATAGAATTCATGTACATTGTTTGGCCTCTGCTGATGACATAGCAATCCTTTCTAATAACAGGCAAGAAGCAATTCATTCCATTGAAAAATTACATGAAATTGCCATCAAAACGGGACTTCAAATTTCTTATGAGAAAACTCAGTACATGGAAGGAGCCTCACGATACTTAGACGGATAACCTATGAGAACTAAATTCGGCAAAATCTTTCAAGTGAATGAATTCAAATATCTGGGAGAAATTATTCAGCCCTCTGGTTTAAACCGTGAAGCAAATAAAGAGAGAATTTCCAAATTACAGAAAGCTTACAGAATCACTTGGAATAGGTATAACAAAAAATCAATATCTCGGAAAGCAAAACTTAGACATTATAATACAGTAATCAAACCGGAGGCGTTATATGCATCAGAAACCTTAATCATTGGTGGCAAATCTTTAACCAAAGAGATTGAAAAACAAGAAAGGAAAATTTTACGAAAAATTGTTGGCCCAATTTTTATAGAGGGAATCTGGAGGAAAAAGTCATCCCAGGAAATATATCGCCAATGTGAAAAAATGTCTCATACTTTTCGGAAAAGACGATTGAAATTTTACGGGCACATTATCAGAATAAACAATGGCAGATTGACTAAAAGAATTCTCAACTTGGCCCTCTCACAAAAAAACAAGAACAGCTGGCTACGTGAAATTGAAACAGATCTCCAGGAAATCAACATTTCAGACAATATTATACAGGACAGATGCAAATTCAGAACCCTAATCGACAATCACCAATTTGAAGACAAACCCAACACCAGGGCCACCATAACTTGGACAGAAGACCGAAGAAAGGCGCTCAGAGAGAGGATGAAGAGATTTTGGAAGGAAAAGAAGGCCAACACATCAGCTAAACAGGTTCAACCGTGCTCCTGAGTCGGGCATAACGATGCAAGAATAATAATAATAATAATAATAACACACAATTCATTATTCTTAGAGCACATCAAAGTACAACAACGATTTGAAAAAAAAATGACTTGCATATGTATTACTTTTGCTTATAAAAATAAAAACAACTGCTGCACGTGCAGTTATTGGAAATGAGCAAATTTTGTTTATTGCACTAATTAGCTCTTTACCTGTGACACTTATGTTCTGTAATGCTTTTCATATTTGAAAGCTCGTGACTTATGAATGGCAATAGAAATAATATATACAATTTTAAACATTTCACTGTGAATTTGAAAAATGTTATGTTAAAACTCTTCACCCATGAAAAAGTAAAACAGGAGAATAAAATTGTACATGGATCAGAATTCGGTAATTCTCAGACACTTACGGAGTTAGTGTGATGTGTGAGCTTGAATTTGAGATGAAACTAAATCCAGTCATGGTTGGATGTTTGAAACAGCAACCCGCAGATCCCCTTCCGGCTGCAGCCGAGACCAATGCTTCGTCTTGACGGATGCCATTGCGGAAAATGTTGACTCACACAAGTAAGTTGAAGCGAAGGGTAATAACTGGTCCACTGCTTTTCTTGATAAAATGAGATATTCATTCCGAATCTGCACCCAAAAATTTTCACGATACTTCGACTTAAATTCATTTCGAAGTATTCTGTCACTTGAGAGTTCTATTAGTTCCTCCTGTTCTGCCGTAGACAGGTGGGCTGTTACGTTCGTTTCAAACGGACTGCGAATCCAGTCATTCTCAGTTGAAGGTTGTGGAAATCTATCCTCGAATTTTTGACGAAGGTTTCGAAGGTGTTCTACGACAATTCCACTAATTTGACAAATATCTAACTAATTTTCTTCCAGGAATTCATTCAGATAATGAAACATCTCACAGTTACCTTTGTCCATCTGGGCTTTCCAAAGTTCAAGTTTTCTCTTAGAATGAAAATATCACTATTTCATCCTTGAAGTGACACGTTAAATTCATTCAGTTTTTCAAATACGTCAGCCAAGTAGCACAGTATTAGAAACTATTTCTCATCCAGAAACAGGGTCGCGAGTGTAGTACCGCTGTCCAATAGGAAAATACGAAGTTCATTCTTCAACTCCACAACGCGATGAAGGACTCGACCACGAGACAATCAACGTACCTCCGTGTGCAATAGAAGCGAATCGTGTGTAGATCCCATCTCCTCGCAAAGAATGGAAAATAGCCGACTGTTTAAAGCTCTTGCTTTCACAAAATTTACAACACTAATTACATCGTTCAGCACTTTATTGACTTCCGGTTGTAGTACTTTTGAAGCCAATGCCTCCCTGTGTATCATGCAATGTGTGAATTTTACAGAATTAGTAACAGCACTCACTCTTGCTCTGAAACCCTTTTTAGTTCCAGTAAATGCCGACGACCCATCAGTACATATACCAACACAATTTGTCCATGATAGATTGTTGTCAATAAAAAAGGAATTCACAGGAGAAAAAATATCTTCGCCTGTAGTCCGCCCTTCCAGAGCTTTACAAAATAGAAAATCCTCGTACATTTCATTTTCATGACAGTAGCGTACAAAAACAAAAAGCTGGGCACTGTTTACGATATGAGTACTGTCGTCAAGTTGAAGGGCAAATTTTGGGCTATCATGAAGACGTGGTAGCAATTGTTTTTTTTATGTCAGAGGCTATTACATCAATACGACGAGTTACTGTATCATTTGAGAGGCATCGAATTCAAACACTCGCCTAACTTTTCTCCATGCATGATCGCGCACATCTTCACGGCTGCAGGAAGAAGTAATTTCTCACCAATAATATGTGGTGATTTCGATTTTGCAATTAAATAGGGTACCTCCAAGGATGCTCTTAGCGCTTTCTTAGGAACTGTTGCGTGCTTTTCTAGGAATCGAACATTTCCTTTTAGTTGTTGCTCGTGGCGCTTATAAAATGCTAAAGGTTTACTTACACAGTCTGGATGTTTAGTTTGCAAGTGTCTTTTAATTTTCACAGGCTTCAAACTGTCGTTTGCTAAAATCTCCAAACAAAGGACCCATTGAGATTGTTCCTGATTATTATTCGAAAGAACGCTGGTAAAGCCTAATGTCAGGTAATCGTCTTGATATTTACGAACTTTCACTTTGTGTGTAGAATTAATAATCCTGATGGGAGCAGAAGTAGACGCGGAAGAACAATGGACTTTGTTTAAATTCTAACCTTGTTCTTTTTCCGAAGGAGGGCAAGCACTATCACTTTCATGGGGTCTCTTTTTACCACTTCCAGTTATCCATGTGTAATGGCGTCACTCGTATCAGTTTATTGTAAAGTTGGCTAACCACGCACTAGAATCCACCTGTTCACTCACTGTCTTTGAACTGACTGGAAAGTCCTAGCTGAATTCGAATCGTCAATGGCAGAAATAGAAGAATCAATTTTCGGAATCCATTCTTGAACGCTGTCACATTTTCAAGCGGCTTATTGTCATTAAGTGTTTGGTAAGGAGATGTCACTGCGGGTGGCGAGTGAAAGGGAGCTGTGTGGGAAATGTTACTCGCCACCTTTTCTCAGAATTCCTGTTGACTGGATCTACTGGTCAGTTCTTGTGATATTAGACAGCAAAGGTACGAGTTTATTATTCTTGAATGGTCTTGGGAGCTACCTACCTATGATAGGTTCATGAATATGAGGATAGTAATATTTGTTACACAATATGAAATATAAATATAAATATTTCAATCAAAGCCGGTGCCCCCCCTTTATCACTCTCTGCGACCCCCACTTTGAGAACCCCTGACTTAAAGCACACAATGCCATTTAATGTGAGAATTGTTGTTGCTTCTTGCCAATGAGATCACAATTCGGGGTACAGTCTTAGATAATGCGATCCGCATGACATGCCTGCAATCCAACTGATTTCTTGTCTTTGTTTTCACGGACACCAAAGTTGAGAATCCTGATTTGCATAGGTATGTTGTTGTAAATGCGATCAGGATTGAAAGGGTATTGTTTTGCCAAAACTGGGTATGCGTCCATTTGTAGGCACCAAAATTCACCAATATCTTGACTGAAAAAACTTTGTTTCAGCAAACTCTTGTAGCTTTATGTTTTACTTCAGACTGGTGTAAATTCTGAAAAACAATATTGCAAAATTATAGAGGACAGTCGCACCTCCCCGCTAACTTCTTTGCAACTCCGCAGGGGAGGCACACCTCACAGGTTAAGAACACCTGCTATAGAGCATAAGAGAAGCAAAAGTAGACCTACTGTAGGAGGCGATGGTTCCGTTCAGTGTTCGTACAGGTTCATTATCTATGTACACGCGAGTAATCACGGCAAGCTAAGCCAGCTATGACTGGCGCAGATCGCGGGCGCGCGAACGTGGTCCAGCCGGTAGTGGCGCGCTCCGCTGACTCATATCGTTAATTCACTCGTGTTTTGTCATTCATATGGAAGTGTATCTGCAAAGCTTAGACGTTAGTGTTGCACGTTTTGTGAGTATTGTGATTACTGGGATTGTTGGTCATGCCTAGACACCAATTCACATTGCGCGAACGTGTGTACATCCATAATTCTTAAATGAAAAGCAGGAAATCTTGTTCTGAAACAAGACAAAAATTTGGAATCAAGTTTCCAGGGAGACCTGTGCCTAATGCCAGTACAATTATGAGGCTCGCTAAACGATTCAAGGAAACAGGCTCCGTAAATAAAAAAAAGAGTTGACAGACATTCTTTCATCAGAAGATTTCAGGTGTGTGTTACAAGAGAGAGAGAGGACAATTTCAGCACCGCCTATGAGCACTGTAAGTACACATTATTGAACATGTTTGGTAAATGTGTAAAAGTGCGCGCCAACACCGTCTGAAATGGGTACGCGCGCCCGCGATATGCGCCAGTCACAGCCATCTTAGCTAGCTGTGTTTACTCCGTAGTTTTCAAAGTGGGAGGGATGTAGAAGGGCCCCAGAGCTATTTGTTCATATGGTATCATCGCAAACTGGGACTTGTCGATTAGACTGGACGATAAACGGCAAAACAGTCTCAAATAATAATGATTTAACTAAAGAATGATGAATGATTTTGTGTAATCTCTTACTACGTTAATAAATTAATATTTGACTTTGTTAAGTTTGGCATCCTTCTTTTGAGTTAATGCTGGAATTGGGTTCACCAGCACAACAGCACGTGGAGATGAATTGATACCATCACATTACCGCGATCAGCTCAGCTCTCGTTGTATTCTCTCCCACGAGCTCTGTCACGGCTGTGAAATATTACACTATCTCAAAGCGCCTTCCAATTATGAAGCGATTACTAAACCGAACACGATTCCCTGACGAGCTGACAACACATGAGCAATGGAGATCAAGTTCACGTGTCCTTCCAATCTTTTATAAAAAATAACCTGTGGCTTGATGTAAGTTATAAGGTGCGTTCAAAATGTAACGAGCCGGGGGCATAATTACAGAAACCAGTACCTGTATGGCCCTGGCTGTTGAGGCACTTGTCTCACTGTGACACGAGGCGGTGAATGGCTGTCTCATAAAATTCCCTGGGCTGCGATGTGAACCAGTTCCGCACGTACAGCTGGACGTCGGCGTCCAAGGTGAATCATTGGCCCCGCAGAGCCCTTTTCATGGGACCAAACATGGCGTAATCACAGGGAGAGAGGTCTGGACTGTAATGAGGGTGGCCGAGAACTTCCCATTTTGAATTTCTGCAGGAGTGCCGCGACTGTGTTGGCCGTATGAGGTCGTGCATTGTCGTGGTGCGACCACAGCGGCTATGGCGTTCACTGTCGCTTGGCGGTCCTGGGTAATGAGTGCATCAGCCAGTTGGACGTTGCCATCGGTAATACAAGGGGTGCCCCAGACCGGGCATCATCGGCTAACGACACCCTTCCTTCCCTGAAGCGCTTGTGCCATGCCTTGACCCTTGCAAGGGACATGCAGTGTTCGCCGTACACTTGTGACATTCGGCGAAGAATGTCAGTTCCCCCTACTCCTTCCGCTGTCAGAAACTGAACAACACCTCTTTGCTCTTCGGTTGACGCCTCCATTTCACTGTTTGCGATGCGACTGGCAGCGTTGGAGGATTGATGCATGCTGCTGCTCGCTTTGTATCGTCACGTGACGTGCACGCCTGCTCTCTAGCGACGGGCTGTGACTTTCCATGCTCTGGTCGGAACCACACCTCGTTACACACGCCACGATTAGCCGATGTCGTCACCGGTTTGCGCATTCCAGCCTCCGGCTCGTTACTTTTTGAACGCACCTTTTATTTCCAACACGGGCTATGATGAATTTGGCAGTCAACTTCACTGACAGAGTTTTGAATTCCAATATTACCGGTTATATTGATTTTATTATATTTTTAAGGCAGCTCATATATTGCACTCGTACATTACAGGCAAATAAGTAATTGCATTTAGTGGAGGTTTGGAACATCGTTATCATGATCGTTAGATTTGTCTGACAGCCTATGTTACATTCCTGATTGTACTGGTGTATGTTCGTTACCAGCCTGAACAACCCATGGCCCTTGTACGTTTAAAATCTACTAGCGAATATTCTAGTTGTAAAGAGTACACTTAGCAAAATCTCAATCATGAATGCTATGACTGATTTATCCTTCGTATGAATAATCAGACTTTATCAATTCAGCTACTGGTGCAGTGGTCATTACTTCATAGGTATATCAGCGCGAAGTTAATTTTCTGGGAATATCACATACATTGTTAATTTATGAGCCTTTAAATGTGGTTTTCGGAGACCCTTTATAGTCGGGTGAAAAAGACTTTCGTACCCCACTCACACGTGAAAATTGCGTGAAAAAAATCGAGAGTGCCCCTTGACTCCCTTAAGCGCATTATACTGTATGTATTGGTGAATGTTACAGCTTAATTTGGTTCAGTGATAACCTTATAACCGTCTGGAAACTTTCACAGTAATGTAATAATTGGATTGCATTGCGTATTGCAGATATAGATGGACCTGTGAGATTCTGTTATCATGGTTACCATGTTGCATTCTTTCGTTATTCCATTGTAAATATACATGTTTTAAGGTATTTATTTAATTGTGAGGCATTTAAAGAGTAAGTGAGTGCATTTCGCTTACGCGTTGGGTTATGCTGAACCTGCAGGTACCCCATATGTGTAGGTTGGTGTTAATGGGACCTTATTTTCGGTACAAAACTGGAATGGAACCTTAGCAGAATAATATAGGTGGGCATACCTGATTAAAACACACAACCATCCAACAGTCAATATCTCGGCTATACAAAATATCAGTCACACAATAAACATAGACAAGAAATGCAACATGGATGATTTGGAGAAAGTCGAGAGACGTATCCTTCGAAAAATTCATGGGCCAAGATTGGTTCCAGGTGGCTCTTATCGACTTAAAGCAAACATCGAACTATACCGTCAGTTGGAACCAGCCACCACTAACTTATTATGCGACGGAGACAATTGAAATTCTACGGGCACCTCTTCTACATGGGGAAAGATAGAATCACCAACAAGATCTTCAACTAGATTAATGGCTACAAGACTGACAGCTTGTGGCTTAATGAAGTGAAACAAGGCTTGCATAACGCTGGAATTTAGACTGTGATATTCTTAACTGTTCCAAATTGTGTGATAGTGTTAACTCTTAGTCCCCACCACCCAAAGTGATTAAGGCCCGACCACCCCTCACACAGGAGAGGAAGGACAACTTATTGGCTGGAGAACAAAGAAAGCGTCGCAGAAGCGCTTCTTAGTGGGCGTAAATTACTAATAATAATAGACCTGAATATGGCTCCCATCCTTCTTCAGATCCTGGGTACACAAAGATTGATGTTTTGTACTTCAATATTCTTCTTCTTATTATTATTTCTTCGATTCGGCTAACTAGGGACCACGTTAGTTCAACTGCCTCTTCTTCCGAGCTCTATCTACCGCCCAGTGTTCCCGCATTCGTCTCCGGTGTTGTTCTTTTCTCTCTTGGGACCACGCCTTCCCAGTCTTCAGCTTCGGCCTTTCCTGGAAACTTTTGTGTGTACGTAGTTTTTCCTGAAGTGGAACACGCTCCTGGATATCTTTAGGGGAAATTTCCGATACCTCCACGCATGTCTGCGCAGGCTCCCCAGAATCCGAAGGCCTGCATGCTTCATTCAAGGTGAAGGTGGATTGGTTACCACCTGGGGTAGTAGCTTCTGCTGAATTTTTCTTCGTGTTTTGAACAGTTGCAAAACTGTAGATTGGGGTCAGTGATATTTCACACTGACCAAAATACTACCAAGGTTGTGAGCTTTGGAGGGCCTCATGATGTCTTCAGGCTAAGAGCAGGCATTTCCTCCTACTCGAAAAAGGCGTGGTTTTCCCGCCAATACTCGGGTGGCTGATTGCAGTGGTCACCCACTGGACGATGGGGTCGCCACATCCCTACGCCTTTCTACTTCATTCATTTATGTATTTATTTATTTATTCGTTTCTTATTTACTTTTCTTATGCTCGTTGATCAAAATGGAATGTTCAACACCTTACTTCCATGTGGTAAGGAATCACGGTTAACTACATGTGTAAGAAAACCAAATATTTTTGAAACTACCGTATGTCATATGAATCAGTACGTGACAATTAATTGGCCAGTGTTTAGTGTAATGGGATGTATAATTATTCATGTTTCGTCATTCATATTTCCCTAATGTTGACCACATATTATGGAGTTTGACTCAATTTGTTTACTGACAAAATATATTCAATAATATTCCAACTATCCGGTATTTTAATTACCCCTTTAGCATTTTAAAGATTATTCAGAGTTGAGTTAAGAAACAAAATTAATATACTTTGGGCACTAAAGAGGCCCAATATTTGAAGGGCGTTCCGAATATGGAAGCTGTGTTACAAATCGAGAACACCTTGTCATAACGAATGTCAACGCATTGGCTATTCTTCCACATAGTCACCACCAACATTGATATACGTACAGTATATCTCGTACCATGAAATCAATTTCAACAAAAAATCTCTCGTGGTAAGATTCGGCTATCAGGACGTTCTTCACGGGTGAAATGTTTCCATACCATTGAGGCGGCCTGGTCTCCGGTTTAAGTGGTACTCGCAAGTCCCATCCGCCGTGATGATCCTGAACAGGAAGGCTTTTCCCTTGCAATCGTTCGAGGTTTATTGCTATTTTTGCAGTCTTGTAATAAGGAAGGGGTAAGCTTCCCTATTTCTTAGCATTCGTGAATCTTGTGGAGGGCTTGAGCACATCCAACACTCAATGTACTGTAGATGCGGCATCACACACAGTTACGCGCCTATTGGATAACCCAGGAAAGGTGGCGCTCGTTGAAATAATACAAAGTGAGAGGTGGCGGGGGGAAATAATTAACCCCTATGACGGAATTTGCTCTGATAACAAACAAGAAGTTCCGTGAAGAACTATACAGCCTACTTTTCATGCCAATAATTATTCTACAGTATATGAACCTATCTGGAATAATGACGAAATTAAGTTGGTAATATCGATATATCTAATTAGTTCAAAATATACCTGGTATAATGTAGCCTAATAGAGCACTACAGTTGGCAGCCCTGGTGACTGAATATATTCTTAGTTCCACCTCTTAAGGTACAGAATACAAAATTTGGTTGAAGTCCAATGGACGTTACATGCAGTTGGACACTGGATCTATCAGCACGCGTAAAAGCATGTTGCCAACAATACCATGCGTGTGCTGGTTAGAAATAATCTGAATTATTATGGTATCTTGTTGTGCCAATTTTGGATGAAATCCATTTGTTAGTATAGGAGTTACATGTATTTTAAAATTTTACATATCAGCAGGCATAGAATCATGTTGGCAGCACTGCCTTGTATTAATTACTCCAAATTAATCTAGAATGTCAGGGGCTATACGTGTGCAAAGTATAGAGCTGTTGGCTTGCATACTTTCTGATATATTGATATTAGGGTAAAAAGAATATAGACAGCATTTGTTAACAGTTGGCAGCCCTGATTGCTATTAACAATACTTATAGTCATATCTGTTACGGTACACATAGCACATACGAAATTTGGTTGAAATCCAACTGATAGTATAGAAGTTACATGTATTTAAAAATTGGTACTATCAGCAGGCTTATAATCATGTTGGTAGACCTGACGTATATAAGTTACTCCAAATTAATCTAAAATGTCAGAATATACGTGTGCATAGTTTAAAGCTGTTGGCTTGCATACTTTCTGATATATTGGTATTTGGATAAAAAAAAATAGAGAGAGCAATTATTAACAGTTGGCAGCCCTGGTGGCTCTTAAGAATACGCTCAGTCATATCTGTTTATGTACAGATATTACATACAAAGTTGGTTGAAATCCGATTGACAGTGTAGAAGTTATATGCATTTAAACATTGGACCTATCAGAAGGCTTAAAATTATTTTGGCAACACTGTCATGGCTGGCCTCCTGGAAATTAAACTGAAATAGTCTTATCTACATGTGTTCCAATTTTGGAATAGCTCCCATGCATACCTTGCAAGATATCCAACATGGAGCTCAAATTTCTAGTGCGTTTTTTCAGCAGTTGGTAGCACTGACATCATTTTCAAATATGGACGTGAGCTATTCCGGTGCACATCTTTACTCATACTAAATTTGGTTTTGATTGCTGCAGCCGTTTAGGAGTTGATAGAGGGGGGGGGGGGACACACACACACAGCCAGACAGACAGACAGACAGACAGAAGGACAGACAGACAGACAGACAGACAGACACACATTTTCCCGGATCGATCTCATAAGTCTACATTTTCCTCATTTTTGCAAAATGTGAAAAGTAGGCTAAAAATACTAAGTTTTGTGTATCATACATTGATGTATTGCGTTTATTAACTCAATTTCATGATATTTTATTGAAAATAAATTCATATTAACTTCACTGCATAGGCTACCAAACAATATACCTGCATCCATAGATACCACACTAGCACAGGTTATGAAACAATTTTACACGCCTAATAAGTAAACGGAGCTGAGCCCAGTAGGTAAATGAAACACCAAGGAACAATCCAACCAATGTTTACAAAACTTCCGAAAAAACAGGCTTTCAATAGATCAACTATGGGGGTCTCTCACACTCACTGCTTGACAATAATCCCTGATCCCTCTTTCTAAGAATGATCACCTTTCACTACAATGTTACTTACCTCAGACTAACTGTAACGAATGTGGGGAGAGGTATGTGGCCGCCAAGGTCTCTATGTTTAGAAACAAGCACACACTAATAACATAAATTTGTGCCAGGTCACAAAATACCCCGCGTCACCACTCCCGGGTTCACGCCCTTTACTGTACTCCAGAGGTGTCCATACAGCAAGCCGACTCCACGCCAGCGTGCTTCTGGTGCATAAGGACTTGCAGCGATAATGGAGCCTCTCTATGTCTGTCTCTCTCGCTCGCCTTCCCGTCTCGCTCCCTCCCGTACTGCCTTCGCTGTGTTGTGGTTGATCGATCGAACGTCAAACGGTAATCAGTATATTCTAAAAATGAAAACCAATTGAAACAAAACTAGATCAAGGGAAAAACAAGTGGTTCCGTGAAGAACTAAAGCCTATTTTCATATATCCTACTTATGTTAATTGCCACTATCAACACAATTTCAGTTTGATTGCTGTAATAGATTCGTAGATATTGAGAACCATCGAATATTACGGATGGTCACCATGTTGGATATTTATACATGTAGATCTTAGAGTTATGTGCTATCACATGAAGATTATTGTGTACGTGTAGTATTTAAATTTCAATCGCATGCTTAGGACACAATACGTAAAAACGAGATACTAAAATTTCGCACAGCTGCCATATTGTGGCTATGAAAACAATTAAAATAAGTTAGATGCCGGTGGATTAACATTTGTATAAGCATTTACCATACCTAGTTTCATATGTACTCGGATGATTAAATCGCAAGAAATGTCCATTTAAATATATGTATTTCGCGTCACCTCCATGTTGGATTTTTGCCCACCAGGTTATTGAAAGTCCTATAGGTGAACTTATGTCCATAGCCTCATTGAACATAAAAACTTTCTCACAAGCCTATTTTTTCGTAAAATGAAAATAGGCTAAAAGTGAAAACAAATTGAAAGGAAACTAAAACTAGAAAATAAAATACCACAATAATGTGACCGAAATTCCAATGCCTTAAATGAGTTCCAAGATCAATTATCAGTATTTCTGACTGTTTTAATGCCAAGGACGTAATCTGCAAGTACTGGTAGGAAGAGGAACGCGGGAAACACAATGTACAGTAGAAGTGTTGGACAACCAAATTCCGTACGCCAGAAATACCAACTTGACTCGGTCAGACACGGCGAAGAGCTGGTTTGACACTCAGCGCATGCGGCAGTGCTTCTCTGTTTTCACACTGCCCGTTAGAATTCAAGAAGAATAGTCATGGCGATGTGTTTGAAACTTATATTTGAACGAACATGGTATTTTAAAACCAAGCAATTTTCGCAATAATATTTATGGACATAAATTGTTTAAACAAAATTGATTGTATATTCGCAGTGACCAGGTATGTATTCCTGGATTAAACGTTACTTCAATTCTTTAAACTTGATGACGGTGAGTTTATACACGTGTAATTTTTACAGCAATTCTGTTCATGACTAGCTCTTTTAATAGACACATCTGTTTACAAGAATAAGTAAATCCTCATTATTCAAACCATTTATCTTTTTCTTAAGACGTTGTTTCTGAACGAAGGTTGACGATCCACCTCTTGACATTGCAACAATGTCATCTTCGCATATGCTTGCCACGGTGGGTGTGAGGTTGTCGTGTCGGGCTACCAACCCCAAGCTTGCAGGTTCGGTCCTGGCCGTTGTAAGTGATTTTTGTAAGGCGACAAAAATAACGACACGCATGTCATACGTTGTTGACATGTTAAAGAACCTATTTGAATTCAATAGGCCTTGTTCATAATGGCAAAATTGATCTCGGGATTTTCCGCCAACACAAGAAGTTCCTGCATTCTCTACTAGAAAGCGCTATAGTGTCAAGGAACTTAGATATCTAACCTCCTTGACATTCATAGCGCTCCAAAGATCATGAAAATTAGATATCAAACTGTCCTTTGGGCACAAATAACAAAGCTTGCATCCGGCACCCGCGGATATCTTTGGATATCCTTCAGCCACGAATCTCTTCGTCTAACAATAGACCTTTACCATGAATTTTGCCTTCAATAATAATTAGTTGTAGTAACTGGTATTTTTCGCCTTTCATTACATGCCCCATGTGTTGCGTTGTTGTATTATAAGCAGTAGTTCTCTTTGCTTTTCCACCCTACGAAGGACCTCGGTTGATTGGCTCCTTAGTTTAGGGGCTGCGACAACGTGGTCATGGAGTCCCGTGTACTTTGGGTATCCGTATGATAACCGGTGTTAATTGAGATGGCTGTATCAGTGTGTGTTATCTGTTTTTAATCCAAGTAAGGACTGCAGACATTCGATTTTTCAAGTAGTTCCAACTTTTGCTACCAAACGCCACCGTCAACGACCAACTAGTTTTAAACTTTGTTACTAGATGCCACCGCAGTCGGCTCCGGACGACGAACGTTGGAACCTAAGAGCGTTAGTCAAATATAACCTATAATTTAGTTTCACACAAGTGGAAGGTTCTTTATCATGCCATAAATCTATGACATGGGACCGCCGGCTTTACTTCCCCTCCGAAGGAAGGCAGACTGAGGGATTTTAACGCTGTTAAAATATTCGACGACTTCGGCAAGGTTTGGACCCGCGACCTTGGGCATAGAAGCTCAGCATGCTACCAACTACGAAGTCGTCCGACGAAGGACCTCGTTATTCGAAACGTTCAGTATCCATAATATACAGTACGTAGGATACGTCTGTACAGATACATTTCAAATGCCACAATTCGTTTCTCAGTATTTGGGAGTCCAAGCTCCACACCCGTAAGGAGGACATAGAAAATGTAGCAACGAATCATTCTGCTTGTCAGTGGTAAGCTGAGGTCTGATCGTATGAAGAATGTTCTCATTTTGATGAATTGTTTCCGGGCTTGTTCAATAATTCTAGATTTGAGTCGTCCAGTTGCAAAACTCGTTTAATCCACTTGTGAATAAGAATCATTTTCATGAGAAACGTTTCTCTGGACTTTGCCTCACGTATCTTTTGTGTTTCTTGTTTTCTACTTTTTTCTTTTTCCTCTGTGTTTTTGGTTTTTGGTTTTGTGTTTGCTTTGTGCTTTTGCTTTTGAATTTTCCTTTTTGCTTTTCTTTCTTGGTTTTGTCTTTGTATTCTGCTTTTGCTTAGTCTTGAATTTTGTTTTTTGCTTTGTGTTTCTTGCTTTTTTGTTTTCTGCTTTTGTTTTTGAATTTTGCTTCTTGTTTCGTGTTTTTGCTTTTTGGTTTTGTGTTTGTTTTCGGGAAAATGCAAATAAAACAAAACAAAATAAAATAAAACCAGATGAACAGAACAAAATAAAAACAAGAACAAAATAAAATAAAACCAAACAAAGCAATTTAAAACAAAATAAAACAAAATTTAAATAAAAGAAAAAATAAATTAAATTAAACAAAATTAAACAAAATAAAATAAAATAAAATAAAATAAAATAATGAAATACATTATTTTACGACATGATCCTTATTCACAAGTGGATTAAACGAGTTTTGCAACTGGACGACTCATTTGATCTCTCTCTTTGAGGCACATTGACTGCCCAAAATATTGCCGAAGTATTTGAAGGAGGATACTTGCTAAACTGCTATTCCTTTTATTGTGAGATTTATTTGGTTGTTTCTTTTAGAGAATACCATAATCTTGGTCATGGAAGGGTTAATAAATAGGCCGGTTTCCTCGCTATATTGAAGTAGTTGATTTATCATGCGATCTTTTCGTTCAACCTGCTCATGTTAATAGGCTCAAAGCTTTGTTGTTTCATTATTGTTGTTTCGTCGTTGAAAAACCATTTTAAAACTTAATAAACAATCATTAATTTACTTCTCGTAATTATTCGTGTAAGATGGCGTAAAGTAAGTGTACGACTCCATTGCGACAGTCATTTTAAGAAGAGTCGAATCAACTTCTTCATGAAGTGCCTCAGCTGATATTGTGAAATCATTTCTTACACCATGTGCCTAAATCGATCCGTCACTTCATGACGAAACGCGTCAGATATTCCAACTATTCCTTTTTAGCCTACTTTTCACATTTTGTAAATACGAGGAAAAGTTGACTTATGAGATCGTCCAGGCAAATGTGTATCCGTCCATCCGTCTGTCTGTCTGTCTGTCCCCCCATGTCAACTCTTAAACGACTGCAGCTATCAAACACAAATTTGGTATGAGTAAAGATCTATACTTGAATATCTCACGTCCATATTTGAAAAAAATTCAAATTAAGAAAGTTCTTTGAAAAAAGTAGAGAAAATATATTGTATCCCGTCGACATAATGCTTTATGTTTACCAAAGCAGGTTGCCAGACGGCGGTACTTTGTAATGATTGTATTGTAAATAATTTCAAAAGTTTCAAAATAAAAAATAAAACCTGAGTGTGCTATTCACCTGTTCGACGCCGTTAGCAAGGCAGTAATCGAGTTATGTCGCGTAGAAATCTACTATGTTTCAAAGATAGTTTGAGATTATTGACTGTTTCTTATGATTAAGGCTCTCAGCCATCACAAGGGATTCTAGCAAATTGTAGGAACGGGACATAGAACAGCTTAGTCATTTATACTTAGAAAGACCCGCCTAAGCTCTATGCTGTGGTTTGTTGCTTAGGCTGTATTTGGAACAGTTCTTCCCGGCCCTGAGCCGCGTGGCCCAACTGATTGGCTTCCGCTTGGCTTTGCACGTTAAAAACTTTGAATTGTCCAAAATCCTGAATTAAACCCGACTATAAACCATTGATGGCCTAAAAAATGCTAGGGCCAAGAAAAAACTAGGAAAAATTTTGAATTATACAATTTTGACTTATCCATGTTCCACTGTATATACATGAAAAATGTGCAGTTTTGTCCATAAGTCTCTGCGTGTCTAACGTTTACAGGGGTGGAACCTGCCCTTTGTGTGTCAATTGTAGTGTTTCCTTCATGTAAAAGAACCGACTTGTGTGTATGTTTGTGATGTATGTGATATTAGTGTATGTTATATTCCTGGTGAAAGTTGTTATCCACGTCCGAGCGTCCTTGCTCGGGAAGGTGAATACTTTCGCCCTGTCACTAAGGCGTAGGACCCTGAAACCCATTGAGGTGCTTCTTTACTATTTTCCAGGGGAGTTTGTAGCAAAGTAAGTCTGGGCCTACTTTCACCGTATTGCCTGGATATTGGTCTGAGTGTGCCTGTGTCTGAGGGGCTGATTGTGCTCCGTGCTACCCTAGCAGTGTTTATAGGGGTGTGTGTATTCCTGACTGCCCGGCCTCGTGGAGTAGGTAATAATACCTTTCTTATACCCCGTGTACTGTGTTTTTGTGGCTGGTCAGTGTGCACAGGCGTGCGTTTTGCACCCTGATGGGCTGAAGGCAACACCCTCTTATGCATTTGCACCCGGGGTACACATGCTGGTGCCCGCTTCCATCCTGGCAAAATTGCCCTTTGAACTAGCGAAAAGGCCGTGTAATTGCCTGTGATTGCCTTGGCGATGTATTGGAGTGTCATCAAACCGATTTCTGGCCTATGGCCACGGTAGACTCCTGCCCTTGTGTTTGCCTATGTGTGTAGGCTTGTGTGGGCTTAATGTGCTGTGGGGCGGGCTCTACGTTCTCAGCCCATGACATATTTACCTCCCGTTTTCTCCCTGTGTTATTATGTGTGCCCGATAGTCCTGGCGTCAACTCCCTCTCGTTCGTCCGTTCCGAGGGGTTTGGCGTAAGTTCTGTCCTTCGGTTTGGCAAAATTGCCTTCCGCACCGACGCTGAGGGACGTGTGTTGATGTGACCTTGGCCCTGTAGTGTGTTGGAGCCTAACCTGGCCGCCTTCTGGACTGTGGCCACGGTGAACTCCTTCCCCTGTGTTTTGTAAGTGTCTGAGAGGGACATCCTCGCAAATTGCTGCGTTAGCGTATCTACGCTTATGTCCTCTCTAGGCTGAGCTTGTGGCCCTGCCATGAATTCAAAAATGGCCTTGTTAGCCTGGAGCTCCCTATACTCTTCCCAAATTTGGGCGTATTGCCTATTGAGGCATATGGTCTGTTCGGCAACTTTGGTGCCATTAGTCCCTATCCGTTGGTGTTCCCTAATTATTGTTTCCCATTGCTGGAACATGAATTCGTGTCGGCAGTGTAGTTGCCAGTGTGCCTTAATGATTTGTGTACGGAGGGTGGGGATTTTCGCTCGAATCTTGCGATTCTTAGCGCTGCGGAGTGGCCGGACAAGTGCCCTTATAATTCGCATATACTGGGCGTGCAGGAGCTGTTGAAACCTTGTGAGGTAGTCCTGTCTTGTCTCAAAGACCTTGTGCCAGGCAATTAACTCCTGGTATTCCCCAATGTTCCTCAGCACAGCTAGGCGGTATAGAGGGGCCATGCTGAATCAAGTGTATGTATATATAAAAAGAAACTGTGTATGCTTGGCAATGTATTATATCTCTGATTCTTTCCAGGGGGTGGGGGGTTGGTTTGAAAAAAAATCCCCTGTGTAGCTAGGGTGAAGGAGAAACAATGCCTTCTGTGAAAAAAAATCAACTTTTTCGCTTGGCTGTGTGCGGTACGGGCCGTTTCTACCACGAGGGCTCGTTGTATGAGTCCTACCCTTATTGTGCGTGGTAGCAGCGCCTCCACCAATATGTTTTAGATCCCTTAGTTGGGGGTAGTTAGGGATAAAACACTTGTGTTACTGTGATGACTTGGAAAGTAGTTCCTGGGTGAGAGTAGCTTCCCGTAGCTGGGAGAACTTACCAGTGTAGTGTGTTGTTCAGTGTTTAAACGCTAGGGGGTGTTCCTGCAAAGATGCAAGTGTTGATTAGGGGATGGACCTCTAAATGCAGGCTACTATACCGGCCTGCGAGCTGGACGGTGTGGGTAATGCAATAGGAGTGCTGATGTCAGCGGCTCGACGTTATGTAGTCGAGTCGCGTGCGGGAAACACAATGGAGTCTGACCAAGCAATTACTGGCTACTACGGTCACGGACAGTCGTGACGAAGGTCAGGAAGGGTATGAGGATCTGAAGAAGAATGTAATTAGTAGTAATTAGTAATGCAATGTGTAACTTACTGACCAAGTGTTTATTGGTCAGTGAATGTAGTTCTGTATGTCCCTTTTGGGGGAATTTAGGCAATTATGCAAGTAGAGTGTACAAAATTATGAGTGGGTGTTCACAAAGTAAAGGATTCTGAGCACTTTGCTGAGTCTCACCTGATGATGCAACTGGAACAGACGTCGGCTAGGGCCTTCGGCGACGCACGCAGTATAACAGATAATGGCTCCAAAAAGGACTCCGTTCTTATAGTTCTCGGCGTTGCGTGTTCAGCATTCCGTCGACGTAGCTGCCCCAGTTAGTTGTTGTGTAGATGTTTATGTATGTGTCGCAAGTAGTTGGCTAACCTCCCAAGCTGGGTGGCTGCCTCTTGCTGTGTAAAGGTAATGTTCTGGTCTTATGATGTTGCCAGTTAGGGTGGTTTTAGTAAGAGATGGGGGGTGGCTTTCAGGGGGTACAGCCCCCCGGGCCTGTACACAGTGCTACAAACTGCTGAAAAATTTCAATTGAAATTTGAGTTCTAAGTTGGATATCTCAGAAGTTATCAATGCGAACTGTTCCGAAATTGGCACACACAGAGATAATAACATTCCAGATTATTTTTCAGGAGACCATATATGCCAGTGTTGCCAACATCATTCTGAGCCTGCTGTTAGGTTCAATATTTAAATGCATGTAACTTCTTTACTATCATTTGGATTTCAACCAAATTTCGTTTGAGCTTTGTATAGGTACCATAACAGATATGACTATGCGTATTCCTGATAGCCAGCAGGGCTGCCAACTGTTAATAAGTGCTCTTTCTATTTTATCCTAAATCCAAAATATCAGAAAGTATGCATGCCAACAGCTCTAAACTTTGCACACGTAGAGTACCTGCCATTTTAGATAAATTTGGAATAACTGATACATGTCAGTGCTACCAACATCAGTTCAAGTCTGCTGATAGGTCAAATGTTTAAATAATTGTAGCTTCTATATGCCTACTAACAAATGTATTTCATCCAAAATTGGAACAATAATAGATTATAATATTTTATAATAATTCTGAGCAACACAAACATGACATCCAGGCGAACATGATTTTACGCTCGCTGATAGATCCAATATAACATTTCATTTCTGATATATAGTTTAAACATTGGCATGAATCATAGATTTTAAGAAAAGTAGCCTTTTTGTTCGTCGCGGAACTACTTATTACATCATAATATGTAGGGTTTTCATGAAATGGTGGATTTCAGTATCTGCCTACGACTTACAGTATACGCAACAGCAAGTAAATAAATAAATAAATATATCCCTATTTACAAAACCATTGTATTCTAAGCTACGTTATTGTGTTGTACTGTTCAATTAGATTGCGAAAAAAAATATTCCAAGTGAGTAGCATTATAGACGCAAAGATAACTCGTAGAAATGAATACACACAGTAACAAGGCCAACGAGAAGTACTGGCCCTAGTGCGCTTTCGTGACGTCAGCAATGTAGTACTGTTGCACCATTTCCGGTAGGGTTATGTATGACGGGTACATAAACCGTATTGTCTACAGGTTGCTGAAATCACACAATACATTACCCATACGGTATCATATCAGAAAACACGCTGTAAAAATCAATGACCCAACACAACCATGGCTTCTGGCAAAACATACATGGTAATTACAACTGAAGTCTTACACTGATCAATCTTATGCAGTCCAATACTTAGCCACAATTTACTTATTTATTCATTACTCTAAGTAGAACCAGTAGATCACTTATTTTCAATCGTTGTATTTGATCACAAGGTAATAATTTTCAGGATATGTTATCTTACCCTGGTGGTTGCTTGTTAATTATGTGGAATTACTTGACGGTTAAAAAACGTTCAGGAAGGTTATGAAAAGTGCCGGACAATGTATGCATGTTTAACTCTTATAGTTGAAGGATATAATACACAAATGTATCAAACGTTTTTGTAATAGAAATATATTCACGAACATAATATTCTATGGTCTTCGTTTTACTGCCGGTGTGGAGGTCACCTTGTATTCATCATTGAATCTGTATAAATGTTGGTATTCATTTACCACTTGTATTCATAGAAGGTATTGATATGAGTCGTTAATCGGTGGCGAGTGTATTCCGCAGATATCTTCTATAAACGTATTAATTTATGTTCCTCCCCTTAAAACAACAATAACTAAGTAATACTTTCACTGCAAGTTTCTTTGATCTAATTATACTCATGTCCACATAAGTTACTCACAATGAAAGTCACAGGCTCTACAACTCAACTTACTGTACTCGTTGCAGCTATTAAAGACACAACAAATCCTTGAATCCTAGTTCGAGTGAATTTTTGTTACGAGTAACTTCAACATGTAAATAGGTTATATATAGCAGGCGTAGTTTTGTAAACCAATACAGTATAATTTATCGTGCTTGAAAACACATGGAACATCTAAACTGGGTCCATTTCAAGAATATTGATATAAAATATAGCATTTCTGCTGCTTATGAATTGCTCTCGACTTAAACGTACAAGCACCATCAAGCACTACATTGCCTACGTCACAAGAGGATTAGATTTACGCGCCATGGCCTGTCTTCCTCGTTGGGCGTGACACAGTAATTAGTGACGCGTTTTTTTCTGTAGTATATAAAGATGCCACCTTGGCAACGACGAGCAGAATTTCGAATATCTTTTGAAACCAGTTTCAAATATTCCTATATCCGTCGAACTACATCATATATTATTTAGTTTGTTTTTAATGTTTCGATAATTCAACTGTGAGTGCTAATACGTCAAAACTGAACCAGCAGTAAGAACAAATACGTGAAACAAATGCAAGCATTTGTACAGCGGTTTGAGGGCAGTAAGCACACAATGCCGTATATTGTGTTTTGTTAGCACGACTTTAATTAAACGTTTGAAAGCTCTGAAATACTTTTAACGCCCATTCTACCTCGTACCGTATCCATATAAGCACTCCCAAGTTGTTAGCTTCACATTATAAGCGGCAACGAGGAGGATGATATGCTACATTCACTATGCGAACTTCTTCAGATACGGATCACGTAATCAACTAACATGCTCAATATTTACAGAGTAGATGGGGTGTAGTCAGACAAATGATAGCGTATTTAGAAACCCTTCCCGAGTTGAACCCGCCGCTCGTTTAGCCTGCTCGATCATTCCGACCACATTCTTTCTCTCCTTTTTGATTATTTCTCATTGGTCAGCGCATATTGGACGCACTGGCAGAGTGCTGACAGCACGAAGTAAGAGGATCTCACTCAGTGATTAAAGACACATTGCTGCTGAGATATTTGTTTAAGCGTATGGCTGTTAGTGCCGGGCGTGTCCAAGGACAAGTTCGGCTCGCCAGAGTTTGTAGCTGCTTCTATGCGGATAACCATGGGGTGAGCTACATGTACCATCACGTGTGGAGTGTTGTCTAGGGAGGAAAGTCTAAACGTAACGGCGAAGAATTAGAAGGTAGCGGCTGTGGCCTATAGTTAGGGACCAACCCCGGCATTTGCCTGGAAGGAATATGGGAAACCGCGGAAGACCATCTTCAAGACTGCTGGCGGGGGGCTTCAAAACTCCTCGCCTCCCGGGTGTGAGCGAATGCCTGCAGCCACGCCATAACGACCACGGCTAACTCATCCGGTGCCTCCGAGTTTATTTAAAACATAGAATGAGGTGAAGGGGAGTTTGTACACTTGTCAGAAGACACTGTAAATACGTCATTGATTTTATTATTTAATTATTTCATTATTTGAACAAGATGTTCAGTAAAGAACATATAGCCTACTTTCTCCTAAAAGCATGGGTATTGTTATAACACTTTTTCCTTTTCAAGGAGTATGATTGAAAGTTGGTTGTAGTAGCTTGTTGAAATACCACGTGCTATACGGACATTACACATGAATAGGAGGTGCCCTTTGCTAAAGCTACCTCTGTTCCAAATTTCGTCCAATTCGGTTTTACCGTGTTTGAATTGATAGGGGGAATCGATTTGTACACATGCATGGCCGCCATAAGCACACTATTGTACTGATGAGCTTGTAGCTTGGTCAAATAACGCTTCTCACTTAAAGGTATGATGTTGCAAAACGTGGTAGAGATCAGACGATTTGGTTGGTCGTAATTGGATTTTAGGTTTTTACATTTGGGTGGCAACCATTACGGTTCTGTCAAGATGGCGGTGATATAAATCATGAAACTGAGGTGCCCTTTACAAGTGCTATCTATGTATCAAATTTCGTTCAATTCGGTTTCACCGTGTTTGAAAAGATAGGGTAAATTGATTTGCACACATACATGGCCGCCATCCGCACATTATTGGGCTGATGACCTCGAAGTTTGGTCAAAACATATTTTTATACATAAAGGTAAAATGTTGCAAAATTTGGTAGAGATTAGATTATTAGGTTGGACGTAATTTGATTTAAGCTTTTAACATTTGGGTGGCTGCCATTACGTTTCCGTCAAGATGGCGGCGATATAAAACAAGACACTGAGGTGCCCTTTGCTAGTGCTACCTCTGTACCATTTTTTTTTTCAATTCGGTTTCACTGTGTTTGAATAGATAGGCGGAATCGATTTGCACACATACATGGCCGCCATCCGCAATGTATAGGGCTGATGACCTTGCAGTTTAGTCAAAAGATTTTTCATACATAATGGTCTAATGTTGCAAAATTTGGTAGAGATCAGATGATAAGGTTGGTCGTAATTTGATTTAAGCTTTTAACATTTGGGCGGCCACCATTACGTTTTCGTCAAGATGGCGGTGATCTGAAACATGTCGCTGAGGTGCACTTTACTAGTACTACCTTTGTACCAAATTTTGTTCAATTTGGTTACACCGTGTTTGAATTGATAAGGGTAATCGATTTGCACACATACATGGCCGCGTTCTGAAAACTATTGGGCTGATGGCCTTGTAGTTTGGTCAAAAGACGTTCGCCATATGATTATATGTAGTTGCAAAATTTGGTAGATATCGGTTTATTAGGACAACGAGGACACGAGGTGGCGTCG
Source organism: Meconema thalassinum (assembly GCA_946902985.2). Classification (NCBI taxonomy): domain Eukaryota; kingdom Metazoa; phylum Arthropoda; class Insecta; order Orthoptera; family Tettigoniidae; genus Meconema; species Meconema thalassinum. The sequence goes on along the minus strand of OX336388.2, from coordinate 768,382,542 downwards.
GAATTATGAACTTGCATTCTCTGTGGACAGTTTTGTGGACTTGCCAATCAAGGACTCACTCTTTGACTGTCTATGCAAAAGACGATTGTATCTAACGATTACCATTGTATTAACATATGTACACATTGTGTTCAATAGATTAGTAATAATAATAATAATAATAATAATAATAATAATGATAATAGTTGAAAGTAAACAGTACATAAAATTGTAAATATAAACATTACAAATTGTAATTTAGTATAGTTTGTACTTGTCTATTTCATATCTAATTCTATTTGTCTAGTTTCTAAAGTAAACCTACGTAAAATAAATTTAAAAGTACATTTCTTTTTGGCAAATTACTAGAAAGAGAAGTCAGACGCTGTTAACTGCCTATAGGAGCAACTTAGTCTCTATGTCTTGTATCGTATGAGATCTATTTATTTAAAATGAAACCATGTTTGACCAGAAACCAGAAACATGGCTTACTGTGCGCTGATCTACTGAGCAGGACACGAGGCACGCAATCAGCTGACTGAACGATTGCAATGCGACACACTTCATGGAGTGTGGTTGTGAGCAACGTACCTTTCTTTTTGCCATCATTAGCGGTAATGTAAAGTTTTGATGAGAACATTACGGTGGTCAGAAGCTGATGAAATATGCACCGAGGCGAGTGTCCCTACCATCACTATCGTGCTCGGACAAATACGTACGAAGAACGAATATTCGAACAATGCAGATGTCCGAATACTTCGGTTGTTCGAATAATTCGAACGTTTGAAATGCTTGAGTATTTCGAATAGTCGATTATTAAAATAAATCGAACAGTTCAAATATTTGAATTATTCCAAGACTGGCACACAGTCACCCTAGAGATGGTGTTTCGCGGTGTGCCTCAGCCATTATTAGACTGGCAATAGTCACCCTAGAGATGGTGTAAGGCGGTGTGCCTCAGCCATTATTAGACTGGCAAATTACAGTACAGTAAGTATGTAGTTAGTTTTAGTTGTAAGTATGAAGTTAATTTGTTTATTAGATATATGTCATTGTTCTATTAGACTGTGGTGTGTGAATGTGTCTGGTAAGGGTGCATGTGAGTGGGCCTGGTGACAGACTTGTTTGTTGGTGAAACTTTAGTAATTTTTTCGTTAGTAGAATTTTGGTATTGAATTGTTAGTAGAAGGTTAGTATTTTGTAGTAGAATTGCTCTTTACTTATTCTGAAAGGGTGTAGCAGCCTTTCAGAATAAATCAATTCTTTACTAGTCTAATAGACGGTTATGATATTGATAATATAAGCCAACTAATGGCTACACTGCGTTCTGCTGCACGGCTGAAAGCAACGGGAAACTACAGCCGTAATGCTATTCCCGGGGATATGCACCTCTCTATGCATAATTACATGTGATGATGGCCTCCTCCCTTGTAAAATTTCAATCCGGAGGTAAACTAGTCCCCCGTTCGGATCTCCGGGTGGGGACTACTCGAGAGGGGGTTAACATCACAGACGTGACAAAGAGGAAATCTGACATTCTACGGATCGGAGCGTGGAATGTTAGAAGTCTGCTAGGAAGTGGAAAGTTAGAAAACTTAGAAAGGGAAATGGATAGGTTGAGGTTGGATTTGGTTGGGATTAGTGAAATGCGCTGGCAGGAAGAGCAGGACTTTTGGTCAGGAGACTATAGGGTCATTAGCACTAAATCAAACAATGGCCAAGCAGGGGTTGGTCTCATATTTAGTAGGAAACTTGGACAGCGGGTGGAATATTATGAGCAATACAGTGAACGGATTATTGTAGCAAAAATCAATACTAAACCTACGTGCACCACAGTGGTACAAGTCTATATGCCAACCAGTCAAGCTGATGATGAGGATGTTGAAAAGGTCTACGAAGAAATAGATGACATTCTGAGGTATATCAAAGTTGATGAAAATGTTATAGTAATGGGAGATTGGAATGCTGTGGTAGGAAAAGGGAGAGAAGGGAAGATAGTAGGAGATATCGGATTAGGTGAAATGAATGATCGAGGAAGCAGGCTGATGGAATTCTGCACCGAACATGAGTTGGTCATAGCTAACACCTTATTCAATAACCACAATAGAAGAATATACACATGGATGAGACCAGGAGATACAGGGCGTTACCAAATCGACTTCATTATGGTCAAGCAGAGGTTTCGAAACCAGATTTTGGATTGTAAAACATATCCCGGTGCTGACATAAACTCTGACCACAATCTGGTTGTAATGAAATGCAGATTAAAGTTGAAGAAACTGAAGAAAAGTCAAAAGCCAAAAAGGTGGGCAATAGACAGACTGAAAGTAAAGGATGTAAACGAAAGATTCAAGAAGAGTATAAAGGAAGGACTAATCAAAACCCCTAAACAAACTTCAATTGCAGACGAATGGGCACTTTTGAAGAATGAAATAACAAAATCCGCAGAAGAAAACATTGGTAGGAAAGAAAGAATAGGTACAAAACAAATCACTCAGGATATACTAGAATTGATGGATGAAAGGCGGAAACACAAGAATCTAAGAGATGAAAAGGGGAAAGCAGAATACAGACGTCTGAGAACTGAGGTTAACACGAAGTGCAAGGAAGCGAAAGAAGAATGGTTGAAAGAGAAATGTGCAGGTATAGAAAATTGTTTGAAATTAGGAAAAGTAGACACAGCTTATCGAAGGATTAAGAATAATTTTGGGGAAAAGAAGACTAAGTGCTGTAATATTAAGGACACAAATGGAAAGCCTCTAACAGATGGGGAAGAAAAGGTTGAGAGATGGAAAGCTTACATAGAGTGCTTGTATAAGGGAAAGGAGATTGAGAATCATGTAATGGAAAGGGAGGAGGAAATTGATGAGGATGCAAAAGGAGATTTAATATTGAGATCAGAATTTGACAGAGCATTAGATGATGATGATGATAATTGTTGTTTTAAGGGGCCTAACATCTAGGTTATCGGCCCCAGAGCATTAGAGGACTTAGGCATGAACAAAGCACCAGGCATAGATGATATACCGATTGACTTGCTACGCTGCATAGGAGAAGGTCTGATCAGGTTATTTCACTTGGTGTGTAGGATTTATGAGACAGGTGAGGTACCCCCTGATTTCAAGAAGAATGTTATCATCCCTATACCAAAGAAAGTGGGAGCTGACAGATGTGAAGATTACCGTACAATCAGCTTGATTACTCATGCTTCAAAGATCCTGTTTAGAATAATTTACAAGAGGATTGAAAGCCAGATAGAAACGGAGTTGGGTGAAGACCAGTTTGGTTTCAGGAGAAATGTAGGAACAAGGGAAGCTGTACTAAGTCTTAGGCTGATTTTGGAAGGTAGAATAAGGAAAGATAAGAGAACGTTCTTGGCATTTGTAAACTTAGAAAAGACTTTTGATAACGTTGATTGGACTAAATTGTTTGACATTTTGAAATCTATTGGAATAAAGTACAGGGATAGGAGGGTGATATACAATCTATACAGAAACCAGACAGCAGTCATTAGAGCTGAAGGACATGAGAGAGAAGCTGGTATTCAGAAAGGTGTAAGGCAAGGCTGCAACTTATCACCCATACTTTTCAATCTTTACATTGAACAAGCAATGAAGGAAATTGGAGAAAAATTTTAAGTGGGAGTGAAGATTCAAGGAGAAATAATTTCAACTCTGAGATTTGCTGATGACATCGTCATCTTGGCCGACAAGCCTGAGGATTTGAAAGAGTTTTTGAATGGTATGGATTCCGTCTTACGGAAGGAATTCATGATGAAAATTAATAAATGTAAAACAAAAATACTGGAATGCAGCCGAAATAAATCAGAATCCTCTATGGAGATCAAATTGGCAGGTGAAAAGCTGAAGGAAGTAGGAGACTTCTGTTACTTAGGAAGCAGAATAACCACTGATGGACGAAGCAAAGAGGATATAAAAAGTTGGTTGGCTCAGGAAAGGAAAGCCTTTCTACAGAAATGGAATCTGTTGACATCGAATATACAGTAGATTTAGGTATTAGGAAGTCATTTTTGAAAGCCTTTGTCTGGAGCGTGGCGCTCTATGGAAGCGAAACTTGGACTATTGGTGCAGCAGAAAAGAGGAGAATTGAAGCATTTGAAAAGTGGTGTTACAGGAGAATGATGACGATCAGATGGGTAGATAGGGTTACAAACAAAGAGGTATTAAGACGAGTGGGAGAGGAGAGATGTTTCTGGCGACTGCTAATGAAGAGAAGAGATAGGTTGGTAGGACACATACTAAGACACCCAGGAATAGCAAGCTTAGTTATGGAAGGAAGGTTCGAGGACAAGAACTGTAGGGGTAGACCAAGGTTAGAATATGTTAAACAGATTACATCGGATGTAGGGTGTGATAGCTATGTAGATATGAATCGATTAGCTCAGGACAGGGAGGCATGGAGCGCTGCATCAAACCAGTCAAAAGACTGAAGACTCAAACAACAACAACAGGTTAGTCGTAATTTGATTTAAGCTTTGAATATTTGGGTGGCCGCCATTACGTTTCCGTGAAGATGGCGGCGATATAAAACATGACACTGAGGTGCCCTTTGCTTGTTCGACCTCTGTACCAAATTTCGTTCAATTCGGTTTCACCGTGTTCGAATTGATAGGGGGGGGGGGGACAGACATTCAGAGTACAGACACTCACACACACACAGACATACACACATTTTTGGCCCTGTAATGATCTCATAAGTCTACTTTCAATTTTTGCCAAAATCAAAAGTAGGCTAAAAATAGGAATCCTATCTGTGAAGGAAAACTCTAGTTAACATGATATGAACCTACCTCTTTGGGTTTAGAAAAGTATTTTCTACAATTCATTGCGTTCCACTGTCTGTTTGGTATTCAGATGGACACTCCAGGGCTTCCACTTTACATGTAATTCCCACTCAGTACATTGGCATAAATTCACCCCCAGGATGTATTTTTTCACACAGAAAAAAAATTATTGGGTGTGTGTAACTACGATGCTCGACGATATTTGAGCGTCACAACGTCTTTTTGGACTGGTTTCTCTCAACTGTCGCTCTTGCGAACTTTCAGCTTCGTATATATTTTAATTATGTACTTTGCGGAACGGAAAGTTCACAGGCGAAATGAAGAAAAGCCGAGTTGCACTTCCCGGGAAACTCCAAACACAACCACTCTTCTCTGAAGTTTTAACTCTACATGACTTCACAGTTTGCTGCTGGCTGTATCTGGGTTAATATGTACGCCCACTAGCTAGACTGTAACTGGGGTGATAGACTCGCCCCTAGCCACCTCGTAAACTGTCACCTCAGTATTTGAATGGAGATAGTTGGAAGAAATGGAAGCGTAAAAACACTTATAGTTGGCTATGTATTGAAGATAGAGATATGCTCTTCCGGACTTGTTTGTAGAACTTTGCATGCTGAACAATTCTTACACTAATATTATGTGGATATTTTTAACGGTTTACCCAGCGTAAGCTTAAAATGCACACGGACGCCATGTGTTTTTTTACTTTTTCACTGTAATCGTTGCTGCTCGGCTTCCTTTGCTCACAAATGAATTAATTTCTACAGAAATCTTCCTCAAGATATCCTTTACAGAATGGTGAAAACAACATCAAAATCCATCCAGAGGTTCACCCATGACATACAAAAACGACAGTAGCGACACTCGAGCGCAAAAACAGAAGAGAGAGAGCGCGAGCTTTGAAGCAGAAGAGAGATAAAACGGTATCACCTTTCACTGTAACACTTTTTCATGAACGTCACTGTATTCAAACAATTTATTTGATCTTGTCACGTCATTAGGCCCACATTTGACCACGATATTTGCACGAGAGCACAGCTGAACAACGTGTGCTTCGTATTTTGGTGCGTGAAAGCTGAACCAATCAACGTCGCTGTCACACAATCAAAATCAAAATATCAAAGTATCAAAAGTATCAAAATTGGCGTGGCAAGCAGTCAGGAGGAGAGGAGAGGCTCTTTGAGACATAGGGTCAAAATAAGGAAGATTTTGTAAATATGACAACTGGTGACATAAATGACTCCCCTGGTTAGGAACTATTAAAAGTCGTACCGCGTATCTGACAATGGTCTTCAATTCCATTGTTTTCCTTATGATTGGTGCCGCCTCCCAGCCATGTGTGCCATCCAACATAACAATTCATGCTAGGTGAGGAGCCTAAAGGACAGCATTAGAAATGAGTCAGTCCACCTAAAGCTAGGGCTGATGAGAAGTATGCTTGACATTCTTGAGGAGTCGAGATTGAATTGTGTCGATCATCTGATGAGGATGCCCTCTAGTAGAACACCTAAAGCCAATATTGAAAGGGAGGTAATTGGCAAGAGACCAAGAGGCAGACCTTGAGATGGGTGGATGAAGCAGGTCCACAGAGCTTTGAAGAAAAGGAGCGTAGAATGGAGGACAGTGATGGAAGAAGAATGGTGGCAGGACAGGCAGCCAAGGAAGGGGCTTGTTCATTCCCAAACCCGGCCTGCTGGAGTGGACAATCGATGATGATGATGAGGAGGAGGAGGAGCCTAAAATAAAATGAAGTTTCAATATACTGTTCTTTTGTTGTTTCATTTGAGGGGATTGGATATCGTGGCCATTTAGCCACGTGTACTTGGGTGAGTGTGGAATTGTGTATGCTGAACTGTGTTATGGTGATGGCTGTATTACCTGTAGTGTATGTACTTGTAGTTCAGGTGACGAATGGGAGAGGAGCGGTCATTTTTAGAATATATTTGTTTCTCTAATATTGGCATATTGGTTTCATATTATTTAATATCTCTCATATTGACATACTGGTTTCATATTTATTTCTCTTGAATTGGCATACTGGTTTCATTTTTAATTCTCTTATATTTACGTAATGGTTTCATATTTATTTATCTTGTATTGACATATTGGTTTCATATTTATTTATCTTGTATTGGCATATTGGTTTCATATTTAATTCTCTTATATTGACGTAATGGTTTCATATTTATTTATCTTGTATTGACATATTGGTTTCATATTTAAATCTCTTATATTGACGTAATGGTTTCATATTTATTTATCTTGTATTGACATATTGGTTTCATATTTATTTCTCTTATACTCGCATATTGGCTTAATATTTAATTCTCTTGAATTGACATATTGGTTTCATATATAATTCTCTTAAATTGACGTAATGGTTTCATATTTATTTATCTTGTATTGACATATTGGTTTCATATTTATTTATCTTGTATTGACATATTGGTTTCATATTTATTTATCTTGTATTGACATATTGGTTTCATATTTATTTATCTTGTATTGACATATTGGTTTCATATTTAATTCTCTTATATTGACGTAATGGTTTCATATTTATTTATCTTGTATTGACATATTGGTTTCATATTTATTTATCTTGTATTGGCATATTGGTTTCATATTTATTTATCTTGTATTGGCATATTGGTTTCATATTTAATTCTCTTATATTGACGTAATGGTTTCATATTTATTTATCTTGTATTGACATATTGGTTTCATATTTATTTATCTTGTATTGGCATATTGGTTTCATATTTAATTCTCTTATATTGACGTAGAGCCTCCGTGGCTTAGGCGGCAGCACGCCGGCCTCTCACCGCTGGGTCCGTGGTTCAAATCCCGGTCACTCCATGTGAGATCTGTGTTGGACAAAACGGAGGCAGACAGGTTTTTCTCCGGGTACGCCGGTTTTCCCTGTCACAATTTCATTCCAGCAACACTCTCCATTATCATTTCATTTCATCTGTCATGCATTTAATCATTGCCCCAGAGGAGTGCGTCAGGCCTCGGCAGCCGGCACAGTTCATATCCTCGCCGCTAAATGGGGGCTTCATTCATTCCATTCCTGACCCAGTCGGAGACTGGAAGCAGGCTGTGGATTTTCATTTCATATTGACGTAATGGTTTCATATTTATTTATCTTGTATTGACATATTGGTTTCAAATTTATTTATCTTGTATTGGCATATTGGTTTCATATTTAATTCTCTTATATTGACGTAATGGTTTCATATTTATTTATTCTGTATTGACATACTGGTTTCATATTTATTTATCTTGTATTGGCATATTGGTTTCATATTTATTAACTTGTATTGACATATTGGTTTTATATTTAATTCTCTTATATTGACGTAATGGTTTCATATTTATTTATCTTGTATTGACATATTGGTTTCATATTTATTTATCTTGTATTGGCATATTGGTTTCATATTTATTTATCTTGTATTGGCATATTGGTTTCATATTTAATTCTCTTATATTGACGTAATGGTTTCATATTTATTTATCTTGTATTGACATATTGGTTTCATATTTATTTATCTTGAATTGGCATATTGGTTTCATATTTATTTATCTTGTATTGGCATATGGGTTTCATATTTATGTATCTCGTAATGACATATTGGTTTCATATTTAATTCTCTTATATTGACGTAATGGTTTCATATTTATTTATCTTGTATTGGCATATTGGTTTCATATTTATTTATCTTGTATTGACGTAATGGTTTCATATTTATTTATCTTGTATTGACATATTGGTTTCATATTTATTTATCTTGTATTGGCATATTGGTTTCATATTTAATTCTATTATATTGATGTAATGATTTCATATTTATTTATCTTGTATTGACATATTGGTTTCATATTTATTTATCTTGTATTGGCATATTGGTTTCATAGTTAATTCTCTTATATTGACGTAATGGTTTCATATTTATTTATCTTGTATTGACATATTGGTTTCATATTTATTTATCTTGTATTGACATATTGGTTTCATATTTATTTATCTTGTATTGGCATATTGGTTTCATATTTAATTCTCTTATATTGGCATATTGGTTACATATTTAATTCTCTTATATTGACGTAATGGTTTCATATTTATTTATCTTGTATTGACATATTGGTTTCATATTTATTTATCTTGTATTGGCTTATTGGTTTCATATTTAATTCTCTTATATTGACGTAATGGTTCCATATTTATTTATCTTGTATTGACATATTGGTTTCATATTTATTTATCTTGTATTGACATATTGGTTTCATATTTATTTATCTTGTAGTGTCATATTGGTTTCATATTTAATTCTCTTATATTGGATATTGGTTTCATATTTATTTATCATATATTGGCATATTGGTTTCATATTTATTTACATTGTATTGGCATATTGGTTTCATATTTAATTATCTTATATTGACGTAATGGTTTCATATTTATTTATCTTGTATTGCCATATTGGTTTCATATGTATTTATCTTGTATTGACATATTGGTTTCATAATTATCTTGTATTGGCATATTGGTTTCATATGTATTTCTCTCATATTCGCTTATTGGTTTCATTTATTTCTCTTCTTTCTACATATTGGTTTCATATTTAATTCAATTATATTGACGTAATAGTATTATATTTATTTCTCTTGTATTGACATATTGGTTTCATATTTATTTCTCTAGTATTGACATATTGTTTTAATATTATTTCTCTTGTATTAGAAAATATGGTAATATTTATTTCTGTTGTATTCGCAAATCGGTTCCATATTTTTCCTAACGTATCTTCATACAAATCCGCTCTTTGTAAGAACGATGTTTATATTTTGCGATGCTTTTAAATAAATAAACAAAACGTGTTCTCAGTTAATACAGTGCGGTACAGGATGAGCGTCCGCCTGTGTAGAATGTAATTCATTAACTTCCTCCACCTGCCAACCAGGTTACAAATTAAATGAATAAATTCATCTCGTATTCTCCACAAGAACCACACCTGGCGTCTCCGCTCTAAGCCTGTTAATAATTATTTTACAGAGCATATTTCATCTCCTTTAACCCAAACTCATAACAATAGATTTGTACACGTTACCGTGGCTCCTGAAAGACTATTTCTATCAAAATCTCTTCCCGTGTTTCCCCAATAAACTACCGTTAAACTATTTAGCTAAGACTCAAATGACTCTAATAAGGAAAATGTAATTGCCTAAAATACTATCAATAATTGTAGAAGGCATGAGTAATCATGGCTCAGAATTGAATCACTTGTACAGTTATTTAAGTGCTCAACCATCGTTGTCGAACATGATATACGAAGTGCGTCGATTTTAAAAGTAAGTACCGTAGTCCATTTTCGGTACAGCGCTTAGGTTCCAATGTTAGGCGCGTTCTTATAAGGGAGTATTTATACTTTAAAATTTTCAGAAATAGTCAATTCCCTTTCTTGGTTCGGCCCACAGTTTCTGTGCCAATTTTTATAAGAAAAGTTCCAGCTGGTATTAAGGCATTGAATTTCAGTGAGAAGATGGATGACGTGAATTTGTAGGAAAAGACAGTAAAAAGAACTACGAAATTATAACATGCTTTTATTTATTAACTTCATTATTTATTAATACATATATTATTCTCAGGTAATTTGTTTCAGATTGAGGAAATAACACCCATAACATTTGGGTATAATAATGTTGACTGGATAAGAATTATTTTAAAATATCGTTTGCTAAGGAAATATTGAACAAGTAGTTCTGCGAAGAACTATATAGCCAATTTTCATATATCCTACTTATGTTAATTGCCTCAATCAACTTACAAAGTTTCTGTTTAATTGTTGCAATCCTGTAGATTCGTAGATATTGAGAACCGTCTAAATATTTCGGATATTCGCCATGTTGGATTTGTATATGTGTATGTTTTATAGTTATGTACTATTACATGAAGATTATAGTGTGGGAGTAGTAATCAAACTTCAATCGCATGCTTAGGACACAAGAAATGAAAAAGAGATTTTCTTACGAAAAAAATTGAAATAAATTAGATGCCAGTTGATTAACATTTGTATTAGCATTACCGTACCAAGTTCCACTGCGCACGGATGGTTAAATCGCGAGAAACATATATTTAAATATTTATATCTCGTGTCGCCACCATGTTGGATTTATGCTCACCTAGTTATTGAAAGTCCCATAGGTGAACTTATGTTCATAGCTTCTTCAACATACAAAATTTCAGTTTGATTTCTGTCATAGATTATGCTAATAGATATTGAGAATCGTCTAAATATTTAGGATGGTCACCATGATGAATTTTGTTATATGTAAGCCATAGAGGTATGTACTATTAGATGATGATTATTGCGTAGGTTCATTATTCAAACGTTGACTTCAATCGCATGATTATTACATAAGAAATACAAAATTTCATTTTAAAATTTGCACAGCCGCCATTTTGAGGTTAAGTAAACAATTGATGCCAATCGATGCCAGTGCATTGAAATGTGTTTAAACGATTTTTGTGACAAGTTTCACTGCGCTCGGAAGGTTAAATCGCAAGAAAAGTCTATTTCAATGTGTCAACTTTGCTTGGCCGCTATGTTCGTTTTGTAACTGACAGGTTTTTGAACGTCTCATAAGGGATCATTTACCGTAGTAGTTCCTTTTATCATCGTACAAAATTTCAGGGTGATATGAGTTATAGATTCGGAAATATAGAATGCCGGTGAAGGGTTTCGCACAGCCACCATGTTGGATTAGTGAGACGTAATAAAATTTGAAGGGCACGGTCGGGGTCGTCCAAAATGGTACTATGACCTCACTGAGCCTCACTGAAATCGTTTCACTTTTTAGATTTTATTTGGGGGGGGGGGGGGTGGGAGGGTTGGGGGGAAGGGGGGGGGGGAGGTGACACACACATACGGACCAAAGGTGATCCCATAAGCCTATTTTTTCATAAATGAAAATAGACTAAAAATAGCTACCAACGTTATAAAGGAAAAGTATGTTGATCTTTCAAAGTTATCTCCCTGAAAGTTGTATCCTTCATTGCAGAAAACATGGTTTCATAACAAAATTAGCCATCACGAATAATATATGAGTCGTGTAGGGAAACAATGCTGATAGAAAACCTACGTCTATGGATGTGTCTACGATCAACGCCTGCTTACGAAGAGGTAAGACTCGAACACCAGTGGAAGAAGCAGCGTAGCTGGTAGCATACTGAGCTTCCATGCCCAAGATCACGAGTTCAAACCCGGCCGAAATCGCTGGATTTTTTAAGAGAGTTAAAAATCCCTCAGTATACTTTTCTTCGGAAGGGAACTAAAGTCAGTGGGCCCATGTAATGGCATGTAAAAGAACCTTCCACTAAATACAATTGTTTGTAGCTAAATTTTTAGGTTAGATTTGATTAACGCTCTATTAAAGTTCCAACGTTCGTCGCCAGGTGCTGGTTGCGGTGGCACCTAGTAGCCACGTTTTCGGATAGGTGTCGTTAACGGTAGGTTTTGGTAGCAAAAGTAGGAACTACTTAAAATTGATCATCTGCAGCCCTTACCAGAATTACACTAATACAGCCATCACAATTCACACCGGTTATCATATTCTACCCACACCACAAGTACACGGGGCTACATGACCGTATTGTCGCAGCCCCTAAACTGAGGAACGAACCATCCACCCAACCAACCAACCAACCAGAGGAAGAAGAAATACATTGAGATCGAATTCTATAGCAAATATACCATGACGGCAGAAGAATGGTAGGACGCCAACTTTCAACTTCGGCACTTCGTTACCACTTTGTTTTTCGCAATGCATGGCTTCCATTATAAGAAAATATGTCACAAGGAACACTACCATGAACCCTGTGGGGATTGCGTGTGCTCTTTTGTGTGGAAATACATGTGTTAAATATCACGTTATGAATTCTACACATCGAAAATTGTCTTTAAAACAATCCTGCATTGAAGAGACTAGAAACAATCAGGCAGGAGAGAACATAGCTTGTTTGGAGTCTGATCAGATACTGATCGCTAAAATAAGGATATCTGCTCCAATCTCTTAGGCCATCTGTGCCAATAGGTCATGTAGGCCTACTATATGCGAGATATTAGGTATGGAATTTAAATCTACAGGGTGTTTGAGTAAGAGCGTGCAAAATGGATACCAGCATACTGAGCATATCAACATAAGGAAGATATTGTCTCCGAGGTCATCCAGAGGTGCTAGTGACGTAAACATGATTGTGTTACACTATTGGGGTGTGCTGAGTTAGTACATTATGCAACGAGCCTATCAAGGCAATAATTAAGACACGAGTATGTTTATAAAACGAGCGTACGCGAGTTTTATAATTTCCTTACGAGTGTCTTAATTAGCATTATAGGCGAGTTGCATACGACTGTTTATGTTCGACGATAATTATTATAACTATTTAATGTTCGTACATAAATATTCATAAATATCTGTCGAGATTTCGCCTGTTTTATGTACTGACCAGAGCGCACGGGACTTACAGAATACCTTGTATTTGACCATGGCCTCCTCGACTACCCCACTATGACACTAGGCCACGCGGTGAAATTTAAATTAGAAGACCTTGGAACTCAGCACAGGTGCGATGCTATCTTCACCTAATTGGTCAAAAAACTGTTTCTTGAGCTCTGATTAGTGGGAGAAAATGTTTCCTAATGAAAAATAGTGTTATAATGACCCTCATTATGACACAGTTTTCTGAGATGTAATAATTACATTTGGACATCGTCGAATATAATAGTACATTATGCAACGAGCGTATAATGGCAATAATTAAGACACGAGTATGTTTATAAAACGAGCGTATGCGATTTTTATAATTTCCATACGAGTATCTTGATTTCCATTATAGACGAGTTGCATACGACTGTTTATGTTTGACGATAATTATTATAACTATTTTATGTTCGAACATAAATATTCATAAATATATGTCGAGATTTCGCCTGTTTTATGTACTGAACAGAGCGCATGAGACGCATGGAATGCCTTGTATTTGACCATGGTCTCTTCGATTACCCTACTATGACACTAGGCCCGGCAGTGACATTTAAATTAGAAGGCCTTGGAACTCAGCGCCGGTGCGATGCTATCTTCACCTAATTGTTCAAACAACTGTTTCTTGAGCTCTGATTGTTTGGAGAAACTGTTTCATAATGAAAAATCGTGTTATAATGACCCTCATTATGATACAGTTTCCTGAGATATAATATTTACATTTCGACATCGTCGAACTTAAAGTTATTTATGTTTGTTGACAGGAAATGTGTACACTGATCTAAATGTGTAAACATGGGTAGTACAATACGGAGTTCTCCGCTGTTATTTGCTAATTTAGAGTTAATGTGTACATTATCACTGTAACTGACGAGCATGCCATGAATGGGCCAGAGATATTGTATCAGTGTGTACAAACTCTTAAAAGTTGCTCAACATGACAGCCACCAACCTCGATACAAGCACGGCAATGATGTAAGAGATTTTCTATGTCGCGCTACCTCTGGACGGTTGAGGAGACACAAACACTGCATTGGTCGCCTACATGTTATGCCCATCTGTTCACAGACTACCGGTGTAATAGCCTAGTCTACTGTCAATAAGCAATACACATAACTAACTACTCAGGTCACTCCAGTGGTATAACACGTGTTTACGTCCATAGCACCTTTGGGTGACCTCAGAGTCCACATGTTCCCTGTGTAGGTTGGTTGGTTGGTTCCTCAGTTTAGGGGCTGCGACAACGCGGTCATGTAGTCCCGTGTACTTTGGGTGTGTGTAGAATCTGTCTGATAACCGGTGTTAATTGTGATGGCTGTATTAATGTGTGTTATCCGTTTCTAATTCAAGTAAGGACTGCAGACATTCGATTTTCAAGTAGTTCCAAATTTTGCTACCAAACACCACCATCAACGACCAACTAGTTCTGAACTCTGCTACTCGATGCCATTGTAGTCGGCTCCTGGTGACCAACGTTGGATCGTAAGATCGTTAGTCAAATGTAACCTATAATTTTAGCTTCACACAAGTGTAATTAGGGCAAGGTTCTTTATCATGCCATAAATCTATAACATGGGACCGCCGCACATTGGTCAAAATCAAAATCTAGGGGGACAAAATTATTTTTACGTTTTAATCATGAATTTAGAGAGAAAGCAACGTATATAATTTGTTTACTTCATAATAAACATCAGATGAGACCTTTTTTAAGCTACGTCTACACATGTACGAAATTGTCTATGATTAGGCGTTGGATAGAGCATTCAGTTATCTCTTCAGAACAATTTTCCACCCCTAATTTACTTTTTAAGAAAGTCACAAAGTTCCACTTTTGACATAATCGTCGAACCCAGTTCTTCAAACAGTTGTAAACGTGTGAGAACTGGTTCCGCGGCATATTTTAAAACGTAAAATAACTAAGTAAGTTCCAACAGATAGGACCACATGGCGGACGTATGTATTGTGTGCTCTGAGAAATTTAAAGCGAATCAAAGGAAATTAAAATGTAAGAAGTGTTGTAAATGGTGCCATATGAGTGAAGAATGTTTAAAAATGCAGAAACATGAGATCGAGCATCTGGAGACTCTCCCAAGGAAGGATCGGACATGGGTATGTGTATCGTGTGTATCGGCGTCAGTTGATCACAACCAACACACGTCTGTAGAATCATCAATTGACAGTTCTATTACGTCCAAATTTGATAGAATTCTTCGTAAACTTAACGATTTAGAAACGGTATACACCGAATTGAAAACCTCGGTCCAATTCGTCAGTGATAAATTTGACGAGTTTTCTATCGAAATTGGCAGGATGCAAACTGAAATTAAAGCCGTTACTGCAGGGGTTCAGAGTGTTAAGGGATCTAGTGTAAAGCTCCGGGAAGATGTATCAAGCCTGAAAACTGATGTTGAGGAATTGAAACAGTACTCGAGAGCGAACAATCTGAAGATTACAAGTGTTCCTTTCACGCAAGATGAAAACCTTGTGAATATTATGGTGAAGATAGGCAATATTCTGGATGTGCCTATTCAGGAACAGAACATTGACACCATTCATAGGGTGTCATCCTACAATAAAAACTCTCCAAAGCCCATCGTTGTGCATTTTGTTCAGAGAACCAGGAAGGATGCTCTTCTAGTAGCGCTAGACGCCTCAAG
Organism: Meconema thalassinum; assembly: GCA_946902985.2. Lineage (NCBI taxonomy): Eukaryota > Metazoa > Arthropoda > Insecta > Orthoptera > Tettigoniidae > Meconema > Meconema thalassinum. The sequence goes on along the minus strand of OX336388.2, from coordinate 768,366,555 downwards.
AAATTGAGCATTTGTCTGCTAGGATTTCGTGGCCCTCAGGTTAATATCTACCTGAATGAACATTTGACCCCGTACAACGAGACCCTGTTTAAGAAAGCTCGCGAAGCAAGAAATATGGAACTAGAAAGGGTATTTGTCCGGCAAGGCAGAATTCTGGCAAAAATTTCAGCCAATTCCTCAGAAGTGTTTACTATTAAGACGGAGCAGGACATTGACAAACTACTTGCGATCGTTGGTTCACGATCATAGAATGATAATGTACAATCCATATTGCAGACTTATCAGTTAATTATGAGTGAATTACAATGGAGCTCATATTTCGAGTGTGGTAAATTCATTTCCTCACTAAGTTCTATCCCATCTTTGAGGATAATGTACCCTAATGCTAGAAGCTTACGAAATGGGAAATTAGAGATGATTGCTGATCGACTGGATGCTATTCAGAATGTAGATGTTGTTGTCATTTCTGAGACGTGGCTGTCTGCAGACAATGGTGAATGTATCTCTTATATAAAAACAAGTGTCCTGACTGACTGACTGACTTAATGACTCACTGACTCATCATCGCCCAGCCAAAACTATTAAAGTTAGAGACACGAAATTTTGGGGATATGTTCTTTGTAAGTCTGAAACGCCCACTAAGGAAGAATTTTTGGATATTCAGGTTCTAAAGGGGTGTTAAGGGGGTACACCTGAATTTCATTGAATAACAATATCTCCGGCTTGGTTTCATTGAGGGATGTGATACTCGGCATATAAACGCATCATCAAAAATAAGAAGACATGTGTCTGAGGGTTTTTAGATGTGGTGTATATTATGAGGGTGAAAGGGGTGGAAAGTGGGGGGTTGAAGGATTCCTAACGGAGCGTATATCTCTTAAACAACATAGGCGAGGAGTTTGAAAATCACCGGAAAAAATCAGCTTAAAAATAAGTAAATAAGTGATTGACCGTTTTTTTTCATAAATCCAATTTAAGGGGTCCATGGGGGAGGGGTGAAATTCTGGGGGGAAAATCAGGAAAAAAAGTGTCCTAACTGATTGACTGACAGACTCACTCATCAAACTCAGGGGGGAGAAACAGCTTAAAAATAAGTAAATAGGTGTTCGACAGTTTTTTTTTATAAACCCAATTTAAGGGGTTCATGGGGAGGGGTGAAATTCTGAATAATGGAAATTGAAAGAGAAAGTCCTGACACACTCACCATCGCCCAGCTAAATTATTGTAGTTAGAAACATGATATTTTGGGGGATATGATAATTGTATGTCAAAATCGACCACTAAGGGAGGATTTTCTGATATTCAGGTTCTAAAGGGGGGCCTTAAGGGGGTTAAACCTGTATTTCATTGAATAACAATAATTCCCGATTGGTTTAATTTGGGGATGTCACACTCGGCATATAAACTCATCATTAAAAATAAGAAGACATTTGTCTGAGAGTTTTTCGGTGTGGTGTATTTTATGAGGTGAAAGGGGTGAAAAGTGGGGGATGAAGGATTCCTAACGGAGCGTGTATCTCTTAAACGCCATAGGCGATGAGTTTGAAACTCAGCGGAAAATAATCAACTAAAAATTACGTAAATAGGTGTTCGACCTTTATTTTTCATAAATCCAATTTAAGGGGCCCATGGAGAGGGGTGAATTTCTGGGGGGGGGGGGGAGAGGAAACAGGAATGAAAGTGTTCTGACTGACTGAATCACTCACTCTTCAAACTCAGGGAGAGAAAACTGCTTAAAAATAAGTAAATAAGTGTTCGACAGTTTTTCTTCATAAATCAAATTTAAGGGATTCATGGGGAGGGGTGAAATTCTGAAAAAAAAAATGAAAGAAAATGTCCTGACGCACTCGCTCACTCACTCACTCATCATCGCCCAGCCAAAATTATTGAAGTTAGGAACATGACATTTTGGGGATATTGTCGTTGTCTGTCAAAACCGTACACTAAGGGAGGATTTTCGGATATTCAGGTTCTAAAGGGGTCTTAAGGGGGTTAAACCAGCATTTCATTGAAGGATTCCTACCGGAGCATGTATCTCTAAAACGACATAGGCGAGAAGTTTGAAACTCAGCGGAAAAAAATCAGCTTTAAAATAAGTAAATCGGTATTCGACCGTTTTTTCATAAATTTAATTTAAGGGGCCAATGGGGTGGGGTGAAATTCTGGGGAAAAAAAGGAGAGAAAGTGTCCTAACTGACTAACTCACTCACTCATCAAACTCAGGGGAAAACGTCAGCTTAAAAAAAAGTTAATTGGTGTTCGAGCGTTTCTTCATAAATCGGATTTAAGGGTCCCATGGGGAGAGGTAAAATTCTGGTAAAAATATTTCAATGAAAATGACCTGACTGACTGACTGACTCACTCATCATCCCCCCAGCGAAAACTATTGAAGTTGGAAACATTAAATTTTGTGAATATGTTCGATGAATGTCGAAAAAGTCAACTAAGGAAGGATTTTTGTTTATTCGGGTTCTGAAGAGGTGTTAAGGGGTTAAACGTGCATTTCATTGAATAACGATATCTCATGAGTTGTATCTTTGGGGATGTGATATTCGGCATATAAACTAATCATTAAAAATAAGCAGATATATGTCTAAGGGTTTATCGATGTGGTGTATATTATGAGTTAAAAAGGGTGAAAATTGGGGGTTGAAGGATACTTAACGGAGGGTGTATCTCTTAAACGACATAGGCGAGAAGTTTGAAATTCAGCGGACAAAAACAGCTTAAAATATAAGTAAATAGGTGTTCGACCGTTTTTTTTTTTCATAAATCCAATTTAAGGGACCCTTGGAGAGCGATGGAATTCTGGGGGAAAAACAGGGAAGAAAGTGTTCTAACTGATCAACTCACTAACTCATGGGGGAAGAACTGCCTAAAAAGAAGTAAATAGGTGTTCGACCGTTTTTTTTTCATAAATCCAATTTAAGGGATTCATGAGAGGGGTGAAATTCTGAAAAATAAATGAAAGAAAATATCCTGACTTATTCACTCACTCATCATCGCCCAGCCAAAATTATTGAAGTTAGAAACATGAAATTTTGGGGTTATGTTCGCTGTATGTCGAAAACGTCCACTCAGGAAGGATTTTTGGATATTCAGGTTCTAAAGGGGTGTTAAGGGGGCAGACCTGCATTTAATTGAATAACAATATCTCCCGATTGGTTTCCTTGGGGGATGCGATACTCGGCTTATAAACTCATCATTAAGAATAAGAAGAAAAATGTCTGAGGGTTTTTCGATGTAGTGTATATTAAGAGGTGTATGGATGAAAAGTGGGGGTTGAAGGATTACTAACGGGGCAAGTATCTCTTAAAAACAGTGGCATAACGTATGAAACTAAGGGGAAAAATCAGCTTGAAAAACAAGATGTTCAGTAAAGAACATATAGCCTACTTTCTCCTAAATGCATGGGTATTGTTATAACTCTTTGTCCTTTTCAAGGAGTACGATTGAATGTTGGTTGTAGTAGCTTGTTGAAATACAACGTGCTATAGGGATATTAAACATGAATATGAGGTGCCCTTTGCTAGTGCTACCTCTGTACCAAAATTCGTTCAATTCGGTTCCACCGTGTTTGAATTGATAGGGGGAATCGATTTGCACACATACTTGGCCACCATCTGCAAACTATTGGGCTGATGTTCATGCAGTTTGGTCAGAATATGTTTCCCACATAAAGATATGGTTTTGCAAAATTTGGTAGAGACTAGATTATTAGGTTGGTCGTAATTACATTTTAGCTTTTAACATTTGGGTGGCCGCGATTACGTTTCCGTCAAGATAGCGGTGATATAAAACATGACACTGAGGTGTCCTTTGCTAGTGCTACCTCTGTACCAAATTTCGTTCATTCGGTTCCACCGTGTTCGAATTAATAGGGGGAATAAATTTTGACATAAAGATGGCCGCCATCCACAAACTATTAGGCTAATGACCTATTAGATTGGTCAAAGGATGCTCCCTCCATAAAGGTATGTTGTTGCCAAGTTTGGTAGAGATCGGATGGTTATGTTAGTCGTAATTTGATTTAAGCTTTAAACATTTGTGTGGCCGCCATTACGTTTCTGTCAATATGGCGGCGATATTAATCATGACATTGAGATGCCCTTTGCTAGTGCTATCTCTGTACCAAATTTAGTTCCATTCGGTTTCACCGTGTTTGAATTAACAGGGGGAATCCATTCTGACACAAAGATGGCCGCCATCCGCAAACTATTAGGCAAATGACCTATTAGATTGGTCAAAGGATGCTCCCTCCATAAAGCTATGCAGTTGCAAAATTTGGTAGAGATCGGATGATTAGGTTAATCGTAATTTGATTTAAGCTTTGAACATTCGTGTGGCCGCCATTACGTTTCAGTCAAGATGGCGGCGATATAAAACATGACACTGAGGTGTCCTTTGCTAGTGCTACCTCTGTACCAAATTTCGTTCCATTCGGTTCCACCGTGTTCGAATTAATAGGGGGAATCAATTTTGACATAAAGATGGCCGCCATCCGCAAACTATTAGGCGAATGACCTATTAGATTGGTCAAAGGATGCTCCCTCCATAAAGCTATGCAGTTGCAAAATTTGGTAGAGATCGGATGATTAGGTTAATCGTAATTTGATTTAAGCTTTGAACATTCGTGTGGCCGCCATTACGTTTCAGTCAAGATGGCGGCGATATAAAACATGACACTGAGGTGTCCTTTGCTAGTGCTACCTCTGTACCAAATTTCGTTCCATTCGGTTCCACCGTGTTCGAATTAATAGGGGGAATCAATTTTGACATAAAGATGGCCGCCATCCGCAAACTATTAGGCGAATGACCTATTAGATTGGTCAAAGGATGCTCCCTCCATAAAGGTTTGTAGTTGCAAAATTTGGTAGAGATCGGATGATTAGGTTAATCGTAATTTGATTTAAGCTTTGAACATTCGTGTGGACGCCATTACGTTTCAGTCAAGATGGCGGCGATATAAAACATGACACTGAGGTGCCCTTTGCTATTGCTACCTCTGTACCAAATTTCGTTCCATTCGGTTCCACTGTGTTCGAATTAATAGTGGGAATCAATTTTGACATAAAGATGGCCGCCATCCGCAAACTATTAGGCTAATAACCTATTAGATTGGTCAAAGGATGCTCCCTCCATAAAGGTATGTTGTTGCAAAGTTTGGTAGAGATCGGATGGTTATGTTAGTCGTAATTTAATTTAAGCTTTGAACATTTGTGTGGCCGCCATTACGTTTCTGTCAATATGGCGGTGATATAAAACATGACACTGAGATGCCCTTTGCTAGTGCTACCTCTGTCCCAAACTTCGTTCCATTCGGTTTCACCGTGTTTGAATTAATAGGGGGAATTTATTTTCACACAAAGATGGCCGCCATCCGCAAACTATTAGGCAATGACCTATTCATTTGGTCAAAGGATGCTTCCTCTATAAGGGTATGTTGTTGCAAAATTTGGTAGAGATCGGATGATTAGCTTAATCGTAATTTGATTTAAGCTTTGAACATTTGTGTGGCCGCCATTACGTTTCCGTCAAGATGGCGGCGATATAAAACATGACACTGAGGTGCCTTTTGTTAGTACTACCTCTGTACCAAATTTCGTTCCATTCGGTTTCACCGTGTTCGAATTAATAGGGGGAATCGATTTTCACACAAAGATGGCCGCCATCCGCAAACTATTACGCTGATGACCTATTAGATTGGTGAAAGGATGCTCCCCCCATAAAGGTATGTTGTTGCAAAATTTGGTAGAGATCGGATGATTAGGTTAGTCGTAATTTGATTTAAGCTTTGAAAATTTGTGTGGCCGCCATTACGTTTCCGTCAAGACGGCGGCGATATAAAACATGACACTGAGGTGTCCTTTGCTAGTGCTACCTTTGTACCAAATTTCGTTCAATTCGCATTCACCGTGTTCGAATTGATAGGGGGGGACAGACATTCAGAGTACACACACTCACACACACACAGACACACACACAGACACACAGACTCACACTCACACATACACACACACAGACTCACACACACACATACACACACACAGACAGACACACTTTTTTCGCCCTGTGTTGATCTCATAATTCTACTTTCATTTTTTGCAAAAATCGAAAGTAGGCTAATAAGTAAATAGGTGGCCGACCGTATTTCATAAATCATATTTAAGGGGCCCATGGGGAGGGGTGAAATTCTGGGGAAAGAAATCCACTAAGGAAGAATTTTGGGATATTCACTCATCATATCCCCCCCCAGCCAAATCTATTGCAGTTAGAAACATTCAATTTTGGGGATATGTTCGTTGTATATCGAAAACGTAAATTAAGGATGGATTTTTGGATATTCATGCTCTGAAGGAGTGTTAAGGGGGTTAATCTTGCATTTCATTGATTAATAATATCTCACGAGTTGTTTCATTTGGGGATGTGATATTCGGCATATAAATTAATCAATAAAAAATAAGCAGTCATATGTCTAAGAGTTTATCGATGTGGTGTATATTATGAGGTGAAAGGGGTGAAAATTGGGGGTTGAAGGATTCTTAACGGAGCGTGTATCTCTTTAACGACATTAGCGAGAAGTTTGAAATTCAGCGGAAAAAATAGCTTAAAAATAAGTAAATAGGTGTTCGACCGGTTTTCTTTCATAAATCCCATTTAAGGGGTTCATGGGGAGGTGTGATATTCTCAAAAATAAATGAAAGAAAATGTCCGGACTGTCTCACTCACTCATCATCGCAACTACATTGCGTACTTCAGCGATGGCACTGGTACTTTCAACAGCTGAGTACTGTTCCTCAGTTTGGGTCAACAGCTCTCATGTTAAAAAGGTGGATATAGTCCTGAATGAGACAATGCGTATTATTAGTGGCACAATAAAATCTACCCCTCTTTTCTGGTTGCCTGTGCTTAGTCACATAGAACCGCCTTGAATTAAAAGACTGAACAACTTGGTCAGGGAATACAACAAGATATTGGCCAATCCTGAACTCCCCATTCATGAAGATGCTAGCACCAGATATAGCCGTCTCAAGTCAAGATCTCCACCTATTCAAACAGCACAGGAACTGGTTAGGAAGGTTTATGATCCAAAAGCTGATTGGCAAAAAGAGTGTAACAGCATAGCTCCAATGAAATGACGGGCATTGTTCAACATTCAAAATCTGCGAGCTGGATTTGATTTGCCCCGTAAGACATGGGTAACTCTCAACAGAGTCCGCACTAACCACGGGAGATGCGGATCAATGATGTTTAAGTGGGGTATGCGATCTTCCCCAACCTGTGATTGTGGTGCAGTTAGACAGACTATGAAACTGAGTGTATTAGCAGGGCATTCACTGGATCAACACAGGACTTTGTAATAGCCTCTACTGAAGCCATAAGATGGCTAGGAAATGTAGACATTAATATTTGAACACCCTTTCCCTTGCATGATTGTTACAGTTGTAATGTGTCACCTATTGTATGTATGTATATTGTTTATGTTGTTTGTTTTGTGTTGTACCATACGCTAATAATAATAATCGCTCAGCCAAAATTATTGAAGTTAGAAACAAGTCATTCTGGTGATATGTTCGTTGTATGTCGAAAACGTCCACCAAGGAAAGATTTTTTGGGTATTCTGGTTCTAAAGGGGTGTTAAGGGGGTAAACGTGCATTTCATTGAATAACATTATCTCTCGATTGGTTTCGTTTGGAGATGTGATACTTGGCATGTAAACTAATCATAAAAATAAGCTGACACATTGTGCCCAACTCTAGGAATGGGTATTCCAAGATTCAGACACCTAGATATCAAGGGAAAGGCTACAGCCGCTTTTGAAAGTTGAGATATTTGAATATCGCGCTACATTGCTTCCAGAAGCAATTGGAAAGAATATACCGCTAAGAGCATGTCAAGTGACGTAGCGAGGAATAGCAGAGGTCGAGGCTATTTATTGATTAAATAGTTAGCCATGGAGTAGAGACTTGAGACTTGGATCAGATTACTGGCACGGCCAAATGAAAGAGAATGCAATTGGTATCAAGTAAATCGGACCAGGGATACCAGAGATATGAGGATTTCCAGATATCAGCTGATGCAGCGTGACCCTGACAGTTCTGAATAAAAGCCGGCTGGCCGAAGCATCAGTAGATCACTTCAACACAAGCACTTGCCTAGCAAGGTGCTGCTACGCTGAGCCAAGGCACATGGTTGCCGGATTTACGCAGAAGTTATTTTCAAAGTTGTGATAGTCACAAAAGTGCTGCGCTACGAAGTGGAACTTAGTAAGTTTCCGGCAAGGAGAATCACTGAGGTGATTGAAATTTTTCTACAGTCACTGGTGAAATATTTTTATTTCTACATGGACATATGCTAGACTTTGTCTAGAATTAGTACTTTGTCACAGACCAGTAATAACCTAATACTTGGATATTTAAGTCCATTTCAGTCAGTTTTCATATTTGTAACTTAATAACCACTTCGATCTATCAGTACATTGAAGACCAGTCTATCACGGTGGTGTTCATTAGGCAACGCAGGGAAACTACAGGTTGCTTCGCGCATGGTAGATGGTGTGAAGCCATGCCCAGGGAACGATCTTCAGAACAGCCGTTGATTGGTTAGACTGTCAGTGTTTTCTTGTATTGATAAGATTACCGTGACTTATGTTACAACTGACATATCTAAGAATAGATCACTTAGATCTGACCCCATTTAAGCAAACTGTTATGGAGTTAACAGAAGCCCATATTAAAATGGACCAACAGTTACTTCAAACGTCAAAAGATACTACCACTATGTCTTGTTAGACGGATTGTGGGTATATAATGGCGGCCGGTACAAGGATTATACATGCTTGTCCGATAGGGCATGTTTATGGATAAATCTGGTACAGACCAGGTTTACTACGCTTCAAGACCATCAAGAAATGTAAGCCACATTTGAATTATATTATGCCTAGCTAATTGGAACAAACTATTTTTCTGCAGATGACCAACACATTTTTTTTCTTCGTAGTTAAATCTTGCAATGATTTACGCAAGACTTATTAGAGTTATTCTGAGTATTTTCAGCACTCAGAACAGTTTAGGATCGATGACCGAGCATTTCGAGCATTTATTTGAATATTTCATATTTTAGGGATATCACGGAAAACCGTCGATGTAAAGGTTGAGTTAAATTATTTTTGTTGAGGAATGGATATTTTTTCCATATTCGAAGATTCGAACATGTGGATTCTCACATAATGAGATAATATAAATAATAATAATAATAATAATAATCCACTAATAATAATAATAATTTTTATAATTTTTCTAAATAATTCTTGGATATTATATTTTCTAATAATCATATGTATTGAGAGAGAGCCTATGAAGTAGTTTAATCATTTCTAGTTTGGAACAGGAGATTTTCCGAAGGAGAGTGGTTAGCGCAAGCCCGCATTCAACCAACATATCAGTTCTGGTTGAACAGTTGATATTTGCAATGAGCAAAGTATATTTTTCAGATAACACGGAGAAGCATGAAACGGGAAGCAAATGATATTTGTATCAAATAGGATATTTTTGTATTTATATAAAATCATGACGTAAATACACTCGAAAGTGAAATAAAGATTTTCATAAGTATGGTAAATTCACGGGTTGAACTGAATGGTAAAATAAAATAAACTTGTAAGTTTATTAATCTTCCAGTGTTGATAACAAGCAGAGGCTTGATTTATTGTATAAATTTTGGGAAGAAAATTTATATGCGTGGAGTAGTTGAAATGCCATTCCCAGGTGCGCATGTTTAAGTCGCAGGAATGAAGAGGTTTTTTCGAGCATCAATCAAATAGCAGGTTCGATGGCTCAGGTTTATAGAAGGAGTATTGGAACTACACATTTCGTCGTATGAATGACCCGAAGGTTATTTCTTGAAACCATCAGTGCTTATTTCAACCTTGTTTACGAATTCCATTTAGACTTTGATTTTGCTAGAACCCGGATTTGTCATGATAGTAGTTTATTCTTCTTCAGAGGAAGACCTTTGCCGTTGTTGTTGTAATATTGTGTTCTTACACAAATAATAGAATGGGCCACTGCCAATTAAAAATAATTCTTTAACTACGAATAATTTGAAGGATATTTTCAATCCTGGTGCCATGAACTAAATGAATTTATTATGAAGCTACAATTCTTATTTCCGCAGTCTGTCGAAGAATTGCAAGTTGTGAAAATTACTAAAAATGGCCATGAATATAAATATTTTTCATAATAATGATTCCAAGTGCAAAATTGAATAGTTGAATGGTTCAACAATTTATTGATCAAGTTGATGATTCAGAAATCATATATTTTGTTAGGAACTTGAAGTTCATAATCGAGTCACTTCTCGAATGTTTAATGTCAGAAGAACAATTAATTTTTGTTGTGCTTCGCACAGTTCTTCGATGCTATGCTCAAGGTCAAATACTTTTCAGATGTTATTAATATGTGTAAATAATTTGTGTTGATTCAGAAATAACATTTTTCGACAATATATTTGTGAAACTGGAAAAATAAGTGAAAGTTAAAAATTCTATGAACATTTATTCTACGAGTGTTAATAATATGTAAATATTCAAACAGTGAACTACGATATTTCCAGTAGAGACAATTAAATTTGAACTGGATTTAATCATAAATAATTTTGGAACACAGTCTACAGGACTATTAATCAGACTTGTGTTTCCAAAAATAATTGTCAAATGTGTTTGGAAAATTTCTGTATATTGTGTAAATAGGAGTGTGGGTCGCCACACGTGAGTGATGCTGCTTTGAGCATTTTTGCAGTCAATTTTAACTTCAAAATAAAATGAGATAATTTTACATGATGTGTTATGCCCAGTTGAATCTCCTTCTATCCTTATTGTTGCATTGAGCCAAAAATCAGTAAAGCATTTTTTTATTTGATGTCGTTTTTGCGATTAGCTTTAACCCATCTGGCGCTCCGGGATATTTTGACTCTCGTGCTGACTGATTATTGGTAAAATGCATATGTGGTCGTGCGGACTCCGGTCTAAACGGGCACAACATGTGTAATGTTTTTTCGATGTGGTGTATATTATGAGTGAAAGGGGTGAAAAGTGGGGGTTGAAGGATTCCTAGCGGAGCGTGCATCTTTTATCGACATAGGCGAGGAGTTTGAAACTCCGAGGAAAACAATCACCTTAATAATAAATAAATAAATAAATAATTAAATACATAGGTGTTCGACCGTTTTTTCATAAATACAATTTAAGGGGCCGATGGAGAGGGGTGAAATTCTGGAAGAAAAACGTCCACTAAGGAAGGAGTTTTGGATATTCACTCTCATCGATCAACCAAAACTATTAAAGTTAGAAGATTGATATTTTGACATGTTTCTTGTGTGTCGAAAACTTCTACCAAGGAGGGATTTTTGGATATTGTGGTTCTAAAGGGGTGTTAACGGGGTTAAACCTGCATTTCATTGAATAACAATATGACACGACTACGACGCGAGCGAAGCCGCGGGTACCTGCTAGTCTTCTATAATATTTCAGGTTATGAGGCTTTTCATTAATTTAGAAATTCTACCTCAAAAGATGGAGGTGGTGGAATTGCCATCTATGCAAAAAGTAACTGTTGGCAATGCAAACTGATATATAATATACAGAAATATCATAATATCCTAGCATTAGAGATTTCTAGGTCAGGGCTGAGCTACATCATTGTGGCTGTTTATAATCATCTTGTGTCTAACTGGTATCATACAAGTGCAGACTTAGAAATGATTCTTGATAACATAAAACACAGGAATGTAATTGTTGCTGGTGACTTTAATATAAATACTCTCCGTCATCATGACTTGACTAATAATTATAAATGTTTCATGCATAGCTACGGTCTTATCTCCTGCAACACTGTATATCCCACCAGAATAAGTCATAATAGCTCACTGATTGATCATTTCCATTGCTGCATAAAATCAAATAATTGGAGAGTAGATAATATTATTGATGATATCAGTGATCATAATACAGTACATTGCTTTTCTCTTTAGACTCCTCAAACACAGCAACCAATAATCCAAATGTACCAAAAACTTACAAATACTCACATATTGATTATACACTTGCCCTAAACTATTATGAAACCATACTTTTGATTTAGTAGAGGATGATGTTAATGCATCATGTACAGCCTTAACTACATTTATCCAAGATGGTCTAGTCTGTGCAAGTACAGTTAGAACTGCTCAGCGTAGGGATATTAACTACCCCTTGAATCCCTGGTGCACACCAGAACTTGTTGCATTGTGCAAGCAAAAATTACATAGTTACAACAAATTAAAAAAGTTCCCCGATAATACAATAATATAAGAAGAGTACAGGGTTTACTGTAATACTGTAGAATAACAGCATTGAGAAGATCACTAAAAAGACATAATATGATAATAAATTTCAAAGTAACATACACAATTCAAAACGTACTTGGCAAATTATCAATGAAGTTTTAAATAAACCCTCAAATACAACATCTGATATTAAAAGTATAAATGAAAATAATAGATGCATAGAAGTCAAAATTGAGATCTACAATGTTCTGAATGAATACTTTGTTTCAGTTTCTGCCACATTATCTTCTAACATTATTCCATTACCGGAGCGAACAGCAACAATCATTGAAGGTTCTAATTCATTCTTCATAGAACCTTGCTCCCCACAAGAAGTATCTGATATCATTAACAATCTTAAGATAACCAACACCTCCTATGACGGCATAACTAGTAAACTACTTAAGACTTGCAACCGTGCCCTCTCAGGACCCATCTCAAAATTTGTCAACTGCTCACTAGTCAATGGTATCGTCCCAGATCCCCTTAAAATTGCTCGTGTTGTACCCTTATATAAACAGAATGACAGGTCAGATCCTGGTAATTATAGGCCCATTTCAGTACCATCTGAACTATCAAAAATCTTAGAAATAATTATGAAAACAAGGCTTTTGAGGTATCTAGAGAAATGCCATTATTTTTCTGAATTTCAGTATAGATTTCGCGAGAAGGCTGGGGTTAATTCTGCTATTGTTGATATCATAATCGAATTACAAAACAATATAGATAAAGGGAATAAATCTGCTGGATTCTTTATTGATTTAAAAAAGGCCTTTGATAAAGTGAGTCATCCACTGCTTGTATATAAACTGGAGAAGGCGGGTGTGAGAGGTGTGGCATTGTTGTGGTTTAAACATTACTTGGCAAACAGGCAACAATTTGTAAAAATAGGAACTAATAGAAGTAACTTACAAAGGGTATCGTATGGTGTGCCCCAGGGATCTATTCTAGGGCCGATTCTATTCCTCATATACATAAATGACGTAACCTTATGCCCTTTTAAGAGTAGATTATCTCTCTTAGCTGACGATACTTCGTTGTTTTACTTCTCTAAATCTGACAAGGAGATTATATCTGATATCCAGCATGACTGTTATGTCTTGGAGGAATGGCTAAGAATGAATCTGTTAACACCTAATTACTCAAAAACTGTGTGCATGATGTTCCATAAATGTGAATATGATTTAAATGCAACAACAAATATCTCTTTTGGTACTACCAGACTTAAGTGGGTGAAGGAGGTTAAATACATTGGCTTGACAATAGACAATACTCTTTCTTGGGCATCACATATAACGAATCTAACAAATAAAAACTCAGCTTTAGTTGGAATCTTTGCTAAAATCAAGTTTTATGTAACAACACAGACACTACGCGTAATATACTTCGCAATGATTCAGTCTCGGCTCTCTTACCTATGTTTCATCTGGGGAAGAGCCTCACAAACTAATTTGAATAATCTGGAGGTTCTAAAAAACAGGGCTCTAAGATCAATGCATGGGTTCCATCGTTTATACCCTCGCTGTAGAATGTACTCTGAAACTAATATATTGCCGTTGAAACTGCTTGTATCTTTCAACTCTACTTTAATTATTTATAAAATATTGCATAGTCTCATGACCACAAACACTACATTCTCTTTCGTTAATGAAATTCACATGCACTGCACAAGACAAAAAATAAGTTACATGTAGTCAGCAATCGAACGACTAAATTTGAAGTCAATGCACTGCAGCACTCGCTCATCTCAGTGTACAACCTGGTACCACTTGATCTAGCAAGACTCTCTCAAATTGGGCCATTTCGTGTAAAGTTGAAAAAGTACTATTTGCTGACTCTGAATGTATAATAATGTATGTATAATAATTTACTCTAAATGTATAATAACTTACTCCTGTGATACCATATTCTTCCAAATAATCTTTAACTTTTATGTTTATCAACACTCATTGACTCATAACTTCAAAGCATGCTCATTAGCTTATAGTCTCATTTCTCCAATTATATTATACCGCTTTTTCCTTGGTCATGTACTGTGTCAAAAGCGTCGCTTTGAATACACTTCAATTGCTTATTTTCATACTGTACTCTAAATGTACTATAATTTAGCATATGTATAGTTAGTCCGTCATCTATGTAATGAACTATGTACTGCTCCCCACGACAGAGCCCTGCTCTCGGGAATCTTTTTCTAGACAAATAAATAAAAAATAAAAAAGATGCAAAAAATCTTATAACAGGCGTAAATTATAAGACTATATCTACATTTTAACATTAAGTAGAAAGTGACGCAGAGTGACGCAACATACTACAAATCTAAGTGAAAATATAATTTAAAAAATAATAGTTGAATATAATATAATACAAATATAGCTAAAATTACGTAACGATTACACCCAATAATAACATAAACACGTAACAAAGATCATACCTTCAGCTGCATGTTCCATCGTAAAGCATCACACTAACCACAAAGACAACCAAACCACAGCCACTTACATTCACCCTCCAACTCAGACTGCTCGATCAGTGGTGACAGATTTACACAAAGATGCGTTTATATCCCAGAATGATGAGCGGCAATTATATGGGAATGCTGTAGAAGTAATACATTTTGATTTTTTAACTATGAAGATAAATCATTTTGTCCTCCTAGATTTCGATTTTGACCCACTTTGGCGCCGGATTTACTTCCCCTCCGAAGGAAGGCATTTCAGGTATTTTTAACGCTTTTAAAAAATCCGACGACTTCAGTTGGGTTTGAACCCGCGACCTTGGATATAGAAGCTCAGCATGCTTCCAACTACGCCACCGAAGGTGCTCCTTACGTCGAAATGCTCAGTGTGGCGGCCCAGATTACTGGTATCCGTTTTCCATGCTCTTACTGAAACACCTGTATACATGTTGATGTTTTGACATTCACCAATGTTTCGCGGTTTTCCGTTTGATATATTGTTCATATACAAGCAAGGAAGGCTTTTACACAGTTAACTTGTTAAAACTCATTCCCCATGTGATTTCATTTTATACAGGTGTACCAACAACCTTCGGCGTGGTAATTGTGTTAGTGGACGTAATAGATTGGGGTAATTATCCTTACTCTGTGCCGTAGTTTATAGCTCTGCTCGTGAAATATGGGGTATTAAAATCTCATATGCACCCACCGTCTGCTTAATCCACTTTGTACCTCATATTCGCAACGAAACGGGAGGATAATATGAACATGGAATAAAGTTTCGAGTTGTAGTAGCGTAACATATAATCCGTCCGTCCATCCATGTTTATGCTTGTTATATCTTAACTCGTGGTTACTTGTATTCTCCAGGATATTTTCCCATGTTCTATTTCAAAATCAGGTCGGACTACCAACCCCAAGCTTGCAGGTTCGCTCCTGGCCGTGGTAAGTAATATTTTAAAGGCAACAAAAATATTGGCACGCATATCATACATTTTTGGCGTGTTAAAGAACTCATTTGAATTCAATAGGCCGTGTTCATAATGAAAAATTTAATCTCGGAATTTTCCGCCAACACAACGTTTCACCTTTCTATACTAGAAAGCACAATAGTGTAAAGTTGTTTAGATATCTAACCTTCCTGACTTTCATAGCTCTCCAAGGAACGACAAATTCGACATGCAAGCTGCCCTCTGTGCGCCAAATAACAAAGCGTGCACCCGGCACCCGAGGCTATATGATATTATTATTATATGAAAATTCAAGAATGATCAGATAACTAAGTTATAATGTAAAAATTACTATGTTCTTGAAAAATGCAGACGACAACTCAGTGACCAGCAGGTGACGCAGTGGTTTGCTTTCTTGGCTGTCACCGTTGAGGTCCTGGTTCAGTTCACGACTCTCGAATGAGGCACACATAGTCTCATGAGGTAGAACTGAGAAGGGGTGGGTTTATGTACCACCTCAACCATCCAGGGAGTATCTTTCAGTGGTATCCCACTTTTACTCCATGGAAATTCATGGATTTTAACTGCTACCCAATCCTAGCCCAAATTACAAATACATCTACTAATACATCCATAACAATACACAGGTTATCAGACAGATTCCACACACCTACCCAAGGAAACAAGGCTGTATGACCTCGATATCTCAAAGCCCCTAATTTAACCATTCACAACATTACCAACTGAGCGTATTTGGCTTTAGCATGACCTGCCCCACTATGCCTAAGCTGCAGAATTCTTAGTTATCTACAGGACTTACAAGCTACCTAGTTAGTTAGTTATTGTTGTTTTTAGGGGCGGAACTACTAGGTCATCTGCCCCTAACAAGCTACCTAACTATGGTATATTACGGAGTATTTATTTGGTCCCTGTGCAATTTGCGTGTCCTGTAAAGGTACGAGTATGGGACCCTTCTCTTCTCTTACCAATAAGATGGAAACCTATGTATATGGCATCAATCGGCAAAACCGTGTATATGTTTGGGATTGTTGTCATAATTCGTTATAAGTAAGTTTATGTTTCTCATGTTTGTTCTCCTGGGAAAATATTTCATAAATGAATCACCAAACCAGTGTAAAACTACCAAATTTGCGTGTGTATTTGGCTGATACAATTGATTTCGAATTTCCTCAATGAAAAAGGTCTCCTTCAGCAGCAGTAGTGGTTTTGTGACAGTTCTGTGACCTCCTCCTCCTCACCCTCCTCACAAGATGGCGTCGGCGCGATATCTCTCGAACCCCTGGTTGGATTTTAACAAATGAGGTGTTGTTGAACTCGGGCTGACACCCCCTTTCCAATGAATAACATATTTCCACCCCAAAAATAAAACCTACCCCTAATAGGGGGTGAAATTGTATTTTTTTTAGAAAATCTCGCTTTCCAAGTGCAAGATGTGAGAGTTTAAATGCCAATATGGAATGAAACGTTGTTCTACACAAAAGACATGTGTGCGGTGGAAAGCCACTATGAATTAGCATGCCCACTCATGGCTTTTGTAAGAGGGTGGGGGAGCGGTTCCCTGTGGACGGGTCCTTGTTGACAGGTCATTGTTGACAGGTCATTGTTGACAGGTCATTGTTGACAGGTCCTTGTGGATGAGTCTGTGTGGACAAGTCCTCGTGGATGAGTCCTTGTGGACAAGTCCTTGTGGACGAGTCCTTGTTGACAGGTCCTTGTGGACGAGTCCTTGTGGATGAGTCCTTGTTGATGAGTCCCTTTGGACTGATCCCTTTGGACCGGTCCCATTGGCCTGGTTCCTACGGACTGGCCCATGAATTTATTTAAATTATGTCAATGGCCCTAACTACATTTTGCGTGTAAAGCACTGTGTTGAACTGACGTTGTTCACTAATCCCCCACTACTATAATGTGATAACGATATGAAAGGAAAGTGATGAAATACATGTGAACACGTGTGAGATGTCATTATTACCGTCCTCCTTGTGAAACAAGTCACATTCTGTTTTGGTTCATACGTGAGAAAATGTGAGTTCATGTGTAATATGACCTAACACACACAGGTGTTCACCTGTACACGTGCACGATAAGAGCTAACAAGTCACAACCTGTTTTGACAGTGGTGGGAGGTGAAGGGGAGGAGTGGGGGAGAGTCGGTGTAAGAGAGAACACAGGTGAAGAGAGAGAGAGAAATATGTATTGCTCATAATACATGTGGAGCTGAGGACTGTACATAGGACTGTAGGTTAAGTACAACATGAGTGACTAAATAAATATAAGGCACACAGGTTCACACAACATGTAATTTATTAATCCAAGAATTAAAGGCTGAGCTAAATCCCAACCATTTTACATATAGTTTATTTCCTTTTTGTTTCAACACTTTTTCCACAAGGTAATGTTTAGGAAACGCTGTCTTTTGGAGTTCTTGGAGATAAAACCTGCCTTTTATGGGTTGATGGTTGAGGTCCTCGAGTAAATAGGTGACTGGACTGTTCAGGTTGACTTGACGAATTCGAAATAGTTCAGTCCCCCAATTTGTTTTGTAGCCCTTGTCGAAGACGGATTTGAATTTGCTCACACGAACATGGTCCCTGATGTTAAGGCGATGACGTTTAGGGTCTGATGTTTTTATGGGGTTAAACAGTTTATCCAGTTGTGGGATATTTTTCGTCACAAGTCGTGGCTTGGTCCCAATGGTTCTGTGTTTGGTGTCATTGTAACGTGACACTAGCTCAGGTAACAAGTCCAACCAGCGATAAGTGCCCTGAGCGGTAATCGCTTTCCACATATGGGTTTTCAATGTTCGGTTGAACCGCTCAACCACGCTGGCTTTGAGATTGCTGTACATTGTGTAATGGTGAATATCCTTAGATTTGAGAAAAGTGGAGAAATCCTTGTTGAAAAATTATTTTCCCTGATCGGTTTGTAGCAGCTGAGGTAGACGTTTGGATTGTCGAATAGTATGTTGAAAGGCCTTGGTGACTAGTGGACCAGACTTGCGTTGCACAGGTTCACCAAACGCCATTTTGGAATAAACATCAATGACCGTCAACATATTGCGTACGCCATCGTTAACGCTAGCATAGGGAATCATTTCAACCAAGTCTGCTTGCCAAAGTTCATCCACACCCTGTGAAATCACCTTGAGTCGCTGATAGTGACGTCTAGCTGGACGATGCAACTCGTGAGCAATACCCATTATAATGGTTGAGGGCTTAAACAATAATTTTGGCACTTCGAAGTTCTTCCTCAATTTCTTGAATTTCCCAATCGTGACCAGTATGGCCAGCTTAACGTGAAGCATGCAACAGCTGTAGTCGCTAGACGAGTTTATTTGGATTGAGCCAGTAGGTAAAATCCACAAGGGGTTTTAATGGTTTAAATGTCACCCCCGAAGCGGACACTTTACGACGACCACTTTGACTAGTGGGGAACATTTTTGCAATGATGGTTTTATATTTTTGAGATATATTGGCATTCACTTGTTGAGTGGGATCATACTGTCTTTTGTGGGCATGGGTGTCCAATAAAATGGATTTATATTTACCAAGGTCCTCTGGCGTATAATGTTGGGATGAGGGAGTCCGAGAGAATAGTAGCTTTAACAGTCCTGGTGTTAATTTATAGTTGATCTTTTTAATGACAGCTTTAGTACGACTAAATTTAATCGATGAATCACCAATTTTAAAACTATCATCCTCATAGCGAACGCCATATGTGGTATCTGTGTTTCCAATAAATAGATTGGTGAAATAGGGTTCCAGTGTTGATCCATAATATTTTATTAAAATGTTTTTCAGTTGAGCTTTATGCTGAGGGGTGGCCAAGAGTTGTGAAAATGGAGACGATCTGGAAGGCCAAGGTGTTTCAACCATGACCAGGGATTTCTTTTTTCTTAAGAACTCTGCAAGGGGTGATGCCTTTTTTTTGAGGTGTAAACACTTGTTCCTCGTCATCCTCAACTTCGCTAACATTAGTTAAATCTTCCTGTTCCTCTTCCTCAGGGTCCTCGTGGTGCGTCTGAGTGGCTTGTGAAACGGTAGGTTGCGTTTCAGATGGCTTGAAAGAGGGTTTCAACATGGCTTTTAGCGGAGGTACTAAATGTTGTTGACTAAACAAAGCATGATCTGCACGCGATCGTTTCAATTGACGAAACTTTTGGCGAATAGTATTTTTTGCTCTAATAATATGCTTTAGCAATTGACTCTCTGCTAACGCCATGGTGTCGTGAGAAATGACTTGAGAGGGAATGATACAATGCCTTAAATAGCAATAAAATGATCAAACCCTAAGCGATACCGCCCTTGGTTGAGTTCACTTAGTTTGTCAATCACTAAACATGCATGACGCTGTGTGTTCCAGCACTTGCCACACAATTCTGTAAACATTTGAAAGGTCATATCCGGATTCACATGTTCATTATAAATGTGACGACTGTTCCTCTCGTCCTCGTGAAATAAAACAATGACATTGGCATTGTCACGAATCAACTGTTTGGACATTTTACAATACGTTTGTCCAACATAGAAGCAATCGATATGTTTGTGTCGACCCATGCTGAAATAGCATTGAATGATGCCTTGTCGCTCAGTGGATACATCATCGAAAATCATGAGTGAATCAGGCTTTACCTCATCCGGCGAAATAACATTTTCTTGCGTGGAAAATGTAAAATACCCCATATTCTCATTTTGTAATCCAGACATAACTTGATCCAGAAACACGTAGAGGGGTTGGTAGAGAGATTTTGCGAAAATATAAATATTTTGAAAACACAGACCATTGGGCGCTGTAATACGTGTCAGCAAAAGATAGGTCTTTCCACAGCCGGAAGGTCCCACAATGATGCAGCGAATGGAAGATGGAAAGAGCGAACCATGGCGTTGTTCACGTGATGTGGGGCAGAGATGGGAAAACATGTCCCCCACGGGGAATGACTCTTGCTGCTTAATTATCTTCATTTCAACTAAGGCTTAGAGAGTCTTGTAGGCTGTCTATATACATCGCACCGAGCCTTGTCATAGAAACAGTAGACTCGAACTACAGGTTGACGATGGATGTCTTTGGACGTGCGTTGATGGTCAAAGCTAGGTCTGTTCCCATACATGATCCTAAACAAGAAACAGATCCTGCTAATAAACACTATGTGGATAGGTCAGTAGTGCCACGCACAAATCAAGGAGATTATGACTTTAAAGGAAAGCGGTTAACCCATGTAAAACATCCTCAAGTGTCTACCGATGTTACTACAAAAAAGTATGTGGATAACAAGGTGTATGAGTTTTATGATAAAGTGCCTCAGCTTACAGTGGATGGCTATAGCGCTAATCATCACCGCATTATTCACGTGGAAGACCCACAATAAGATGATGATGTCTGTACGAAGCGATACGTGACCTATGAAATGAAAAGGCTTTATAAATTTATCCCATCTGTATTTTTAGTGTATCTGACAAATGTAAAACCTGTGAATGAGAGAAACCATATACCACTAGTTCATGACCAGCACTTGACCTATGTGCTTGCTTCGGGTTTAAGCCACTATCGATTACACTAATGGAATCATTCACATAGTATGCCATATCTGATGAGAACCATTTACAAATAGAGATAAATGGTCATAGGATGTTGGTCCATAACCATGAAATGGTCAATGCAGGAGACGAATTAACCTTTCATCTCATGTTGACATGGGATGAAAAGCAAGCTGGATAAACCATAAACGATTTCCCACTTTATGTAGAATTGGAATATACAGCCATGAAATAACAATCTGATGTTAGTTGTGACTTAAACTTTCTAGTGAAAGGTTGTTGGTCATCTTCATCATCATGGTGAAACAAAGATATGTGGTGAGAAAGACTAAAAATATGACCCTGTCCTTGGCAAAGACTGGGCTTAAGACATTCGTGGACAAGCCCTTGCGAAATAAAAAAAGAAAAAAATAACGTGTTGACCATAAGGAAAGCTCTTCGAGCAGCACATAGACATGATATTCCAATACGTCAGCGACAGGGTTCAAAACAAGGGCGAGTGATCCCCGTCCCCAAACGAGAGGGATTTTTACCTGCATTATTCGCTGGTCTGGCTGCTCTAGGTTCACTTTTAGGCGGCGCCAGTGCAGTGGCAAAAACTATTAAAGCCGCGCAACAGGGTAAGCAACAACTCAAAGAAAGTCAGCGACACAATGAAACGATGGAAGCCATTGCTATGGGGGCTAGAAATGTCAATTTGAAGCCAGCCTTTTATCAACAAGGATTTGGAATTTCAACTTTTCGAAATAAAAAGAAATCTTTAACCTCAGCCATAGCAAGACATGCCCTGACACATCAACAAGTGGAAAGCTATGCTCAACAACTGAAGCTTTCTCATTTTCGAGGTGTGTTTGTGCGAAACCAATTATCCTCACGACCCTGGGAACAGGAATGTGCTGTTGTCAATTTGGATGATCACCGAGGACCTGGAACACACTATGTAGCTTATTTCAAAGAGGGATCCACTGTATGGTACTTTGACAGTTTTGGGAATTTGCCCCCTCCCATGGAACTAGTGGACTATTTTGGAAACAGGATCAAGATATATTATAATGTGAAACGTGAGCAAACGTTTAACAGCCAACAGTGTGGGCGTTTGTGTTGATTTTTTTATATAAGACGCAGCATAAGCAAAAACGTCAACAGTATGTCGGTGGAAAGTAAGACGTTTACACTGCATGGACGTGGACCTGTAATGAGCCTAGACTTTTACCCACCTATCGAATTGAGTGAAAAAAAACTATGGTTTAGGACTTGTTTCACTTGAAACGTACAATAGAATATACAACAGACGTGAAAATGTGAACAACAAGTTTTACTATGATGATTCTGTGCTCACCCTGAACTCTGGTGGATACACGATAGATGACATTTATGAACACATTTATGTGGTGTTGATCAATGAATATGGTTTAAAGTTATTTCTCGATGGAACGCGCAAGTTTGAACTTGTAGGAAATACCAACACTCATCGCTGCAGTATTTTTTCTACATTCAAAATTGACTTTAAAACACTCACCGATTCCATTGGTCCATTACCAGGATTTAAACCACCCTTAGAGCCCAACAAGAAACATGAATCAGACCATGAAGTGAAATCCATTGAGGACCATCATGTGTCAGTGACGTGTAATAATATTAGCCAAGTGTACACCAATCAAGAACCGTCGCATTCGCTTTATGACTTTATTGTAACATCGCCCAATGGCTATATTATTCGTCAAAACCCTCCAGCGGTGCTTTTTCATTCTGTGGTTGTCGATGGTATTAGTAATATAACATTAAGACTGATCAATAGAGAGCAACAACTCATCGATCTAGATTCTACCACACCAGTGACTTACAAGTTGGTGCTAAAGCCACTATGGAGTTTGTATATAAAGCAACAGCACCGTCTAGGAATGGTGTTAGTTGTTTGCCACGTGAATACACGTTAACATCTCAGAACAAGCAGATTTTACAGCATTTGGGTTACCACGTCAACCCCCGCGATGAATTCTATCCTAGAGGTAGCGAACCACATCGAGGAGCAACCAGGAGTGGTAAGAATTGATCTCCAATCTTTTCAGCTCAAACACCTGGACTCAATAACAATGATGAAATTCAATTTGTTATCAACAACCAAGATATTTATACTCTACCACATGAAAGTGTTATTCAGATTGAAGTTCGGCTCACCAAAGCCGATGGCTCTACACCCACCACGTCCAAGTTAGCCAACCATGCTTTCGCCTTTCTGTTTTCTGAAGTGCGTTACGTGATTAACGATATCGTGGTGGATAGCACTCGAAATGTGGGTATTTCCACTGTTATGAAACTATATCCCTCTTATAGTGAGGAAGAAGGTAAAACACTTTGCATGGCGGGTTGGTGCCCTGACTCGATCAATGACTGTATGGTACACACCGATGGCACCTTTACTGGATATTTGCCTTTTAAACTGATTTTAGGCTTTGCTGAAGATCACCAGCGCATTGTGGTCAACGCAAGGCAAGTGCTTTATCTGGTGAGAGACAGGAGTGATAATAATGCTCTCAAGGGAACCGACAATGCCCCCATTGATTCAAAATTCAACTACAACGCTTGCTATGGAAATGCCTCCTATGACCCTTAACGATAGCAAAAAACTACACATACTCAAAATGGTAAAGAGAGATATACCTCTACCCATGGAATTTAGAAGCTGGGCACTCCATGAGTACCCGCTATTGCCCACCACCAACACACACAGTTGGTCTATAAAAACAGCCCGCTATACAGAGAGACCTCTCTACATGATTGTGGGTTTTCAAACGAATCGCAAGTATCAACAAACCAAAGATGCCACGCAATTTGATCACCTGCAATTGAGAAATGCACGTTTTTCCTCAACGGTGCTGTGTTTCCCTATGAAGGACTGGATTTAGATTTATCAAAAAATAAGTTTGGCCCCCTGTACGAATTGCTTTCTAAATTTCGATGGTCTTATTATCAAAAAGAGAATGGCCCCATGCTGCTACCCCAAGCGTTTAAGGCAAGTGCGCCACTGATTGTCTTTGACTGTTCTTACCTGGAAGAATCTGTCAAGCCATCCAATATTGACATTCGACTAGATTTTGAAACGCATGACAATGTACCAGCCAATACGACAGCCTACTGTTTGATTATTCATCACAAACAAGTCAACTATTATCCACTGTCCAACCAAGTGACGAGTGTTTAAATAGTAGGTCAACCCACATCAAACCGCTCAGGCATGTCTTGCTTTCAAGTCTCAAGAGAAGTTATATCCATGAATTTAAAATCTGAGGAACAACGTTTCAAGACCTTTGCGACGTGGCCGGTGCCTTTTATAAACCCTCAAGCCTTAGCGGCCGCTGGATTCTACTATTTAAAAACAAGAGATTAAGTGAAATGTGTGTTTTGTCCCATTATCTTAGACCAATGGCAAGAAAGTGATGAACCCATGCAGGAACATCAGCGCTGGTCACCTGCCTGCCCCTACCTGTGCAGAATGGAGGTGGGTAATATACCCTGTCATTCAAGTTACCCTTTACTCGTGCCTCTAAGTGATGAAAAAAGTAATGATACATGTGGACTTTATGGTCTCAACAGTGCTTCAGTGAGCAGCTCACAGTCAAAAACACCCAGTTTAGAGACATTAGAATATCATCGGTGTTATGGACACTATAAACACAAAGTACTTTTTTGTTGTATGAGTTGGTACCGCCCCTATCCTAGAATGAAAAAAGAATGTAAAACTTGTTATGCTAATAAAATAATGTTATAAAAAATAGGTTGTTGTTATATTATTATTTCTTATCTCCCCCCCCCCCGTCATATCCTAACCTCCATAGTGACTACTCAATTTTTTTATTTTCTTTTACTAGAATGGAATGTAAGTAAATGTCATGGGTACACTTTACTGAACATTCTTCAGTCTGTGGTCAGTTGGACTTGATCCAGACAAGAGTGAACATTTTGCGTACACTAATTGTCGACTGTCAAGGGTTTAAAATTTGTGAAAACAAATTTATATTTAAAGAAGTGGCCATCATCGATTGTTCCACTTTTTGGATATCGCAAGCTAGGCTACCCATTAGGTGTTTTAACCACCTTATGCGTTTGATTTATTGTGTGATAAAGAACGTAAACAAACCCAGTGGATTGAAACTCATATGCAACTAGACTGGAAGCAAGGAACCATTTCATATAAGCACCTGGATATGGTCATGAAAGCCCACTTGTATTCTGCCCATGTAGTATTTGTGAAAGGTAGTGAAAAACGTCAATGGCTACAACCATTTTTGGCGTCTTACTGTCAATGTATCGATTTAATGGACTTGGGCTGTCCCTCGCTGCAAACACTCATGGACCGCTGCCCCTATGACAATATTACTCATAAAGTCCTGGCACAGGTGTGGCAATTGTTTCATTGGCTAACCACCAATGCCTGCTGGGAGTTGTTAAATAAAATTAAAACTGAAGGTTTACCTGTGGATGACTCCAGTGAGATTTCTACAAGCGACGTTTAAACATCAACGTGATACCATGGAGAAAGGGGATGCTACCGATAAAGCGATTGGAAAGTTCTTTGTGTGTAAAAAGAAACTAGACAGTTTTACCAAAGAAGAATTATTGGCTCTTCCAAAATCATTCATTGATTATGTCGCAGCAAATGCAGTGAAAGAAATCTGGCAACATGTACCAAAATCATGGACTCAAGACCCTGTGTTAAGTGAATTGCAACCATGTACAGATTATGATCACCATAAGCAAGTGGCTATGGCAAAAATACCCTCTATGCGACAGTGTGCTACTTGCCAGCTGGTCAAACTGTATCACGGTCATAAAAGTCAGTGTAAAGACTTTGTTTCCTCATACCACGGGTGTGATGAAGAAAAAAGCAGCAACAACAATCATCATCCACAGAGGAGGAGGAAGATCAAACCTTTTTACCATCGATGGAAAAGGATATGCCAGAACAGTACTGGCAATGGCGTCATTGATAAAGTAATTCAATACTTGACGTTCGAAATCTACCTATCTGGTTATTATTTGTGTAGTCCTGAAACTTGTCTTAAAGAACCTTTGCAGCGTAGTGATATACCTATTAATCCTTTCGAGCAAGCATGCACCTTTCTTATCACCACAGTCATCCTGCATTAAGACGTGTAGCGGATAAAGTATCGTTGAAAAGCTAAACAACGTTTGACATCCTGTGATGTCTCAGTGGGAGAGAGGTTGGCAGCCCTCATTGGGATTAGTGCTATAATAGGAAAGTTAATGATTAGTGGACATGAACATTGAAAAGGATTCAGGAATTGGTATTTCTTTGTATTCAATTTTTTAAAACTCTATTTGTTGTAAAATAAAACAAGGTTTATAAGATCACAATGTCTTGTAATTTAAAAAATGGTGATAGCCATTTCCTCATTTTCATTTTTTCTTACATGAACATTTACAATTTCCACTTCCCCTTTTTTACATTCCCTAGTTTAGTTCACACATTCTGTACATTTTTTTGTTGTGAAATAAAAATAAGGTTCACCAGATCACTATATATTTTAATTCTAAAAATGGTGATAGCCATTTCTTCATTTACAATTTTTCCACACATGAATATTTACAACTTCCACTTTACATTTTTTTACATTCCCCTTGTTTAGTTCATTCTGTACATTTTTGTTGTTGTTAAATAAAAACAAGGTTTACCAGATCATAATGTCTTTTTAATTTTAAAATGGTGATAGCCATTTTACTTTTTCACACATGGATATTTACAATTTCCACTTTACAATTTTAACATTCCTCTTGTTTAGTTCACACATTCTGTAAATTTAAAAAAAATCTTTTTCGTAATATACAAAAGCAAACATTTTACACTAAAATGTATTACTTATCTTATTTTTACTAAGCTACAGTAGCCTAACATTATACATTCTACTTATAGTTTTTACAAAAAATATTACAATATAAAACACACTACAAATATAACAATATAGTGATAATTAGACTTAAGAAAAGTAATAGTTGTCAATTCGACTGTTCCCCCAAGCAAGAGTATCAAATGTGTTGGGTATAATGAATCGTTTGTTGTCTTCATTACTTAAAGCAACTTTGTTCAGCAAATTGGCATGTAGTTGATGATTTTTACTTCCAAATACACACATTTTCTTATATAATACAGGTGGGTTACTAACTATACAGTTTTTATAATCACTTATATCTAACTCTTTACTAACAACATTCTTTTTCACTCCTTTTAATTTTTTCTACTACATCATCAATTGTCATATAGCTGTATGATTTAGATTATGTGCCTACAAAGGTGTCTATAATAACACCAGCACATTCATCCTTAAATTTCCCAAGAACCTTTTTGTTTACTATAGGTAAATGGTAAATATTATCCTAGGGATAGTCACTTGTATCAAACCTATTTAGCTCAGTTTTGATATCCTCATAAAAATCATCAGTTTTAATCTCATAAATAAAAGAATCTGTGTCTGTGTAGAGTAATTTAGCTTTATCAAGGTAGTTATTCTTTACATAATCATAGTGAAATTCATACATAAGTGTTTTTGACAATTCCAGAATGGTGTAACCCACATATATGGGTTTGTTGTAAGTTAATTTAAGACGATTCATTTGTATTACAACTAAATCCTCATGAATAATTGAACAGCTATGAAAGTTAGGCTTGCTTATTAAGTTGCTCACACCATACCTTTTAACATCATTCTCCCACTTTGTTATCAGCTTTACATCAACTCGTTTATCAACATTCTCCATAGTCTTTCCAAAAACATTATTATTCATGAGTTTATAAAAATCTTTTTCAAACGCGTTTTTTGACTGTGTTCTTAAATTATTGTTTGGATCAATATACGGTTTGAGCCATGCTGACTGATGAAATTGCAATACGCGATGAATTTTAGTTAATTTCAATCCATGCTGTAGACACTGTTTCAAGTTTTGATAATGTATTACATATTTACATTTATCATTTACATTAGCAATTAACATTTTTGTTCGTGATGTGATGTATGGAGAATTCATATTCTCAGGACAAAATGGTAAATCATTATGATCATCATGTAACTCTTTAAGGTACTCAAGATATACCTCTAAAATATATCCTTTATCATCGTTATCATTAAGAGTGTCAACATGTAAGACATCAATTTCAGGTTGTGTCAGCCAGCGAAAATCTTACAGTGGTAGATATTGACTCATAGCCCAACCATATTGGTTATTTGCATCGAGGTAGACAATATACTTTGACTCTTCACAAGGGTTGTAGCTAGGCATGTATTTATTATTCGCTTTAGAGTACCGTCCACTACATTGGCTTAATCCACCTCGAATTGATGATTTTATAAAATTGATCATGTCTATATCAGTCATTAATTCTAAATTTACTTTCGTTTTTTTCAACATTGAACTGAAACTTAACCCAGGAGCAGTGAAATACTGACAAGGACCAAGGTCATAAGTTTTCATACAAACATTCCGAAAATTTTCAAAAATATCTGCTAATAACAACACATCTGTCTTCAAATATATGTCTGAAAATTCTCCTAAAGTTTGAATGTCGAACTGTGTCCATACACGTTGTGCATGTAAATATTCCTGATCACTGATATGACTTGTGTTTAAGGAACGTTAAAATGCATCTTTCGGTCGTAAAGAACACTCCTCAAGACGTTCCACACAGTTAATATATTCATAAGGGAATATACCCTTTTGACGAATCAAATTAAAATCATCTTGTTTAGGAAAGACACGTTGAATTTCATGAAACTGATCTGATTTTAAATTACTAGCCAGCTTATTAAGACTACTCAGCATAAAGCGGAATGAATCTAAAAATCGCAGTTTAATAGTTTTTTATTGACAGTTTTGATGTATTTTGTGAACGATATGTATTGTTCCTTATTATTTGCCATCACATCAATTTTCACATCTGAAGCTCCAAATTCTTTAACGATAAAGTGGTTATCGTATTTGCTACCGTTATGTAGAATGACCGGAATGAATTTACTTACTCCATAATTAAATTACATTCTTGGTGAGCAGCACCACGATATTTTCCTGTTAAATGGTCATGACCGCGAACCCTATCTGCATATAAACATTCACCACATATAAAACAAATAGTTCAGTTTCAAAATTCATTTGCTCTGATGAAGTTAGTGGCTCCATTGGAATGATCGTATTTAAAATAGAGGATATACGGATGTCATCTTTCTCAAGCCTTTCCATGAAAACTTTAGGTGCATCAGGTCCTCTATAGAGCTCAAACTTATTTAAAGAGTCATCATAACTACATTTAATATAATATGCAAAGCTAAAAGGTTCATGAATGTGAGTGGTGTTGATAAAAGGTTGGGCTGGATTCGATGAACATGTAATAAATGGTTTTAGCAAAGCCTCGAAGTCAGCATATATAACAAATGGTACTCGAAGCTGTTTCTCATAATCCTTAAATTTTAGAATGTTATTTTTAGGAGTCGGTAATACCGTACAAACGTGATTACATCCCCATTTTTGATGTTGAATTAGATGGTCCTCTTTCTGGAAATGTAGCAAACAACCATCACACAACAACTTTTTACCATCGTGTTTTGATACTTGACTACCAACAAGTCTACTTAAATGTTTTATCCAGCAATAGTGAGCATTTTCACCTTCAGTTATGTACAGTAAATTTACATGAGCATTCTTTTTTTCCTGAGTATAAAATAGAGGACCTACTATACTCTTATTTTCAATTCCATAAACATTAATACTTACATTGTTCAACTCTTCAAAACGTTGAATGCCTTTTATCACCACAGGGAATTCCATTTCTTGTATATCTAACACTGTGGAATAGTGAGGATAGGATGATGTTCTATCCATATGCCCCACTGCTGAATATGCTTCATCACTATTCCAAACGTTCACAACAGCTTTCTTCCGTTTGATCCATGCAGGTAAATCAATATATGATGATGCTCGAAGGGGGTTATATTAATTCAGGTTGCTTTCTAAATAAAGTACTTCAACCAACGCCCAGCCTGACTCCCTTTCCTGGAACTCTTCACTCTTCACAATGATAGCACTTGAAATATTTCGATATATATCACTAATATTAGTTGATTCGCTAACAATTATGTTTTTTGTATTAAAGGATTTGATATCCGTAATTTCACCTTCGCTCCCAGTTTTTACATAGAGTCCAAAAAGTTCAAAATTCATTTTAATTGTTTTATGCTTTAATAAAACATTACCTACTGCCCCCGTAATTGAATTATGTAGAGACCACGGTGGCTATATTTGAAATTATAATGAGAGTTATGGCTGTCATAGTTATGACGTGGGTAGTCATGACGTAAGCACGGATGACGTAAATGTTATGCCAGCAGGCTACTTGAGCTGAGATTCTCAGTGACGTCAGCATTTTAGTCCAGAATGTTCCAAGATTTACGACGCAGTCGCAGGAAACGAGGAATTCTGCTGAGGAAGAAACTATGCTATTGGAGGAGAGGCTTGAACCAATCAACGATAGTTTAAAGGAAGACGGAGATTGCTGAAACTATGGTATTTTTATTACTTTTGGAATGCAGAATTGTGGAAATCCATTTGCAGTAATAGCATTGATTTGGAATTTTGGTGAAATTTATTTTCAGTTTTTGAATTTTGAAAATCCGTCATGTATTAACGAAGTTGGAAGTTCTAGCGATGACGCAGTATCACGCTTTGGAAGGGATGGAAACGCCCCTCGTGAAGTTAATAAAAGGGCTTGCGCAGAAGAGAGGAGCCTCTTTCGTTCTCTGATCATTCTGAGATCTCATGCTCAGATCATCGAAGTATATTTGTGAAAGTTCTTTTCTTATACATTCATTATAGTGAGACGTCGAAGTGAACAGCAGTGAAAAGAATCGTCTTTATAACGCGTGGCGAGGCCACTATATTAACGAGATCCAGGTCAAACTAGGTGAAGTTGAAACGGACCTTAGAAAGCTTCTACAAGTTTAGCTTCGAACAGTTAGCGGTCACCGATAAGCCAATTGCATTGTGCAGTGCTACATGCAGTTATAGAGAAAAGCTGAACAATTTCGACCGAGTAGTTTAAAAGATATTAGCAGTTTTATACGACTGACAAAAGTGATTATCTCGCCACTAGAGAAACACTTTTGTATAGCCAGAATCAACGCAAGGCTGACGCTGCGAGTGGAATAGAAAGACTTCAGATTGCTTGGTTACAGAACGATACAGTATAATGGAGCAATTGAATACGGCAGTTTGTTCTTCTGACACTACAACCGAAGAGCAGATGGAAGGCTAAAAGGGCTTATTGCAATTGGGACATACTTCAATGGAGTAAGATAGCGACATGGAACTTCGCTAATTGCTATTCCACACAAGCGAACATGCGGTGAATACCATCTACACCCATGTTTCGTAATTAAAGGCTGAATACCATCGAACAGCCATAGAAACAATTTCATACTCTGAATATGAATAATTTCTTCGGAAATTTCTACAAAACTTCATGGCGATTGTCTACTGGAACTTCAGGGAATTTTTCAAGAGAGGTCAGGGATATCCCGACTCACAAAGAAGATTATTGCCGGAAGGATGTCTATTCGTCTTCGAGGAGCAGAGCGATTCACGGAGAAGGAAGCAGTTCGATTCTCCGAGGGTGCTATTTCCTATTTCGAGGATGGAGCTCAACTTTAACGTGGTGAAATGGATCCATCAGCAGTCTTCTTTGGGGAATTTTCCTCTGGAACGTCAATCGGCAGATAAGGTAGTCGTGAACGTTTATTGTATTTGAGTATACTAATAATGTTTGAGCAACCATTTTTCCCATATTTTTATCCTCATGTATTTTGCCATATTTTCTTGTTGAGATTCTTATTCTCAGTACACCTTGATGAGTTTTGCATTTTTCGACGATTTATTAAGACATTGTTATGTCATGGGCATAGTTAAACGATTTTGAATCAGTTGAGACTGATATTTAGATTTTTTAGTAATTAATATTTTTTGTAGTCACGATTTGACTGTAAGTTAATGATTTTTATGGCAGATTTAAATTCAGACAGCGTGTCATTTTATTAAAGTAATTCTACCCCAGTTTAATTACTTTGGACAATTTT
Source organism: Meconema thalassinum (assembly GCA_946902985.2). Taxonomy (NCBI): domain Eukaryota; kingdom Metazoa; phylum Arthropoda; class Insecta; order Orthoptera; family Tettigoniidae; genus Meconema; species Meconema thalassinum. The sequence goes on along the minus strand of OX336388.2, from coordinate 768,334,099 downwards.
CTGTCATCATCAAGAAGGAAGAACATTTAATTGATTTTAGAGCGTTAAAATCTCTTACGTTGTCGACGATCTTGGAAATACTAGTCGTTATTTGAATTGATTGCAACACAGACATTTATCGTCAGTTATGAATGAACATTGCATCATAGACACTTTTGTGAAAGAGTAATGTTAATAAGGAATTATTGAATGCATTAAAGTCAAGTACTTTTGTTAGGAGTTTTTCTCAATTAGAGAATTATATAACGATGTTTGCATTCCCCAGTCTAATTGGATTCTATTCGACTACTTTGCATTTTAGTCGCACTTTATTTGAAGATAGTATTTTCATACTACAATTTTTTTTTTAGATGTTAATCTTAAATTTTGATAGACCAGACAGGCGTATATAAACGTATTCACTATTAAATTTGTTTGTGATTGGCAAGTTTTGACTTCATTTCGGTTCATGAATGAAATCCACGAAGGTTATAGAAAAACAGTTTTGAAACAAGTAATGATTATTAAAAATTTTTAAGTGGAACTATGAATGTATAATCGCTAGTGCAGCGCGTGTTGAAAGTCGCTGAAATATAATGCCCTTGAATATGAAGGAAGTTCCCACAGGAATTAATGTTAAAGAATTATTTGTGGACGTTTTGTAAGTTATGTGGAAGTTTTAAATGCCATATAGATTAATATATGATGATTTTGGGCATATTTTTAATGCAGATTGTGCATTAACTTGTTAGCGAAGGATTTTCCGCTGGAGTAAGATTGTCATAGTTCGTTGAAAATTAATCAAGTGATTTACTGTTATAATTAACACGAGTTTTGAAAGAATTTGAGATAAGATTTTGAATGAAGGTTGCCGTCACAAATCACTATTAAAACCTTTATTAAACCAGATTGTGACATTAACATGTATAACTAACCTTCATTGGTCGATTATATTAAACAGGATTATAAAATTACCAACCGAATGAACATGTGGCTAATGTATTTATTAAATTAATAATTTAAACAATTTAAATGTTAATATTGTAAATTATTGCTGTAAATATTTTTGAAAATAATGTGGAACGAGAGTGATGTTAAAGGCGTGCTTATAATATTTTTATTGTCTTTGACAAATATTATAAACAATTTCTAATTGTTATAAATAATTTATGTGATTTTGTTATAAACATTTAAGAGCTAATTAAACATTTGGATTGAAGTTAACAAGTTTAAGAAATTAATATAATGATCCATTAGGATGTGAGCAAAGTACTTGAAAGATTTGCGTAAATATAATGTGAGTTGTCTTGTAGACGTTTAAAAGCTTGAGAGTGCAGGCTGTATTCTTACGTAACATAGCACGTGAGAAGGGAGTGCATTTGACCAGTATGCAACAGGCTGGAAGGTAACCCGCAGCTGTGCCAACATATGGTTCTCAGAGAGTGAGGTCGTACACACTCTGGCCTTGCGACTATAAATACCATTCTCATGTTTATTAAAAGGAAACCAAATGCTCTATATATGTCACACCCTGACGTCCTTTTCCAATCCAATAGTGTTATGAATATTACGTTATTTGGAGCTCTTGGGAGCTAAAATGTTTTACATCATGTTGTATGATAATTTTTGCAAGTCCTACTGGAGGACGTAGTCAGATTGACTTGGGCTACTGATAGCCACGTTGATTTTGTTGTGTTAGTAAAATCATACCCTTTATTAGAAATAAAGCTTTTGTACAGTTCAAAGTTCTCGTCTTCGTTCTGGTTCATTTTTAAATGTCATGGTGGAGGTTATTGTGTGAACAGACTTTTAGTGATCCTGTTGTCAACTCAAACCCCGAGATAATTAAGAGGTAAGTAACGGTAAGTATGAACCCCCGTCTATTTTGGTGTGTTCCACAATGATTTCCTGTGAATTTCTGTGCTCTTATCTCGATAGTATCTGTCAGTGCCATTTTCATTGATGTAACTGTGCCGGTGCGATTGATAATTGGCAATCCGATTGAGGGGGCGGATATCTGACAGCCTACTATCCAGGTAAACGGGGACAGAAAGATTGGCGACCCAAGAACGTGGGGCTGAGTCAACAGAAAGATTGACCCTAATACGTGGCTCGAATTCGACAAAACTGGATCACCAGGTTGAACAATAGAAAGATTCGCACCTAAAACGTAGGGTTCGATTAGACTCAAATAAAGAGATTGATTCTTTGTTAGATGTCTAGGCCAATTGTAGTATTTAAGAGTGTGATTATATAGGAATTAAATGTTGTATTGTATTAGGAAAATTACACTCAGAAAAGATCAGATCTTATACAACTTGAGAAAGGTTAAATAGGCTGGAAACTTAGAAAAATCGCCTATAATCTGGAATCTTATTTTATTTGACCGGCTTATGACATTTCAGTCATATTAAAGATAAAATTAAATTATTTGGATTGTAAATGTAAATTATTTGTGTTAGGATATTTTAAAATGAGCCAGAGAAATTTGAACATGTGCTTGAGTTTGTTTCAACATGAAGTATCGTCGAAGGTTAATTATAAGGTAGTTATAAGTTAGATTTAAGACAGAAAATTGATCAAAATTATATATGGTGAAAAGTGTTGCTCAAATGTTGTTATTTTGCTCTTTTGATGTATGTCCCTACAGCAATCCATTTTGAATAATATTGTAATGGCAGATGAAAGTTTGAGGTTGATGCTAGAGGAGATGTCTGCTAACTTGAAAGCTAGCATGAATAGTAGTATGAAGCAGATGCTGAATGAAAGCATGAAGGAGAATAATAGTCGAATGGAGGAGAATGTTAGTAATTTGTCTGCTAATTTAAATGCAAGAATGGAGGAGAATGCTAGTAATATGTCTGCTAATTTGAAGGGTATCCAAACTAGCGCTGCTAATTTAGAAGAGAATATGTCGCGTTTACAGATTAATACCCTAGGAATTGAGAATACTGTAACGGACATGCGCACAGAGGTGTCTAATGTCCATGAAGATGTATCTATTGTGCATAAAAGTGTTGATGGTGTTAAAAATGATGTGTCTAAGGTACAGAGAGACCTTACAATGTTAAATTTAGATGTAGCTAATGTCCGAGGGGATATTTCTTGTGCTAGAGCCGAAGTAGTTGTTGTCAAAAACGATGTAGCGACTGTCCAAGACAAGGTCGAGGAAGTCCAAAAAGAAATTCAAAAAGCTAGAACTGATGTATCCAATGTTCAGGTAGACATTAATAACATTTATGCGGATATAACTGAGGTGCAAAGTGACATAACTAAGATTCAGGTAGAGGTCAACACGGTTTTCGTAGATATCACTAAAGTCCAAACTCATGTAAATAAAGTCAGGGAAGAAATCGAAAACTCAAAAACTCTTTGTAAGCGTAATATAACTGCATTAACGACTAGTTTAGTCGATGAATCAGTTAGAACAACAACGTCTTTAGCAGAGTTGAAGTATGATGTAGAGGTCATGAGAACACAGGTATTAGACCACAATAGAGTATTAAAAGAGGATATCGAAGTAGACATAGCCGAAATGTTAACAGCAAACGTAGCGGTATAGAAAGACGAGTGGAATAAGTCAAGTGGGGAACATGTAACCCAAATTCAGGAAAGGATTGAAAGAAAACTTGCCAGTACGCAGATAGAAATTAACAATGAAGTAGTACAGATTAGGAAAGATTTAAGCGTCAGGATAAATTCGTTATCCGAAAAACAAGTTGACGATAGAACACAACTAGATCAGGATATGCAAACTTTAAAATCTACATTAGAGGATCAGATGCATAATGTTGTCTCGGATGTAAATGAAACGACGAGTAAACTGAAAAATTTGAAGTTAGGAGAGGCTAGTTTAATGGAGAACTACAAAGAAGAGATAGTCAAGAAAGTCTTAACAGAAATCACCGACAAGGATACAGAAGGCTTAGCTTGCGAATTGAATAGGAATTATGCTAGAAGACATAACCTAGAGCCAGAAGAGAGAGACGTGACTCCTGAAGAACGTGTATCCAGATTCAGAGAGGAGGATGACGAGAGGAATATGGAACCTGAGTGGAATTATCGAGATAGTGGGAAAAACTATCCGGATTCATATCCGAGGAACGTGACGGTCATCAGGAATTTCGAGGACAAACCACAAAAATTCAGTAACACTGATAGTTTGACACCTATAGAGTATGTAAGGAATCTCAAAGATTATTTCATCGAAGCTCACATTCCCAGAGAGAGAGAGATGAAGATAGTAGAGAGATATCTGATTGGAGGACCCCTTGAATGGTTTCGCGCATTTAGATACACATTCAGTAACTTTGACGAGTTTGCAGAGGCATTAATCAAACGATTTTGGTCCATAGAAGCGCAGAATTCGTTAAGAGCGGAGGTGTATTCAAGAAAATACTCAGGTACTCTTCCAACGAGGTACGCTGATTTCTTTACGAGTCAGTTGTCCTGCTTGAGATTTTTGCAACCCCCATTGTCCACGGAGCAACTAATAGATGCGATTTCTCGTATGCTGCCAGTTGAGGTGAGGAGACTTATAATTTCGTCCAACATCAGGGATTTATCCAGCATGGATGAATTACTAAGAAGGTTAGACTACACAAGTCCAATGCCTAACGTAGTCCAGAAAGGTCAAAGGCAGGAGTATAAGGAAATCAATACGGTATATATGGACCAAGTCCAACAAACTGACAAGCCAGAGGAGGAGAAAACTGACAATGTAGGTCCTCACAGGAATAATCAGTTTAGAAATTACAGATCACAAGGTTACCGACCGTATCAACAGAGAAGAGGTTGGAACTACAACCGAGGAAACTACAATGGAAGAGGCAGATATTACAACAATAATGGGTATAACCGTAACTATAATAGGAATAACCAAAACCAAAATAGAAACCAGAATACTCAAGGTCAGGTTATGACACCTGATCAGTATCAGCAAAGAGAGAAGGAAAGCCAGCAATACTTAAAAGAATTAAGGGATAAAGAAGCTGACAATCAAAAGAAAAGGCAGGATGTTGTAATCGATCCTGGGCCTTCTACGAGCCAGCAGAACTTAGAAAATAGAAATACTGGTCAGAAGAGGAATTAGAGAGGAAAGAATACATTAACCACACACAACCCAGAGTAGAAGAAAAATATATGATTAAGGAACATAGAGGAAATATCATACTAGAGTAAGCCAGTGATAATTCAATTTCGTGTTCAAGAGAGTTGAGATACTTGTAACATTGAATTTAAAAACAATTTGCAACTGTTTTTAAAAACGTGGTGAGAGGAGAATGCCCCCGTAATTGAATTATGTAGAGACCACGGTGGCTATATTTGAAATTATAATGAGAGTTATGGCTGTCATAGTTATGACGTGGGTAGTCATGACGTAAGCACGGATGACGTAAATGTTATGCCAGCAGGCTACTTGAGCTGAGATTCTCAGTGACGTCAGCATTTTAGTCCAGAATGTTCCAAGATTTACGACGCAGTCGCAGGAAACGAGGAATTCTGCTGAGGAAGAAACTATGCTATTGGAGGAGAGGCTTGAACCAATCAACGATAGTTTAAAGGAAGACGGAGATTGCTGAAACTATGGTATTTTTATTACTTTTGGAATGCAGAATTGTGGAAATCCATTTGCAGTAATAGCATTGATTTGGAATTTTGGTGAAATTTATTTTCAGTTTTTGAATTTTGAAAATCCGTCATGTATTAACGAAGTTGGAAGTTCTAGCGATGACGCAGTATCACGCTTTGGAAGGGATGGAAACGCCCCTCGTGAAGTTAATAAAAGGGCTTGCGCAGAAGAGAGGAGCCTCTTTCGTTCTCTGATCATTCTGAGATCTCATGCTCAGATCATCGAAGTATATTTGTGAAAGTTCTTTTCTTATACATTCATTATAGTGAGACGTCGAAGTGAACAGCAGTGAAAAGAATCGTCTTTATAACGCGTGGCGAGGCCACTATATTAACGAGATCCAGGTCAAACTAGGTGAAGTTGAAACGGACCTTAGAAAGCTTCTACAAGTTTAGCTTCGAACAGTTAGCGGTCACCGATAAGCCAATTGCATTGTGCAGTGCTACATGCAGTTATAGAGAAAAGCTGAACAATTTCGACCGAGTAGTTTAAAAGATATTAGCAGTTTTATACGACTGACAAAAGTGATTATCTCGCCACTAGAGAAACACTTTTGTATAGCCAGAATCAACGCAAGGCTGACGCTGCGAGTGGAATAGAAAGACTTCAGATTGCTTGGTTACAGAACGATACAGTATAATGGAGCAATTGAATACGGCAGTTTGTTCTTCTGACACTACAACCGAAGAGCAGATGGAAGGCTAAAAGGGCTTATTGCAATTGGGACATACTTCAATGGAGTAAGATAGCGACATGGAACTTCGCTAATTGCTATTCCACACAAGCGAACATGCGGTGAATACCATCTACACCCATGTTTCGTAATTAAAGGCTGAATACCATCGAACAGCCATAGAAACAATTTCATACTCTGAATATGAATAATTTCTTCGGAAATTTCTACAAAACTTCATGGCGATTGTCTACTGGAACTTCAGGGAATTTTTCAAGAGAGGTCAGGGATATCCCGACTCACAAAGAAGATTATTGCCGGAAGGATGTCTATTCGTCTTCGAGGAGCAGAGCGATTCACGGAGAAGGAAGCAGTTCGATTCTCCGAGGGTGCTATTTCCTATTTCGAGGATGGAGCTCAACTTTAACGTGGTGAAATGGATCCATCAGCAGTCTTCTTTGGGGAATTTTCCTCTGGAACGTCAATCGGCAGATAAGGTAGTCGTGAACGTTTATTGTATTTGAGTATACTAATAATGTTTGAGCAACCATTTTTCCCATATTTTTATCCTCATGTATTTTGCCATATTTTCTTGTTGAGATTCTTATTCTCAGTACACCTTGATGAGTTTTGCATTTTTCGACGATTTATTAAGACATTGTTATGTCATGGGCATAGTTAAACGATTTTGAATCAGTTGAGACTGATATTTAGATTTTTCAGTAATTAATATTTTTTGTAGTCACGATTTGACTGTAAGTTAATGATTTTTATGGCAGATTTAAATTCAGACAGCGTGTCATTTTATTAAAGTAATTCTACCCCAGTTTAATTACTTTGGACAATTTTCTGTCATCATCAAGAAGGAAGAACATTTAATTGATTTTAGAGCGTTAAAATCTCTTACGTTGTCGACGATCTTGGAAATACTAGTCGTTATTTGAATTGATTGCAACACAGACATTTATCGTCAGTTATGAATGAACATTGCATCATAGACACTTTTGTGAAAGAGTAATGTTAATAAGGAATTATTGAATGCATTAAAGTCAAGTACTTTTGTTAGGAGTTTTTCTCAATTAGAGAATTATATAACGATGTTTGCATTCCCCAGTCTAATTGGATTCTATTCGACTACTTTGCATTTTAGTCGCACTTTATTTGAAGATAGTATTTTCATACTACAATTTTTTTTTTAGATGTTAATCTTAAATTTTGATAGACCAGACAGGCGTATATAAACGTATTCACTATTAAATTTGTTTGTGATTGGCAAGTTTTGACTTCATTTCGGTTCATGAATGAAATCCACGAAGGTTATAGAAAAACAGTTTTGAAACAAGTAATGATTATTAAAAATTTGTAAGTGGAACTATGAATGTATAATCGCTAGTGCAGCGCGTGTTGAAAGTCGCTGAAATATAATGCCCTTGAATATGAAGGAAGTTCCCACAGGAATTAATGTTAAAGAATTATTTGTGGAAGTTTTGTAAGTTATGTGGAAGTTTTAAATGCCATATAGATTAATATATGATGATTTTGGGCATATTTTTAATGCAGATTGTGCATTAACTTGTTAGCGAAGGATTTTCCGCTGGAGTAAGATTGTCATAGTTCGTTGAAAATTAATCAAGTGATTTACTGTTATAATTAACACGAGTTTTGAAAGAATTTGAGATAAGATTTTGAATGAAGGTTGCCGTCACAAATCACTATTAAAACCTTTATTAAACCAGATTGTGACATTAACATGTATAACTAACCTTCATTGGTCGATTATATTAAACAGGATTATAAAATTACCAACCGAATGAACATGTGGCTAATGTATTTATTAAATTAATAATTTAAACAATTTAAATGTTAATATTGTAAATTATTGCTGTAAATATTTTTGAAAATAATGTGGAACGAGAGTGATGTTAAAGGCGTGCTTATAATATTTTTATTGTCTTTGACAAATATTATAAACAATTTCTAATTGTTATAAATAATTTATGTGATTTTGTTATAAACATTTAAGAGCTAATTAAACATTTGGATTGAAGTTAACAAGTTTAAGAAATTAATATAATGATCCATTAGGATGTGAGCAAAGTACTTGAAAGATTTGCGTAAATATAATGTGAGTTGTCTTGTAGACGTTTAAAAGCTTGAGAGTGCAGGCTGTATTCTTACGTAACATAGCACGTGAGAAGGGAGTGCATTTGACCAGTATGCAACAGGCTGGAAGGTAACCCGCAGCTGTGCCAACATATGGTTCTCAGAGAGTGAGGTCGTACACACTCTGGCCTTGCGACTATAAATACCATTCTCATGTTTATTAAAAGGAAACCAAATGCTCTATATATGTCACACCCTGACGTCCTTTTCCAATCCAATAGTGTTATGAATATTACGTTATTTGGAGCTCTTGGGAGCTAAAATGTTTTACATCATGTTGTATGATAATTTTTGCAAGTCCTACTGGAGGACGTAGTCAGATTGACTTGGGCTACTGATAGCCACGTTGATTTTGTTGTGTTAGTAAAATCATACCCTTTATTAGAAATAAAGCTTTTGTACAGTTCAAAGTTCTCGTCTTCGTTCTGGTTCATTTTTAAATGTCATGGTGGAGGTTATTGTGTGAACAGACTTTTAGTGATCCTGTTGTCAACTCAAACCCCGAGATAATTAAGAGGTAAGTAACGGTAAGTATGAACCCCCGTCTATTTTGGTGTGTTCCACAATGATTTCCTGTGAATTTCTGTGCTCTTATCTCGATAGTATCTGTCAGTGCCATTTTCATTGATGTAACTGTGCCGGTGCGATTGATAATTGGCAATCCGATTGAGGGGGCGGATATCTGACAGCCTACTATCCAGGTAAACGGGGACACTACCAAGCCAAACACACTAGGTTGAACATTTCTTAAAAATGATTCAATACTTTGAGTTTTTTCTTCACTATAAAGTCTATAACTAGCAATTTGACTTTTAAATGCACTACCAATTTGTTGAACATTTCCAGAATATCTTTCATGCCTAGCGTTATTTTTATGATGAATACTGCGTAAATGTCCATGAATGATTGAAGAAGGTATATCAATATTGCATACATCACAATGTGTTATCGAAGGTTCACCATTCTTCTTTCTTTTTGTTGCACACCCGTCCTCCGGGAACCGTGAAAAAAAGACTCCCTTCAAAAGGACCCGTCCAAAGGGGCTACTCAACAGGGACCAGTCCAAAGGGATACATCAGTAGAGATCAATCAAAAGGGGTCCATCAACAGGGATCAATCAAAGGTTAAGTTAAGCTACGGCAGCCATTTTGGAACATTTTGATCACACCTCGTAGGGTGAAGTTAGGTTGAGTTAAGCTACGACCGCCATCTTGGAACTTTATGATCACACCTCGTAGGTTTAGGTTAGGTTGAGTTAAGCTATGACCACAATCTTGAAAATTTTTTGACCGCACGTCGTAGGTTTAGGTTAAGTTAGGTTAGGTTAGGTTAAGTGAAGCTACGGCCGCCATTTTGGAACTTTCTGATCACACCTTGTAGGTTAAGTTAGGTTAGGCTAGGCTAGGTTAGGTTAAGTCGCAGCCACATTTTTGGAACTTTTTATCACACCTCGTAGGTTAGGTTAGGTTAGGTTAGGTTAGGCTATGGCCGCCATCTTGTTAGGTTAGGCTAGGTTAAGTTAAGCTACGGCCACCATCTTGTTAGGTTGGGCTAGGTTAAGTTAAGCTACGGCCGCCATCTTGGGAGGAGGGGAGGAGGAGGAGGATATAGAACTGTTACAAGCACACTACTAGCAGCTCATAGGTCAGTCTTAATGGTGATGTAAACCCCACGTTTAAGACTCTTTTCAGGAATCGTGTCTTGACTTTTTCCAGGTTGTTTAATTGTCGACGCTACCACTCAAATATTGAGACGTCAGCTTTGCAATACCATTATGTGTACGAAAAGACATGAAATTCGCCATGTCTGCCCAAATCCACATTGGCAAAATTTAATGAAATAGTATAATAACACCGTAAGTCAATATATTGTAATTCTTGACCACAGTGTCACTTTATAACCTTCTTCAGCAAACAGTAGTTGGTAAATATAAAGTTGGAAGATTGACACAACATTTTATAAAAAGCCTGATTTCAAAACTATTTCCAAAATACTATGGTTGGTTGGTTCCTCAGTTCAGGGGCAGCGACAAGGCGGTTATGTAGCCCCGTGTACTTTGGCTGTGTGTAGAATCTGTCTGATAACCGGTGTTAATTGTGATGGCTGTATTAGTGTGTGTTATCTGTTTTTAATTTAAGTAAGGACTGCAGACATTCAATTTTCAAGTAGTTCCTACTTTTGCTACCAAACGCCACCGTCAACGACTACTAGTTCTGAACTGGGTTACTAGATGCCATCACAGTCGGCTCCTGGCGACGAACGTTGGAACCTACGAGCGCTAGTCAATTCTAATCTATAATTTAGCTTCACACAATTGTAATTAGTGGAAGTTTCTTTTAAACCCCCTGGCACTACAGCCCATGAAGAGCCTAGGCCTACCAAGCGACCGCTGCCCAGCCATTTGGCCTGCAGATATTGGGGTGACGCGTGATAAGCGCATCGGGTCCCCTCGGCCGTTAATCTTGATTTTCATGATCGGGGCGCTGCCTCACTGTCAGACAGTTCTCAATTGTGCTCACCAGGCTTAGTGCAGCTCGTTCCAGCCCTCACGTCAGTTTCTAAAATCCCTGACGGAACCGGGAATCAAACCCGGGGCGTCCGGGTGAGAGGCAGGCGCACTGCCTGAACACCACGGGGCCGGCGGAAGGTTCTTTTACATGCCATAAATCTATGACATGGGGCCGTCGGCTTCACTTACCTCCGAAGGAAGGCATAGTGTGGGATTTTGAACGCTCTTATAAAATCCGACGACTTTGGCCGGGTTTGAACCCGTGAGTTTGGGCATCGAAGCTCAGCATGCTACCAACTACGCCACCGAAGCCACTTCCAAAATACTATCTTAAATTATTAGAAATACTCAAAAAGACTAAAAATCAGATCTGTTACAATTCTTATATTAGCGATGAAAAACAAATCTCTTGAAAATACAGCTCGAAGTGAAAATGTCAATGATGTGGAAGTCTTGTAATGGTTCATTGAATTATTTTTGAGGTTGGGATGATTTTTAATTGTGATCTATGTTTACGTTGAAATAAAACGGTTTATGATATATTACTGTGAAAATAGTCCAATAAAATAGAAAAGTTATAAATGAATGGGTAGAGTTGAATCACAGGTGATCACCGGCAGTCCAAGTCACAACTTGCGCAGGTCGCAATGGTGAATAGATATCATATGCACTCAAGATTGTCTTACTTGTGTGTCAGACACTAGTGTTGGATTCAACGCGAAAAATGTTACATCATGTGGTAGTAAGATTGAATGTGCTTGGAACTGATGCGCAGAACGGAAAGTAGCCACTTTAGTTAGGAACTACTCTGTATTGATTAGTTTTCGTTTTTTTTTTCGTAGTCGTTTACCCTCCAGGTTGGTGGAACCCACGGACTCAGCGAGGGAACTCACCACTACCGCCTCTACGGGCAGTGTCCTAGAGCTGGGAACATCTAATCGGAGTGGATACAACTGGTGAGGTGTAATTGGAACCTCGCTCAGGCGGCCTCACCTGCAAAGCGAACAGGGGCCTCATGAGGGAAGGTAATGGATGGTCAGGATGGATAGGCAAGGAAGAGGGAAGGAGGCGGCCGTGGCCTTGAAGAACGTACTGAGACCCTATTTTGTATTTAGTTGGATATAGGTTAAGTTGGCAATAACACTGATGGCAGTACTGCGACATTCCTTTGAAATGCAGGTGCACGGTGGACTGTGGCGAGGTTAGGAGCTGTTAGCAACCCGCCGTACAGACCGACGACCACATGTTTGATATTTTAATACCTGTATTGAATACAAGATGGACACAGCACCACTGTCGTTATTTTGAACTCCGTGGCAGAGCAATATACACAATGCAGTATGAAACAAAGAATGGGAAATGCATCCTGTGGATAAAGGAATATAACTGAGAACTTTTATATGAGTATAAATGCATACAGTATTATAACATGTGATTATCAACCTCGGCAATGATACATGTATCGATAGTTACTGTCGATTAGAGAACAATGTGCATTGAGGATCATCTGGAGACAGTATGATTTGCGGGAGCAAACGAACAGTTGATTAGTGAATACAATTTCAGCCAGGAGGGTCATAGAGCCCTCTGGTCTGAGCACATATACGTGCGTTGCCGTGAAATCATGTTTGTCCGGTAACGTGGAGTTGATCCGACATATACGTGTTAGAGTATAACCCGTGATAAGATTTTCGTCTGATCTTATTATAGTTTCAGACAGAGTTAACCTTCAATTTGAGCACAGTGAACTTGCATTCACGTAAGATAACTTCTTCTTAAGCGAATGGTACAACAACGTGTTCTTCATTGCAGTACAGAATAAAACAGCTTTAGCCATGATTGTCATAAATGATATGAGGAGAGAGAGATATTGCTACGATATGAAGATGCAGAATATGGGCTAAACACAGACAAGAAATGTAACACACAGCAGCGTTGAATACTCAGGATGATTACTTGATTCCAATATGAGTATCTACAGTATAAGGCTTTATAAGAGAAGATTGAAGAGATTATGAAAGTCGGAATGACAATTTGTACTGCTACATAATGAAACTAGCTTGGCTTACTACATCAATGTTGTCGTACTCAAAAGCAAGTGAAAGAACTATGAACTTTGTCAAACGAACACCTGTTAGCTTCGTCTCGTTCGCGAACGGTAATCGGGCCTTCTTGATATCCAGTTGTTTCGTGATCGGTGCAGCTGAACAGGCAGGAGAATGTGTTATAGCATTCTCACTTCATTCAACTAGAACTTCAACAAGGTAGCTGGAAGTTTTCTTTTAGTAGACAGTATGAATTTGTCATGCTTTGAATGTTCCTTTTCACCAATTTTGATTAGAGTAGTTAAGAATTACAGACGAGGGCTAGGGTGATTCTTTAATCATTTCTGTCCGAGTATGTAATTCACTTTGTAGTTAAATTTAGTAGTTATTTTAGTGTTACTTTGAACATTACCTTGCTTTCATTAAGATATAATTTGGGAATAAGATAGAAGAATATAGTTTGTTGGGAAGACAACATGAGAAAACTTATAGGGAGAAGACGACGTTAAAATTATATAAGAATAATTCAAGCTCAAGCAGATGTCCCATAATCCGTCGCATACGAGAATTCGACTTTGAACAAATTCTCTGGACTTTTTGAATTTGACTTTGAATAGTTTTGAAAGCTCATTCAAGTTTTTGGATAGACATGCAGGTCTATATTTTTGGCAGATAGAGCATAGACTTGGAACATAGTGATTTCTAGTATGATTCTTTGCGATTGTGCGAATTTATTTCTGGTAATCCAGATTTTTGAAATTCTTTTGATTTCGACTCCCTTTGTGAGCTCGTTCAGTTTTTAAATTTTTGTGGATTCTTATGGGAAACTCCTTTCTTGATTTAGCGTTCAAATCTAATGGTTAATTTGTACCTTCTCAAGATAGGCTCTTTTCCATGCTGTAGTTTTGACGTGATTTCCTTTGAGGAGGATCTCCAGTGGAATTATTTTCAATTAAGCGAAAACTGAATCGTTCTTTTCACAGAGGTCGGTCGAGAAATACGAAAGGTATACTTTATTAAAGAAAATGTAATTAGTAACGACATGTAATGTAAGGAGAGAAATGTTTAAAATATATGTAAGTCATAATCGAGATGACAGACTTTGAATTCTCACATAGTTATTTAGACTTGTGAATACAATATTTTATCACTGTTCTGATAAATATTATTCTCGACACTTTAACTCTTGGCTAATTTGAAGCAACATATTTATCCATGATTGTATAAAAACTTGTGTAATATTCGTAATGTTTGGAAATTTATTAAGAGCTGTTAAGCGATGATATGGTAATAATGGAATTTTGTCTGCGTATTTGAATTGCAATTTAGGAGATATTTGACATATGTGGATAGTCAATATCAATTTTTCCAGCACTGAATTATCTTTAGAGCTATTGCTGAGTGCGCTACGGTGTATTATTTTGAACGTGAAATTGAGTCACGATTTTAGCTAGTGGAAAGCTAATGTACAATTTTGAATCCAACATTTAAGAAATCAAGTATTGTAACAACATCGTTAATATTTGTTGAGATTTAGTAACAATTGTTTTTAGAATAGAGTTTACTTGGAAAGACTGTAATATTAATACTTGTATAAACTTGAGCTATTTATAACTAAAATATTGAGTGATAGAAAATCTAATATCTGTGAGAAAGTGAATTGAAATATAATCATTATAATTAACAATACGACGTCCGATTAGCTTAATTGTTTGTCAATTAGGACGGAATGGACTTGAAATTGAAACCAAATAAATGTATATGAATACATGAAATTAACAGAGGTGAATAATTTTAGGCGCAACTAAATCTCAGAAATAAAATGTAATTATGTAAAATATGTATATATTAATTGCTACGATTGAATAGAATATTTTTATAAATATGTCAAAAAGGGTTTACGATCATATTAGAATATTTTGTGTGTAAAATTATTTTTTTGGAACTTCGTTAATAATGATGAGACGATAGGCAGTTTGTGGCCTAATTAAGGCGGTTGTTACTTAAACATTTTTCATGCTTCGGCAGAGGCAAATGATTATAAACTTTTGTTCAGTGGAGTTTCTACTTCATGACACTGCGGTTTCAGTTAATAAACTTTTGTTAAATTTTAAAATTCATACAAATGACTTAGTGATTTCTATTCGAATTAGAATGAGCTTCGAGAAGCAGTGGGTCATTAGCTAGGATGCTTTTTAACGCGCCCAAGATTCGATTAATTTAATTACCTTTAAGAGTCACGGTAGCTCACTTTGGGCTATTATTCATTTTTTTATAGACCACTGGCATCTTATCACATTATTTTTATTTTTTGAGGTATTCCTATCCATGGTCTATCCTTGGTGGTGGTGTCTTGGGGGTTATTTTCAGCCGGGGCTTCTAGATTCTACGATCCTGCATTTTCTTCGGATTTCACCAGGCAAGACCACGTGGATACGTGTGCACATTAATATGGCGACCCACCTATTGGGGCGATCGATTTGTTTTAATTCCAGTGTCGTAGTGGATGGGCACATTAATTTGGAGACCCAATCGTTGTGACATTCAGGTTGGCATCCTCGAGCACTCTAATGGATAGTCATCTACGTAAAGGAGCCCATTTTTCATGCGGTTAACGTGTTGACTTGTTCGAATTTCTAGTCGTCAGCATTTGTTTTGGCACTGCTTCGATTATAGAATTCGTTGGGAATTCACGTTTCTTAGAAACGTGAACTTGAGTTTTCTCAATCTACCTGGTATACAGATAGAAGTATCGTCATTTAATTTAAATTCATTATATTTTTTTGTTGTGCTTTAAATGTAATTGTAAATGATTACTGTTTGATCATAAGAGACATGCCTTGGAAACTTTTATAGATCAACGTGTTCATATGGGGCAGCATATGGGGATCGTTTTTCGCTCCACGCTTGTCGGCCATTTTATGCTTGTTACCGGCGATTATAATTGGAAGATCATCAGTCATATTAAATTCATTTCTATTTAACAATAAATTCAATAAGTTCTAATATGAATCACTATGCGCATATACCTCCTATTTTCTTATAGATTTAAGTTAGTTAATAAGTATAACTGCAAAACAAACTATATTGTTCATATTGGTGAAAAGGGTCATTCTGAGTATGTCAATTCTGCTATGCATGTGTTGCATTTCTGTATTTCTCCATTTAGTATTGTAAAATGTCAGGTGCGGCGACTATGGTCGATGTCGTGACATCGTTACATGCCACACAGGATAAGCAAAGCAAGCAGGAGCAGGACATAGCCGATATTAAGTCAAATGCTCAAACTAGCTTGGACAACTTAAACGAAACTGTGACTAAGATCTCAGATTCAGCTCAAGCTGACATGTTCCATTATCATTTATCCCTTAAGCGTTTACATGATGGTAACCGCAAAATCTCTGACCGATCCAAAGAAATTAAGGAAAAAATAAATGATGTAGAAACTAGTGTAGATAGTGTTCAAGGAGATGTAAGGCTTGTACAATTAGATATAAGCAATGTTAATGTAGAGGTTAGCCATGTACGCTCTAGTGTAGCCACTGCGGAGGATCAGCTTGATTCAGCACAAAACGATATCACAGATACTAAAAGTAAAATCATTAGCACTGAGCAAATGATAATCAGTACTGAGGCTAAATTAGATCTAGCACTAAATGATATAACTGATACTAAAAGTAAATTGATAAGCACTGAGAAAAGGATAATTAGTACTGAGGCTAAGCTTGATGCCACTCAAGAAAAGATAATTAGCACTGAGGATAAAATTTTAAACACAGAAACACTTCTAACCAGCATGCAGTCAAATATTTCTGGCATAAAGGAGGACGTCAGAAATGTTAGACTGGAACTGGAAAACAATCAGAATGAGAATAAAACTAGCTTAGATGCCCTTCAGTTACAATTTTCTAACGAGGCTATCACCACAAAAAGGACCTTATCAAAATTACAAGGTGATATGGTCTCCTTGAGGGAAAAAGTTGATGATCATAACAAGGTTTTGAGAAAGGATATTTAAATCGATCTCAGGGCCATTGTTAGTGAACAGGTCACAATAATAAGAGGTGAAATCACTAAGATTAATGAAGATGTCATTAATAATGTCAAATTTGAATTAGAATTAAAAGTTGCTAAGGCCGAAATTAGGTTGAACAAGGATATTTCTCAGGCAAGAGAAGACTGAGAAAAGGAGCGATTCAGTTCAGTTATCGAATACCGATAGCATAAATAACCTTAGGGAAAATCTTGAATCTCAGGTTAAGAACGTTACTCTCAAGTTAGATCAGGTCAGGTTAGATGTAAATTCGGAGAGAGAAAAAATGACATCAGAGTTGAATGAAATCAGGCAGGAGTTATCCAAATTCAACTTAAGGGAACATGTAGACGTTAATGCTTTACGAAGCGAGTTTAAGGCACAATTCGAGTCACTAAAAAGCACTATGAATTACGATAGGGCAGGTATAGTTCAGAATCATAGCGATGGGTTAGATACTACGTCCCCAGCAAGGAATTTCATATCTCGTTCGAATGGGACAGGAGCTGTAGAACAGCGTAGAAAAAGGATAGAGGTTCCTAATACGAGTACTCACGAATACGCTCCTAGAGACTTTAGTACATCGACACCCAACGATAGGTCTAATGTCCCAATTGTGAGAAGTTATGATGAGAAAACTAAAAAGTTTTCTAATTCAGAAAGCTTAACTCCGATCGAGTTCATACGAAATTTACACGAATATTTTGTGGAACATCATGTAGCCAGAGACAGGGAGCTACGGATAGTAGAGAGGCATTTAGCAGATGGTCCTTTAAATTGGTTTCGCGCATTTTGTTACACGTTTGACTACTTCGAGCAGTTTTCAGAATCATTCATAAAGCGATTTTGGTCAATCGAAACTCAACATGCTGTGAGAGCTGAGAATTACTCGAGGAAGTATAGTAATACTGGTCCTACCAGCTACACGGAATTCTTTATATCTCAGTTGGCCAGACTCCGTTCTATTGACCCACCTTTGACCCAGGAAGAAATTCTAGAGACTATTTCGGGTCAGTTACCGGTAGAGGTCAGGCGTAACATTGTTTCGTCTGGAGTAGCCGATTTAGCCACAATGGACGATCTACTTCGTAGGCTGGATCATACATCCATTTCACCCACAATTATAAAAAGCGGAAGGATGGAGAGTAAAACCGTGAACCCCGTGGTTATGGACAGGCCTCAACAAACCGAAAGGACAGGTCATAACGAGTCAAAATGGACAGGTCACAATAGGAACAATAGGTATTACGACCAACAGAGAGATTATAGGAATAATCAAGAGCCATATAGGAATTATCAGTCTAATTACTATCGAGGTCAACAAAGGTCATGTCAGTATAATAGAGACCTAGATAGATACAGACCTTATCAGGATAGGGAAAGGAATTAACGATTCAACAACAGATATTCTGACAGAGAACATAATCAAGAGAGAAATAATAGATACCGAAACCAGAATAATGACGGTAGATCCTATGTCAATGAAGATAGACAGGGTCATTTCCAAAGGCAACAAAATAACCAGCAGGGTTACTCACGGTACAAGAACTATCGTGATAAGAATTATCAGACACAAGAAGAAAAACAACAGTCTGGAAAAGACGGAGAAAAAATGGAAGAGCGAAACAACAAACGAAGAGACACGGAAAGTGATCAAGAACCAGGGACAAGCCAACAAGCTGAGAGGCAAGAGAGGCGTCCCGATGAAGGAAGAAAAAAACGCCAATTTTAGATTCCAAGAGGAAGTAAATTATTATTCATCTCCGTTTAACAAATTCATGAAGTCTACGAGTTAACAGACGAAGATCTGTTGTATGAGGAAAAGGAAGGATTTGTGGAAAACAGAACGGAATTACCAATTATAGAAATCTCCGTGTCAAATCAACAATGTAAATCTCTCATTGATACGGGAGCGGTAATTTCTTTGATGTCCGAAGATTGCTTCATTAAACTTGAGAAAGAACAGCAATTTGAGACGTTACCGGCTTCGTCAGCCAAGATCAGGGGATTAATCAAGGATAAGTCGATAAAATGTAAACTACAGGTTCTACTAAAATTCAAATTTAATGAAAGAATGTTTGAACATATCTTTATTGTTGTAAAGAACATAAACTTTGAGATTATTCTGGGGATTGAATTTATAACTCGAGCCAGAATGGTCATAGATAAGAATATGAGGATTATCAAATTCCAGGAAAATGCTGTAAGGAAGATAGCTTCTGATGATATGAACCCCGAGTATGATGTAGAAAATTTAGTGAGAGAAGAGGTTTTGGATAATATGAACAATCAGGTTGAGCAAGAGAGAGAGCATTATGCCCTACACGCCGAGGGATATGCGGAAGTAGAACAGAAGTTTCATGACGTAATTGAGGAATTTACTGATATATTTGACGACAAGCCAGGTCTGATCAAAGATTTCCAGTATCAGATAAGATTAATCGATGATTCTCCTTATCAAGGCAAAATATACCCCATCCCCGATAAATACTATGAGGAAGTCAGGGATATCATCAAGAATATGGAAGCTGAGGGTATAATTAAGAAGCAAGCTTCGTCGTACTTAAACCCAATCACCGTGGTCAAGAAAGGTAATGGACAGCTACGCTTATGTTTGGATGCATTAAAAATTAACTCGCGTATTCACTTAGAAATGGACCGTCCTCCCAAAATCAGAGATCTTTTGATGAAATTCATGGATAAGGCATGCTTTAGTGTCTTGGACTTGACGGTGTCCTTTTATCAAGTGGAGCTGACTGAAGACAGCCGGCAATACACAGGATTCTTATTTGATCAGACAACCTTCGTGTTCTGTCGTGTTCCATTCGGAATGATCAATAGTGGTCCGGCTCTCATCAGGGCTCTGGATAGCAAATTGTCCGATGAGGTAAAACAGAATATCACGTGTTACATTGACGACCTCATAATTGCATCAGTGAATGTGGAGGAACATTTAGCTGACCTCAGAAAGTTATTCCTAGAGTTACGTGAGGCAAATATCAAGGTCAATTATGACAAGTGACATTTTGTAAAGGAAAGGATCAATTTCCTAGGTGACACCATTGATCAGTTCGGCTACCATCCTAATCTCAAGAGGATTGATGAGATAGCGAACTTCCCTAGGCTAAAAAGAATCAAGCACCTACGCCAATTCTTAGGGATGTGCCAATTTTTGAGCCGTCACTGCCCAGGATATTCAGTGACCATGTTCCCATTGTACGACCTGCTTAAGAAAAATAATCGATGGAAGTGGTCGGATATAACTGAACAGGCCTTCGAGAATGCAAAGACTATGCTGAAGGACTGTGTCAAGTTGGAATATCCAGAATTTACCCGCATTTTTTATATAGAATCAGACGCCTCCAGAGTAGGTTTAAGGGCGGTCCTGTATCAGAAGGATGAACAGGGGAATAAGCACTACATCGATTTTTGCAGTAGAAAGTTAAGACCTCACGAGGAAAAATACTTCACGACAGAGCTTGAGGCTTTAGCCTTTGTCTCAGCTTTGCAAAAGTGGCAGAAGATACTTCTGGGACACCAAATTTTCATCTTAACGGACCATTGAGCTTTGCAGTTTATGCTCCAATCAGATCTCTCAAGCGATCGGCTGACACGATGGACGCTATTCATCCGGCAGTTTAACACTACCATTAGACATCAGCCAGGCAAAGATAATCTCCTTGCAGATGCTCTTTGAAGGAATCCTTGCAATAAATTGGCAGTAAACATAGTACAATTGGAGGGGGAAGATGAGGTGACCCTGGGAAAGCTACGCAAGTTAGCTGTGTCACAGAAAAGACACACTCCAATAAGACATATGTACAGGTATTTAATAGGCTACATGGATAACTTGGATGATAACTATCTTGCCACCAGACGAAGTGCTGATCGTCATGCTCTTTGTGGAGAGATAGTGTGCAAATATGTTGATTAGCATAAGAACAAACTTAGGATCATGGTGCCTCCAATAATAATCGTACCGTTAATTTGGTTAGCGCACAGAACCATAGGCCATGGTGGATTAGATAAAATCATGAAAAGTCTTCAAGAAACATTATACTGGCCTAAGCTACGCCAATCTGTTGCGAAAGTCGTAAGGTCATGTGACAGCTGCCAGAGAAGCAAGTATCCTTCTGCTATCTCTAAAGAGGAACCGAGGGCTATTATTCCCTATAAACCCCATGAACTGATGGCGTGCGACCTGTTCGGTCCGTGTCCGAAAGGTGCCAGAGGAAATCAGTTTTTATTTGTCACAGTGGACGTATTTTCGAAGTTCGTGACCTTAGATCCCATGCAGAACGCAACATCAGCACAGGTTATCAGTCGCTTAGTGCAGAGTGTGTTTAAGAAAGCTGGAAAGCTGGAGACCGTACTATCAGATCACGGAACCCAGTTCACCTCGCAGGAGTTCAAAAATGCCATGCAAAGATTTGGAATACGCCATTTATTCTCCAGTGTTAGATATCCGGAATCCAACAACTCAGAACGTTTGATGTCTGAGGTGTCAACATTCGCTCGTCTCTATTGCCCAAATGATCATCCCAGTTGGGTAAAGTATGTACCTCTGATGGACACTTGTCTGAATACGACACATCATGAGAGTTTGGGAGATATCCCAGTGTTAGTCCACCACAACAGAAAGCCAGAGACAGCGTGGGACGACATAACGCAATTCCTAACTAAAAATGATGAACCATCAGAGCAGGAAAGGGTGGATATTGCCCGATAAAGCCTGATGAATGCCGCGAAAAAAGACAGAAAAGAAATGTAAGAAAGCACTATAATCCGCCTCTAGAACGGAATGACTTAGTTCTCATTCGTAAGTCCACCAAAATTGTTGTAGCAAGAAAGATTTACAAGAAATTCAGTAACCTTTTCGTGGCCCCCTACAAGGTAGGCAGAGTGTATGGGAACAACTGCTAACAGATTCTAGACATCCTTACGGATGTAGAATTAGGAACGTTCAACGCGAAAAACCTTAAGAAATACCATAGAAAAGTAGAGCAATGACAAAATACTGCTCATATTAAGAATATCTAGATAGATGAAATAAAAGTATTGTCACACTTTTATTTGTTGCATTGTGAGAGAGATGAGACCGTATTTTGTATTTAGTTGGATATAGGTTAAGTTGGCAATAACACTGATGGCAGTACTGCGACATTCCTTTGAAATGGAGGTGCGCGGTAGGACTGTGGCGAGGTTAGGAGCTGTCAGCAACCCGCCGTACAGACATACGACCACATGTTTGATATTTTAATACCTGTATTGAATACAAGATGGACACAGCACCACTGTAGTTATTTGAACACCGTGGCAGAGCAATATACACAATGCAGTATGAAACAAAGAATGGGAAATGCATCCTGTGGATAAAGGAACATAACTGAGAACTTTTATATGAGTATAAATGCATACAGTATTATAACATGTGATTATCAAATTCGGCAATGTTACATGTATCGATAGTTCCTGTCGATTAGAGAACAAGGTGCATTGTGGATCACCTGGAGACAGTATGATTTGCGGGAGCAAACGAACAGTTGATTAGTGAATACAATTTCAGCCAGGAGGGTCATAGAGCTCTCTGGTCTGAGCACATGTACGTGCGTTGCCGTGAAATCGTGTTTTTTTGGTAACGTGGAGTTGATCCGACATATACGAGTTACAGTATAACCCGTGATAAGATTTTCGTCTGATCTTATTATAGTTTCAGACAGTGTTAACCTTCAATTTGAGCACATTGAACTTGCATTCACGTATGATAATTTCTTCTTAAGCCAATGGTACAACAACGTGTTCTACATTGCAGTACAGAATAAAACAGCTTTAGCCATGATTGCCATAAATGATATGAGGAGAGAGAGATATTGCTACGATATGAAAATGCAGAATATGGGCTAAACACAGACAAGAAATGTAACACATAGCAGCGTTGAATACTCAGGATGATTACTTGATTCCAATATGAGCAACTACAGTATAAGGCTTTATAAGAGAAGATTGAAGAGATTATGAAAGTCGGAATGACAATTTGTACTGCTACAAAATGAAACTGGCTAGGCTTAATACATCAATGTTGTCGTGCTCTTTAACAAGTGAAAGAACTATGAACTTTGTCAAACGAACACCTGTTAGCTTCGTCTCGTTCGCGAACGGTAATCCCTTTCATGATATCCAGTCGTTTCGTGATCGGTGCAGCTGAGCAGATAGGGTTCGATCCCAGGCAGGAGTATGTGTTATAGCATTCTCACTTCATTCAACTAGAACTTCAACAAGTTAGCTGGAAGTTTTCTTTTAGTAGAGAGTATGAATTTGTCATGATTTGAATGTTCCTTTTCACCAATTTTGATTAGAGTAGTTAAGAATTACAGACGAGGGCTAGGGTGATTCTTTAATCATTTCTGTCCGAGTATGTAATTCACATTGTAGTTAAATTTAGTAGTTATTGTAGTGTTACTTTGAACATTACCTTGCTTTTATTAAGATATAATTTGGGAATAAGATAGAAGAATATAGTTTGTTGGGAAGACAACATGAGAAAACTTATAGGGAGAAGACGACGTTAAAATTATATAAGAATAATTCTAGCTCAAGCAGATGTCCCATAATCCGTCGTATACGTGAATTCGGCTTTGAACAAATTCTCTGGACTTTTTGAATTTGACTTTGAATAGTTTTGAAAGCTCATGCAAGTTTTTGGATAGACATGCAGGCCTATATTTTTGGCAGATAGAACATAGTGATTTCTAGTATGATTCTTTGCGATTGTGCGAATTTATTTATGGTAATCAAGTTTTTTGAAATTCTTTTGATTTCGACTCCGTTTGTTAGCTCGTTTAGTTATTAAATTTTTGTGGATTCTTATGGGAAACTCCAACTTGGTTTAGCGTTCAAATCTAATGGTTAATTTGTACCTTCTCAAGATAGGCTCTTTTCCATGCTGTAGTTTTGACGTGATTTCCTTTGAGGAGGATCTCCAGTGGAATTATTTTCAATCATGCGAAAACTGAATCGTTCTTTTCACAGTGGTCGGTCGAGAAATACGAAAGAAATACTTTATCAAAGAAAATGTAATTAGTAATGATATGTAATGTAAGGAGAGAAATGTTTAAAATATATGTAAGTCATAATCGAGATGACAGACTTTGAATTCTCACATAGTTATTTAGACTTGTGAATACAATATTTTATCACTGTTCTGATAAATATTATTCTCGACACTTTAACTCTTGGATAATTTGAAGCAACATATTTATCCATGATTGTATAAAAACTTGTGTAATATTCGTAATGTTTGGAAATTTATTAAGAGCTGTTAAGCGATGATATGTTAATAATGGAATTTTGTCTGCGTATTTGAATTGCAATTTAGGAGATATTTGACATATGTGGATAGTCAATATCAATTTTTCCAGCACTGAATTAGCTTTAGAGCTATTTCTGCGTGCACTACGGTGTATTATTTTGAACGCGAAATTGAGTCACGATTTTAGCTAGTGGAAAGCTAATGTACAATTTTTAATCCAACATTTAAGAAACCAAGTATTGTAACAACATCGTTAATATTTGTTGAGATTTAGTAACAATTGTTTTTAGAATAGAGTTTAATTGGAAAGACTGTAATATTAATACATGTATAAACTTGAGCTATTTATAACTAAAATATTGAGTGATAGAAAATCTGGTATCTGTGAGAAAGTGAATTGAAATATAATCATTATAATTAACAATACGACGACCGATTAGCTTAATTGTTTGTCATTTAGGACGGAATGGACTTGGAATTTAAACCAGATAAATGTATATGAATACACGAAACTAACAGAGATAAATAATTATAGGCGCAACTAAATCTCAGAAATAAAATGTAATTATGTAAAATATGTATATATTAATTGCTACGATTGAATAGAATATTTTTATAAATATGTCAAAAAGGGTTTACGATCATATTAGAATATTTTGTGCGTAATTTTTTTTTTTGGAACTTCGTTAATAATGATGAGACGATAGGCGTTTGTGGCCTAATTAAGGCGGTTGTTACTTAAACATGAACTTGGATTTGTGATTTGTTTTTATGTAATTCACCATACGATTAAATAAATAAACTTAAAAATTTTTCATGCTTCGGCAGAGGCATAAAATTATAAACTTTTGTTCAGTGGAGTTTCTACTTCACGACACTGCGGTTTCAGTTAATAAACTTTTGTTAAATTTTAAAATTCATACGAATGACTTACAGATTTCTATTCGAATTAGAATGTGCTTCGAGAACCAGTGGGTCATTAGCTAGGATGCTTTTTAACGCGCCCAAGATTAGATTAATTTAATTATCTTTAAGAGTCTTGGTAGCCCACTTTGGGCTATTTTTCATTTTTTTATAGACCACTGGCACCTTCTTATCACATTCTTTTAAATTTTTGTGGTATTCCTATCCATGGTCTATCCTCGGTCGTAATGTCTTGGGGGCTATTTTCAGCCGGGGCTTCCAGATTCTACGATCCTGCATTTTCTTCGGATTTCACCAGGAAAGACCATGTGGATACGTGTGCACATTAATATGGCGACCCTCCTATTGGGGCGATCGAATTATGTTAATTCGAGTGTCGCAGTCGATGGGCACATTAATTTGGAAACCAATCGTTGTGACATTCGGGTTGGCATCCTCGAGCACTCTAATGGATAGTCATCTTCGTAAAGGAACCCATTTTTCCTGTGGTTAACGAGTTGACTTGTTCGAATTTCTAGTCGTCAGCATTTGTATTTGGCACTGCTACGATTATAGAATTCGTTGGGAATTCACGTTTCTTAGAAACGTGAACTTGAGTTTACTCATTCTACCTAGTATACAGATAGAAGTATCGTCATTTAATTTAAATTCATTAGATTTTTTGTTGTGCTTTAAATGTAATTGTAAATGATTACTGTTTGATCATAAGAGACATGCCTTGGAAACTTTTATAGATCAACGTGGTCATATGGGGCAGCATATGGAGATCGTTTTTCACTCCATGCTTGTCGGCCATTTTATGCTTGTTACCGGCGATGATAATTGGAAGATCATCAGTCATATTAAATTCATTTCTATTTAACAATACATTCAATAAGCTAGACTTGAAATTATAACTTTAATAAGTTCTAATATGAATCACTATGCGCATATACCTCCTACTTTCTTATAGATTTAAATTAGTTAATAAGTATAGGTGCAAAACAAACTATATTGTTCATATTGCTGAAAAGGGTCATTCTGAGTATGTCAATTCTGCTATGCATGTGTTGCATTTCTGTATTTCTCCATTTAGTATTGTAAAATGTCAGGTGCGGCGACTATGGACGATGTCGTGGCATTGTTACATGCCATAAAGGAAAAGCAAAGCAAGCAGCAGCAGGACTTAGCCGATATTAAGCCAAATGCTCAAACTAGCTTGGACAACTTAAACGAAACAGTGACTAAGATCCCAGATTCAGCTCAAGCTGACATGTCCCATCTTCATTTATCCCTTAAGCGTTTACATGATAGTAACCGCTAAAATTTCTAACCGATCCAAAGAAATAAAGGAAAAAATAAATGATGTAGAAACTAGTGTAGATAGTGTTCGAGGAGATGTAAGGCTTGTACAATTAGATATAAGCAATGTTAATGTAGAGGTTAGCCATGTACGCTCTAGTGTAGCCACTGCGGAGGATCAGCTCGATTTAGCACAAAGCGATATCTCAGATACTAAAAGTAAAATCATTAGCACTGAGCAAATGATAATCAGTACTGAGGCTAAATTAGATCTAGCACAAAATGATATAACTGATACTAAAAGTAAATTGATAAGCACTGAGAAAAGGATAATTAGTACTGAGGCTAAGCTTGATGCCACTCAAGGAAAGATAATTAGCACTGAGGATAAAATTTTAAACACAGAAACACTTGTAACCAGCATGCAGTCAAATATTTCTGGCATAAAGGAGGATGTCAGAAATGTTAGACTGGAACTGGAAAACAATCAGAAATAGAATAAAACTAGCTTAGATGCACTTCAGTTACAATTTTCAAAAGAGGCTATCCCCTCACAAAGGACCTTATCAATATTAGAAGGTGATATGGTCTCTTTGAGGGAAAAAGTTGATGATCATAACAAGGTTCTGAGAAAGGATATTGAAATCGATCTCAAGGCCATTGTTAGTTAACAGGTCACAATAATAAGAGGTGAAATCACTAAGATTAATGAGGATGTCATTAATAATGTCAAATTTGAATTAGAATTAAAAGTTGCTAAGGCCGAAATTAGGTTGAACAAGGATATTTCTCAGGCAAGAGAAGACTCTGAGAAAAGGAGCGATTCAGTTCAGTTATCGAATACCGATAGCATTAATAACCTTAGGGAAAATCTTGAATCTCAGGTTAAGAACGTTACTCTCAAGTTAGATCAGGTCAGGTTAGATGTAAATTCGGAGAGAGAAAAAAAGACATCAGAGTTGAATGAAATCAGGCAGGAGTTATCCAAATTCAACTTAAGTGAACATGTAGACGTTAATGCTTTACGAAGCGAGTTTAAGGCACAATTCGAGTCACTAAAAAGCACTATAAATTACGATAGGGAAGGTATAGTTCAGAATCATAGCGATGGGTTAGATACTACGTCCCCAGCAAGTAACTTCATAGCTTGTTCGAATGGGACAGGAGCTGTAGAACAGCCTAGGAAAAGGGTAGAGGTTCCCAATACGAGTACTCACGAATATGCTCCTAGAGACTTTAGAACATCGACACCCAACGATAGGTCTAATGTCCCAATTGTGAGAAGTTATGATGAGAAAACTAAAAAGTTTTCTAATTCAGAAAGCTTAACTCCGATCGAGTTCATATGAAATTTACATGACTATTTTGTGGAACATCATGTAGCCAGAGACAGGGAGCTACGGATAGTAGAGAGGCATTTAGCAAATGGTCCTTTAAATTGGTTTCGCGCATTTCATTACACGTTTGACAACTTCGGGCAGTTTTCAGAATCATTCATAAAGCGATTTTGGTCAATCGAAACTCAACATCCTAAGAGTGCTGAGATTTACTCGAGGAAGTATAGTAATACTTGTCCTACCAGCTACTCGGAATTCATTATATCTCAGTTGGCCAGACTCCTTTCTCTTGACCCACCTTTGACCCAGGAAGAAATTCTAGAGACTATTTCGGGTCAGTTACCGGTAGAGGTCAGGCGTAACATTGCTTCGTCTGGAGTTGCCGATTTAGCCACGATGGACGATCTACTTCGTAGGCTGGATCATACATCCATTTCACCCACAATTATAAAAAGCGGAAGGACGGAGAGTAAAACCATGAACCCCGTGGTTATGGACAGGCCTCAACAAACCGAATGGACGGGTCATAACGAGTCAAAATGGACAGGTCACAATAGGAACAATAGGTATTATGACCAACAGAGAGATTATAGGAATAATCAAGAGCCATATAGGAATTATCAGTCTAATTACTATCGAGGTCAACAAAGGTCATTTCAGCATAATGGAGACCAAGATAGATTCAGACCTTATCAGGATAGGGAAAGGAATGAACGATTCAACAACAGATATTCTGACAGAAAACCGAATCAAGAGATAAATAATAGATACCGAAACCAGAATAATGGCGGTAGATCCTATGTCAATGAAGATAGACAGGGCCATTTCCAAAGGCAACAAAATAACCAGCAGGGTTACTCACGGTGCAAGAAATATCGTGATAAGAATTATCAGACATAAGAAGAAAAACAACAGTCTGGAAAAGACAGAGAAAAAAGGGAAAAGCGAACCAACAAACGAAGAGACACGGAAAGTTATCAAGGACCAGGGACAAGCCAACAAGCTGAGAGGCAAGAGAGGCGTCCCGATGAAGAAAGAATGAAAACGCCAATTTTAGATTCCAAGAGGAAGTAAATTATTATTCATCTCCGTTTAACATTATAATTCATGACGTCTACGAGTTAACAGACGAAGATCTGTTGTATGAAGAAAAGGAAGGATTTGTGGAAAACAGAACGGAATTACCAATTATAGAAATCTCCGTGTCAAATCAGCAATGTAACTCTCTTATTGATACGGGAGCGGTAATTTCTTTGATGTCCGAAGATTGCTTCATTAAACTTGAGAAAGAACAGCAATTTGAGACGTTACGGGCTTCGTCAGTCAAGATCAGGGGATTAATCCAGAATAAGTCGATAAAATGTAAACTACAGGTTCTACTAAAATTCAAATTTAATGAAAGAATGTTTGAACATATCTTTATTGTTGTAAAGAACATAAACTTTGAGATTATTCTGGGGATTGACTTTATAACTCGAGCCAGAATGGTCATAGATATGAATATGAGGATTATCAAATTCCAGGAAAATGCTATAAGGAAGATAGCTTCTGATGATATGAACCCCGAGTATGATGTAGAAAACTTAGTGAGAGAAGAGGTTTTGGATAATATGATCAATCAGGTTGAGCAAGAGAGAGAGCATTATGCCCTACACGCCGAGGGATATGCGGAAGTGGAACAGAAGTTTCATGACGTAATTGAGGAATTTACTGTTATATTTGACGACAAGCCAGGTCTGATCAAAGATTTCAAGTATCAGATAAGATTAATCGACGATTCTCCTTATCAAGGCAAATTATACCCCATCCCCGATAAATACTATGAGGAAGTCAGGGATATCATCAAGAAAATGGAAGCTGAGGGTATAATTAAGAAGCAAGCTTCGTCGTACTTAAACCCAATCACAGTGGTCAAGAAAAGTAATGGACAGCTACGCTTATGTTTGGATGCAAGGAAAATTATTTCGCATATTCACTGGAACGTTCACCCAAAATCAGAGATCTTTTGAGGAAATTCAAGCATAAGGCATGCTTTAGAGTCTTGGCCTTGACGGCGTCCTTTTATCAAGTGCAGCTGACTGAAGACAGCCGACAATACACAGGATTCTTATTTGATCAGACAACCTTCGTGTTCTGTCGTGTTCCATTCGGAATGATCAATAGTGGTCCGGCTCTCATCAGGGCTCTGGATAGCAAATTGTCAGATGAGGTAAAATAGAAAGTCACGTGCTACATTGACGACATCATAATTGCATCAGCGAATGTGGAGGAACATTTAGCTGACCTTAGAAAGTTATTCCTAAAGTTACGTGAGGCAAATATCAAGGTCAATTATGACAAGTGACATTTTGTAAAGGAAAGGATCAATTTCCTAGGTCACACCATTGATCATTTCGGCTACCATCCTAATCTCAAGAGGATTGATGAGATAGGGAACTTCCCTAGGCCCAAAAGAATCAAGCACCTATGCCAATTCTTAGGGATGTGCCAATTTTTGAGCAGTCACTGCCCAGGATATTCAGTGACCATGTCCCCATTGTACGACCTGGTTAAGAAAAATAATCCATGGAAGTGGTTGGATATAACTGAACAGGCCTTCGAGAATGCAAATACTATGCTGAAGGACTGTGTCAAGTTGGAATATCCAGAATTTAGCCGCATTTTATATAGAATCAGACGCCTCCAGAGTAGGTTTAAGCGTGGTCCTGTATCAGAAGGATGAACAGGGGAATAAGCACTACATCGATTTTTGCAGTAGAAAGTTAAGACCTCACGAGGAAAAATACTTCACGACAGAGCTTGAGGCTTTAGCCTTTGTCTCAGCTTTGCAAAAGTGGAAGAATATACTTCTGGGACACCAAATTGTCATCCTAACGGACCATAGAGCTTTGCAGTTTATGCTCCAATCAGATCTCTCAAGCGATCGGCTGACACGATTGACGCTATTCATCCAGCAGTTTAACGCTACCATTAGACATCAGCCAGGCAAAGATAATATCCTTGCAGATGCTCTTTCAAGGAACCCATGCAATAAATTGGGAATAAACATAGTACAATTGGAGGGGGAAGATGAGGTGACCCTGGAAAAGCTACGCAAGTTAGCTGTGTCACAGAAAAGACACACTCCAATAAGACATATGTACAGGTATTTAATAGGCTACATGGATAACTGGGATGATAACTACCTTGCCACCAGACGAAGTGCTGATTGTCATGCTCTTTGTGGAGAGATAGTGTGCAAATATGTTGATTAGCATAAGAACAAACTTAGGATCTTGGTGCCTCCAAAAATAATCGTACCGTTAATTTGGTTAGCGCACAGAACCATAGGCCATGGTGGATTAGATAAAATCATGAAAACTCTTCAAGAAACATTCTACTGGCCTAAGCTACGCCAATCTGTTGCGAGAGTCGTAAGGTCATGTGACAGCTGCCAGAGAAGCAAGTATCCTTCTGCTATCTCTAAAGAGGAACCGAGGGCTATTATTCCCTATAAACCCCATGAACTGATGGCGTGAGACCTGTTCGGTCCGTGTCCGAAAGGTGCCAGAGGAAATCAGTTTTACTTGTCACAGTGAACGTATTTTCGAAGTTCGTGACCTTAGATCCCATGCAGAACGCAACATCAGCACAGGTTATCAGTCGCTTAGTGCAGAGTGTGTTTAAGAAAGCTGGAAAGCCGGATACCATTCTATCAGATCACGGAACCCAGTTCACCTCGCAGGAGTTCAAAAATGCCATGCAAAGATTTGTAATACGCCATATATTCTCCAGTGTCAGATATCCAGAGTCCAACAACTCAGAACTTTTGATGTCTGAAGTGTAAAAAATCGCTCGTCTCTATTGCCCAAATGATCATCCCAGTTGGGTAAAGTATGTACCTCTGATGGACACTTGACTGAATACGACACATCATGAGAGTTTGGGAGATATCCCAGTGTTAGTCCACCACAACAGAAAGCCAGAGACAGCGTGGGACGACATAACGCAATTCCTAACTAAAAATGATGAACCATCAGAGCAGTAAAGGGTGGATAATGCCCGCGAAAGCCTGATGAATGCCGCGAAAAAAAGACAGAAAAGAAATGTAAGAAAGCACTATAATCTGCCTCTAGAACGGAATGACTGAGTTCTCATTCGTAAGTCCACTAAAACTGATGTAGCAAGAAAGATTTACACGAAATTCAGTAACCTTTTCGTGGGCCCCTACAAGTTAGGCAGAGTGTATGGGAACAACTGCTACCAGATTCTAGACATCCTTACGGATGTAGAATTAGGAAAGTTCAACGCAAAAAAAACTTTGAAAATACCAGAGAAAGGTAGAGCAATGACAAAATACTGCTCATATTAAGAATATCTAGATAGATGAAATAAAAGTGTTGTCACACTTTTATTTGTTGCATTGTGAGAGAGATGAGACCGTATTTTGAATTTAGTTGGATATAGGTTAAGTTGGCAATAACACTGATGGCAGTACTGCGACATTGCTTTGAAATGCAGGTGCGCGGTAGGACTGTGACGAGATTAGGAGCTCTCAGCAATCCACCGTACAGACCGACGACCACATGTTTGATATTTTAATACCTCTATTGAATACACGATGGACACAGCACCACTGTCGTTATTTTGAACACCGTGGCAGAGCAATATACACAATGCAATATGAAACAAAGAATGGGAAATGCATCCTGTGGATAAAGCAATATAACTGAGAACTTTTATATGAGTATAAATGCATACAGTATTATAACATGTGATTATCAAACTCGGCAATGATACATGTATCGATAGTTACCGTCGATTAGAGAACAAGGTGAATTGTGGATCACCTGGAGACAGTATGATTTGCGGGAGCAAACGAACAGTTGATTAGTGAATACAATTTCAGCCAGGAGGGTCATAGAGCTCTCTGGTCTGAGCACATGTACGTGCGTTGCCGTGAAATCGTGTTTGTTGGGTAACGTGGAGTTGATCCGACATATACGTGTTAGAGTATAACCCGTGATAGGATTTTCGTCTGATCTTATTATAGTTTCAGACAGTGTTAACCTTCAATTTGAGCACAGTGAACTTGCATTCACATACGTGTTACAGTATAATCCGTGATAGGATTTTCGTCTGATCTTATTATAGTTTCAGACAGCGTTAACCTTCAATTTGAGCACAGTGAACTTGCATTCTCGTATGATAATTTCTTCTTAAGCCAAAGGTACAACAACGTGGTCTACATTGCAGTACAGAATAAAACAGCTTTAGCCATGATTGTCATAAATGATATGAGGAGAGATAGACATTGCTACGATATGAAGATGCAGAATATGGGCTAAACACAGACAGTAAATGTAACACATAGCAGCATTGAATGCTCAGGATGATTACCTGATTCCAATATGAGCAACTACAGTATAAGGCTTTATAAGAGAAGACTAAAGAGATTATGAAAGTCGGAATGACAATTTGTACTGCTACATAATGAAACTAGTTTGGCTTACTACATCAATGTTGACGTGCTCTTTAGCAAGCGAAAGAACTATGAACTTTGTCAAACGAACACATGTTAGCTTCGTCTCGTTCGCGAGCGGTAATCAGGCCTTCTTGATATCCAGTCGTTTCGTGATCGGTGCAGCTGAGCAGATAGGGTTCGATCCCAGGCAGGAGTATGTGCTATAGCATCCTCACTTCATTCAACTAGAACTTCAACAAGGTAGCTGGATGTTTTCTTTTAGTAGACAGTATGAATTTGTCATGCTTTGAATGTTCCTTTTCACCAATTTTGATTAGAGTAGTTAAGAATTACAGACGAGAGCTAGGGTGATTCTTTAATCATTTCTGTCCGAGTATGTAATTCACTTTGTAGTTAAATTTAGTTGTTATTGTAGTGTTACTTTGAACATTACCTTGCTTTCATTAAGATATAATTTGGGAATAAGATAGAAGAATATAGTTTGTTGGGAAGACAACATGAGAAAACTTATAGGGAGAAGACGACGTTAAAATTATATAAGAATAATTCTAGCTCAAGCAGATGTCCCATAATCCGTCGTATACGTGAATTCGGCTTTGAACAAATTCTCTGGACTTTTTGAATTTGATTTTGAATAGTTTTGAAAGCTCATGCAAGTTTTTGGATAGACATGCAGGTCTATATTTTTGGCAGATAGAGCATAGACTTGGAACATAGTGATTTCTAGTATGATTCTTTGCGATTGTGCGAATTTATTTCTGGTAATCCAGATTTTTGAAATTCTTTTGATTTCGACTCCCTTTGTGAGCTCGTTCAGTTTTTAAATTTTTGTGGATTCTTATGGGAAACTCCTTTCTTGATTTAGCGTTCAAATCTAATGGTTAATTTGTACCTTCTCAAGATAGGCTCTTTTCCACGCTGTAGTTTTGACGTGATTTCCTTTGAGGAGGATCTCCAGTGGAATTATTTTCAATTATGCGAAAACTGAATCGTTCTTTTCACAGAGTTTGGTCGAGAAATACGAAAGGTATACTTTATTAAAGAAAATGTAATTAGTAACGATATGTAATGTAAGGAGAGAAATGTTTAAAATATATGTAAGTCATAATCGAGATGACAGACTTTGAATTCTCGCATAGTTATTTAGACTTGTGAATACAATATTTTATCACTGTTCTGATAAATATTATTCTCGACACTTTAACTCTTGGATAATTTGAAGCAACATATTTATCCATGATTGTATAAAAACTTGTGTAATATTCGTAATGTTTGGAAATTTATTAAGAGCTGTTAAGCGATGATATGGTAATAATGGAATTTTGTCTGCGTATTTGAATTGCAATTTAGGAGATATTTGACATATGTGGATAGTCAATATCAATTTTTCCAGCACTGAATTATCTTTAGAGCTATTGCTGAGTGCGCTACTGTGTATTATTTTGAACGTGAAATTGAGTCACGATTTTAGCTAGTGGAAAGCTAATGTACAATTTTGAATCCAACATTTAAGAAATCAAGTATTGTAACAACATCGTTAATATTTGTTGAGATTTAGTAACAATTGTTTTTAGAATAGAGTTTAATTGGAAAGACCGTAATATTAATACTTGTATAAACTTGAGCTATTTATAACTAAAATATTGAGTGATAGAAAATCTAATATCTGTGAGAAATTGAATTGAAATATAATCATTATAATTAACAATACGACGTCCGATTAGCTTAATTGTTTGTCATTTAGGACGGAATGGACTTGAAATTGAAACCAAATAATTGTATATGAATACATGAAATTAACAGAGATGAATAATTATAGGCACAACTAAATCTCAGAAATAAA
Organism: Meconema thalassinum; assembly: GCA_946902985.2. Lineage (NCBI taxonomy): Eukaryota > Metazoa > Arthropoda > Insecta > Orthoptera > Tettigoniidae > Meconema > Meconema thalassinum. The sequence continues at coordinate 768,298,907 of OX336388.2, read as the reverse complement.
TGTAATTATGTAAAATATGTATATATTAATTGCTACGATTGAATAGAATATTTTTATAAATATGTCAAAAAGGGTTTACGATCATATTAGAATATTTTTTGTGTAAAATTATTATTTTGTGGAACTTCGTTATAATGATGAGACGATAGGCAGTTTGTGGCCTAATTAAGGCGGTTGTTACTTAAACATTTTTCATGATTCGGCAGAGGCATGAGATTATAAACTTTTGTTCAGTAGAGTTTCTACTTTACGACACTGCGGTTTCAGTTAATAAACTTTTGTAAAATTTTAAAATTCATACGAATGACTTAGTGATTTCTATTCGAATTAGAATGTGCTTCGAGAACCTGAGGGTCATTAGCTAGGATGCTTTTTAACGCGCCCGAGATTAGATTAATTTAATTATCTTTAAGAGTCTTGGCAGCTCACTTTGGGCTATTATTCATTTTTTATAGACCACTGGCATCTTCTTATCACATTCTTTTTAATTTTTGTGGTATTCCTATCCATGGTCTATCCTTGGTGGTGGAGTCTTGGGGGTTATTTTCAGCCGGGGCTTCCAGATTCTACGATCCTGCATTTTCTTCGGATTTCACCAGGAAAGACCACGTGGATACGGGTGCAAAAAACGACATCAAATGAAAAAAATGCTTTACTGATTTTTGGCTCAATGCAACAATAAGGATAGAAGGAGATTCAATTGGGTATAACACATCTGGTAAAATTATCTCAGTTTATTTTGAAGTTAAAATTGACTGCAAAGATGCTCAAAGCAGCATCATCCACGCGTGGCGATCCACACTCTTATTTACACAATATACAGAAATTTTCCAAACACATTTGACAATCTTTTTTTGGAAACACAAGTCTGATTAATAGTCCTGTAGACTGTGTTCCAAAAATTATTTATGATTAATTCCAGTTCAAATTTAATTGTCTCTACTGGAAATATCGTAGATCACTGTTTGAATTTTTACATAATGTTAACACTCGTAGAATAAATGTTCATAGAATTTTTAATTTTCACTTATTTTTCCAGTTTCAAAAATATATTGTCGAGAAATATTATTATCATTGAATCAACACACATTATTTACACATATTAATAACATCTGAAAAGTATTTGAACTTGAGCATAGCATCGAAGAACTGTGCGAAGCACAACAAAAATTAATTGTTCTTCTGACATTAAACATTCGAGAAGTGACTCGATTATGAACTTCAAGTTCCTAACAAAATACATGATTTCTAAATCATCAACTTGATCAATAAATTGTTGAACCATTCAACTATTAGATTTTCCACTTGGAATCATTATGAAAAAATATTTATATTCATGGCCATTTTGTAACTTTTACAACTTGCAATTCTTCGACAGAATGCGGAAATAAGAATTGTAGCTTTATAATAAATTCATTTAGTTCATGGCACTAGGATTGAAAACATCCTTCAAATTATTCGTGGTTAAAGAATTATTTTTAATTGGCAGTGGCCCATTCTATTATTTGTGTAAGAACACAATATTACAACAACAACGGCAAAGGTCTTCCTCTGAAGAAGAATAAACTACTTTCTTGAGAAATCCGGGTTCTAGCAAAATCAAAGTCTAAATGGAATTCGTAAACAAGGTTGAAATAAGAACTGATGGTTTCAAGAAATAACCTTCGGGTCATTCAACCGACGAAATGTGTAGTTCCAATACTCCTACTATAAACCTGAGCCATCGAACCTGCTATTTGATTGATGCTCGTAAAAACCTCTTCATTCCTGCGACTTAAACATGCGCACCTGGGAATGGCATTTCAACTACTCCACACATATAAATTTTCTTCCCAAAATTTATACAATAAATCAAGCCTCTGCTTGTTATCAACACTGGAAGATTAATAAACTTACAAGTTTATTTTATTTTACCATTCAGTTCAACCCGTGAATTTACCATACTTATGAAAATCTTTATTTCACTTTCGAGTGTATTTACGTCATGATTTTATATAAATACAAAAATATCCTATTTGATACAAATATCATTTGCTTCCCGTTTCATGCCTCTCCGTGTTATCTGAAAAATATACTTTGCTCATTGCAAATATCAACTGTTCAACCAGAACTGAAATGTTGGTTGAATGCGGGCTTGCGCTAACCACTCTCCTTCGGAAAATCTCCTGTTCCAAACTAGAAATGATTAAACTACTTCATAGGCTCTCTCTCAATACATATGATTATTATAAAATATAATATCCAAGAATTATTTAGAAAAATTATAAAAATTATTATTATTATTATTAGTGGATTATTATTATTATTATTATTTGTTATATTATTTTAAATGTGTTTAATTATCATCTCATTATGTGAGAATCCACATGTTCGAATCTTCGAATATGGAAAAAAATATCCATTCCTCAACAAAAATATAACTCAACCTTTACATCGACGGTTTTCCGTGATCTCCCTAAAATATGAAATATTCAAATAAAAGCTCGAAATGCTCGGTCATCGATCCTAAACTGTTCCGAGTGCTGAAAATACTCAGAATAACTCTAACAAGTCTTGCGTAAATCATTGCAAGATTTTAATACGAAGAAAAAAAATGTGTTGGTCATCTGCAGAAAAATTGTTTGTTCCAATTAGCTAGGCATAATTTAATTCAAATGTGGCTTACATTTCTCGATGGTCTTGAAGCGTAGTAAACCTGGTCTGTACCAGATTTATCCATATACATGCCCTATCGGACAAGCACGTATAATCCTTGTATCGGCCGCCATTATATACCCACAATTCGTCTAGTCAGACATAGTGGTAGTATCTTTCGACGTTTGAATAAACTGTGGTTCCATTTTAATATGGGCTTCTATCAAAGCCATAACAGTTTGTTTAAATAGGGTCAGATCTAAGTGATCTCTTCTTAGATATGTCAGTTGTAACATAACTCACGGTAATCTTATCAGTACAAGAAAAACACTGACAGTCTAACCAATCAACGGCTGTTCTGAAGATCGTTCCCTGGGCATGGCTTCTCACCATCTACCATGCGCTAAGCAACCTGTAGTTTCCCTTGCGTAGACTAATGAACACCACCGTTATAGACTAGTCTTCAGTGTACTGATAGATCGAAGTGGTTAACTAGTTACAAATATGAAAACTGACTGAAATGGACTTAAACATCCAAGTATTAGGTTATTACTGGACTGTGACAAAGTACTAATTCTAGACAAAGTCTAGCATATGTCCATGTAGAAATATAAATATTTCCACCAATGTCTGTAGAAAAATCAATCACCTCAGTGATTCTCCTCGCCGGAAACTTACTAAGTTCCACCTCGTAGCGCAGCACTTTCGTGACTATCACGACTTTGAAAAGAACTTCTGCGTAGATCCGGCAACCATGTGCCTTGGCTCAGCGTAGCAGCAACTTGCTCGGCAAGTGCTTGTGTTGGAATGAGCTATTGATGCTTCGACCAGCCGGCTTTTATTCAAAACTGTCAGGGTCACGCTGCATCAGCTGATATCTGGTAATCCTCATATCTCTGGTATCCCTGGTCCGATTTACTTGATACTAATTGCGTTCTCTTTCATTTGGCCGTGCCAGTAATCTGATCCACGTCTCAGGTCTCTACTCCATGGTTAACTATTTAATCAATAAATAGCCTCGACCTCTGCTATTACTCGCTACGTCACTTGACATGCTTCTATCGGTAAATTCTTTCCAATTGCTTCTGGAAGCAATGTAGCGCGATATTCAAATATCTCAACTTTCAAAAGCGGCTACAGATATCCCTTGATATCTAGGTGTCTGAATCTTGGAATACCCATTCCTAGAGTTGGGCACAGTACCATCCCGGCATTTGCCCGAAGACGAAGTGGGAAACCACGGAAAACCACTTCGAGGATGGCTGAGGTGGGAATCGAACCTCCTCTACTCATTTGGAACACCCGAGGCTGAGTAGACCCGGTTCCAGCCCTCATACCACTTTTCAAATTTCGTGGCATAGCCGGGAATCGAACCCAGGACCTCCGGGGCGGCAGCTAACCATGCTGACCACTACGCTCTCTGTATTGATGTCCGACTTACAATTTCGGAATCTATATATATAAAAATCAATCCTACGTGATAGTTTGTCTGTGGGTGTGTATGTCTCCTATGCATTCATATACCACTCAACCGATTGCGATGAAACTTGGGTGAGATGTTGAGTACACTCCAAGGATGGTTTCTGACTTAGGAAATCCATTTTACAATAGGTAGCGCACGCGTAGATTCAACAAATGAGCGACGATGCGCGAAGCATTTCAACAAAGTCCCGTATGTGTTCATATACCATTCGTCCGATAGCGATGAAACTTGGGTGAGATGTTGAGTACACTCCAAGGAAGGTTTCTGACTTAGTAAATCCATTTTACAATAGGTAGCGCACGCGTAGATTCAACAAATGAGCGACGATGCGCGAAGGATTTCAACAAAGTCCCGTATGTGTTCATATACCATTCGTCCGATTGCGATGAAACTTGGGTGAGATGTTGAGTACACTCCAAGGATGGTTTCTGACTTAGTAAATCCATTTTACAATAGGTAGCGCACGCGTAGATTCAACAAATGAGCGACGATGCGCGAAGCATTTCAACAAAGTCCCGTATGTGTTCATATACCATTCGTCCGATAGCGATGAAACTTGGGTGAGATGTTGAGTACACTCCAAGGAAGGTTTCTGACTTAGTAAATCCATTTTACAATAGGTAGCGCACGCGTAGATTCAACAAATGAGCGACGATGCGCGAAGCATTTCAACAAAGTCCCGTATGTGTTCATATACCATTCGTCCGATAGCGATGAAATTTGGGTGAGATGTTGAGTACACTCCAAGGAAGGTTTCTGACTTAGTAAATCCATTTTACAATAGGTAGCGCACGCGTAGATTCAACAAATGAGCGACGATGCGCGAAGCATTTCAACAAAGTCCCGTATGTGTTCATATACCATTCGTCCGATTGCGATGAAACTTGGGTGAGATGTTGAGTACACTCCAAGGAAGGTTTCTGACTTAGTAAATCCATTTTACAATAGGTAGCGCACGCGTAGATTCAACAAATGAGCGACGATGCGCGAAGCATTTCAACAAAGTCCCGTATGTGTTCATATACCATTCGTCCGATTGCGATGAAACTTGGGTGAGATGTTGAGTACACTCCAAGGATGGTTTCTGACTTAGTAAATCCATTTTACAATAGGTATCGCACGCATAGATTCAACAAATGAGCGACGATGCGCGAAGTATTTCAACAAAGTCCCGTATGTGTTCATATACCATTCGTCCGATAGCGATGAAACTTGGGTGAGATGTTGAGTACACTCCAAGGATGGTTTCTGACTTAGTAAATCCATTTTACAATAGGTAGCGCACGCGTAGATTCAACAAATGAGCGACGATGCGCGAAGCATTTCAACAAAGTCCCGTATGTGTTCATATACCATTCATCCGATAGCGATGAAACTTGGGTGAGATGTTGAGTACACTCCAAAGAAGGTTTCTGACTTAGTAAATCCATTTTACAATAGGTAGCGCACGCGTAGATTCAACAAATGAGCGACGATGCGCGAAGCATTTCAACAAAGTCCCGTATGTGTTCATATACCATTCGTCCGATTGCGATGAAACTTGGGTGAGATGTTGAGTACACTCCAAGGAAGGTTTCTGACTTAGTAAATCCATTTTACAATAGGTAGCGCACGCGTAGATTCAACAAATGAGCGACGATGCGCGAAGCATTTCAACAAAGTCCCGTATGTGTTCATATACCATTCGTCCGATTGCGATGAAACTTGGGTGAGATGTTGAGTACACTCCAAGGAGGTTTCTGACTTAGTAAATCCATTTTACAATAGGTAGCGCACGCGTAGATTCAACAAATGAGCGACGATGCGCGAAGCATTTCAACAAAGTCCCGAATGCATTCATATACCATTCGTCCGATAGCTATGAAACTTGCGAAAAATGTTGTGTGCACTGCAGGGAAATTTTCTGGCTTAGTACATCCACTTTACAATAGGCAGCGCACGATTAGATTCAACAAATGAGCTACGACGCGCGAAGCATTTCAACAAAGTCACGTTTGCGTTCATATACCATTCGTCCGATAGCGATGAAACTGGGCTGAGATTTTGTGTGCACTTCAGGGAAGGTTGCTAGCTTAGTAAATCCCTTTAAAAATAGGTAGAGCACGAGTAGAATCAACAAATGAGCAACGGCGCGCGAAGCGTTTCAACAAAGTCCCATTTAATTTCATATACCATTCATCCGATAGCGATGAAACTTGGGTGAGATGCTGTGTACACTCCAGGGAAGGTTTCTGGCTTAGTACATACATTTTACAATAGGTAGCGCACCAGTAGATTCAACAAATGAGCGATGACACGCGAAGCGTTTCAACAAAGTCCCGTATAAAGTCATATACCATTCGTCTGATAGTGATAAATGTTTGGTGAATTGTTGTGTACACTCCAGGAAAGGTTTCTGGCTAAGTAAATCCATTTTACAATACGAAGCGCACGTTTATGTTCAACAAATGAGTGACTACGCGCGAAGCGTTTCGACAACGTCCCGTATACGTTCACATACCATTCATCCGATTGCGATGAAACTTGGGTGAGATGTTGTGTACACTCCAGGGAAGGTTTCTGGCTGAGTACATCCATATTACAATATGTAGCGCAAGAGTAGAATCAACAAATGAGCGACGACACGCGAAGCGTTTCAACCAAGTCCCGTATGCATACATGTACCAATCGTCAGTACCTATGAAACTTGGGTGAGATGTTGTGTACACGTCATGGAAAATTTCTGGCTTAGTAAATCCCCTATACAATATGCAGCGCACAAGTTTATTCAACAAATGAGGGACGACGCGCGAAGCGTTTCAACAAAGTCCCGTATAAGGTCATATACCATTCTGCCGTTAGCGGTGAAACTTGGGTGAAATATGGTTGACACTCCAAGGAAGGTTTCTGGCTTACTAAATACATTTCACAGTAGGTAGCACACGAGTAGATTCGACAAATGAACGACGATAGCGATGAAACTTGGGTGAGATGTTGTGGACACTTACGTGACGGTTTCTAACTTAGTAAATACATTTTACAGTAGGTAGCGCACGAGTAGATTCAACAAATGAGTGACGGAGTGCGAATCGTTTAAACAAAATCAGGTACGGTATGCGTTCATATACTATTCATCCGATTGCGATGAAACATTGATCAGTTATTTTGTACCCGCCAGGGAAGGGGACTTAGTAAATCCATTTCACAATAAGTAGCGCAAAAATAGTGTACAGCATCCCAGGGGTATGCACCCCTTGGAGACCATCCCCCCAACATCTGGCTAAATCCCCTAAAATGGCAACCCTTGGAAAGCCGGGGCAACATCCATTAATACTGTAAGGACAGCTTGCTACTCCATAAAGCAGCTCAAGCCTTACGTAATCATTACACTCAGCGACATAGTACTAACTGGGCCAATACATTGCTGACAGGAGGGCGTCAGAAGGTATAAAAAGACGTCCTAATGAGGTCAAACTCTCTCTCCATTGTCAGTGCTCCATCAAGACGGCCGAAGCTACGCTGGTGTCAACCGAGGTGAGTCAGTCAATCGTGTTCAGAGTTCCTATTTATGTAACCTGCAACCCACAACTTGTATCACATTATAAACATAATTTCATTCCCTACAAGGGACTCACACAAAGAATATCACAGACCAATAAAACACTTGGTCCACACTCTACACTAGCATTACTGTTATACGCCTCTTTACATCCCAACGCCCTTCCTTACTCCCGTCACAGTCAGACGTGACACACCGTAGTAATAACGCCAACTCAGACGTCATTGTATTCCTCACAGCGGCTCGCGTGCTCAAGTGAAGCGCGTGCCACCCGGCTGATACGAGCAGAGTCGATTACATAACAAGCAGTCAGCTGAGCGACTAGTACAGCGACCCTTTGCAGTGGGTCCCATCCCCTCAAATACTACCACATTATTTATAGGAACGCCCCCTAGTTCCTAGCACACCACAACACACTACACTGGTCAGCTTGCCCTGTCAAGGGGAGCTACCCTTCTTTAGGCACAAACTCATAAATTAGTACAGCAACTCTCCCTTTTAGATCCACCCCCAAATAAGGGATCTAAAACACTGGTGGAGGCGCCATCCTACGCACAGTAGAACGGGACTCAATCAACGAGCCCTCGTAGGAAAAACGACCCCTTCCGTACCGCAAAAAGCCAAGCAAATAGAGAAAAAAAAATTTTTAACCTCATATTGCGTCACACATTTTTTTTTTAATTATTAAATGTCCACATTTAGGACTACATTAAGAGACTTTGCACACCATTTGTCGGCTAGTACGACCCCACTCCTGCCGAAGCTAAAGATTAAGAACGGTGACTTAATAACTGACCAGACTGCAGTACAACTTCTCAGGGACCTGGAATTCCAAACAGCACAGATCCGTGCTCAACACCCTGCCGCTGCAGCACAAGTTATACATTTTACACGGTCCCAGGCCAGTGAATACACACACGAGTCGCCGGTATCCAGCGATAGTGAGGTAGATTGCCTGCCAACACTCCATCCCCTATTGTTACAGCAACTGCAGATCACAGAGCAGAAAGCCAGTAACCTGCTCGAGCGCATTTCAGAGCTATTAGAAACAGACACTATTAAAGCCAATAGTCACACGACAGAAGCAGTTCTGGACATCCACACTATTTTGGAGACAGTAAAACAGGATTTAGACAGAACCGTACACATAGTCGAATCCACACAGTACGACAACACACCGGCCATCAGCACAAGCATATCAGGTGACGAGCCACCTGGTAACGTAACACAGGTGTCCTACACGGGAAGCGAGGCTAATTCCCCTCCAAACAGCCCAAACACCTCGACACACAGTCAACGGGACACAGCCGAGAACGACATGAATAGACACACTGAGTACCCCATGATCCACCCCACAAAGTTCACGGGGGAAGGCCAGGATCCCGAGGAATACCTCAAGGCCTTCAATAGAACGGCCCGGATCAATGGTTGGAGCGAGGAAGTTAGAAAACGGCTCCTTCCTGCCTACCTCACAAAGGCGGCCATGACGTGGTATGAGCTCCATGAGGACGCACTAGAGGCTGCCACATGGGAGGAAACCGCGGTAATGTTGAAGGATGAGTTCCAGCTTATACCAGACGATGACGATCTCTATGACCAGATTAGACAGAGGTCACAGGGACCCAAAGAGAGCGCCCAGGCATACATCAATGTTAAATTGATAATGTGCGAAAAGTACAATGCAGCAATGACAAATAAACAGAAAGTCAAGCTGTTGATGCAGGGCCTCAGACCAGCCATAGTAGAAAAGCTATGCATCATGAACAACCTCACGGTCCAACATATGTTGAATAACATAAAGACCATAGAGGAGGGGAGAAAGATCACGGAAAAGGCTACGGAAAAAGCCGTGGATCTGCACTTCAAAACCCGGAAAGACGACACTAATGACAAAATAGACGAATTAGTGGACAGGATGGAGAAACTGACCATAGCTGCCATCCAAGCGGGCGGGAGACCGCCAAGGGATGAGCAAGCAGACACACGAGAACACTATCATACTGAGAGGGACAGGGGGTACACAGAGAGGAGACGCTACGGGAGGGAAGAAAGTTACTACCCTCCACAGCGGCCAACAACACCTCCCCCACAGGATAGGCCACACTACCCTCCTCGGTACTCACCGATAGCATACACGGACACAGAGCCGACATACCCCTCAAGGCGGTCACCATCTCCGTACACACGGGAGTACTACCCTGAGGAGTACGACCACGATATCCCCCGACGAAACAGCCCGTCACCACATAAATGGCGACGCAACGGGCAACCAGAGGGCATTCAGAGAGGGGCATTGCGCGCCCCTCACAGGAGCCAAGTGGGCGGCTCACCTACGTCAAATAGGAACAGCACACGGTTATGAACACGAAAGTTACAGCGGGCGAAACGGTTAGCTTAGTGGCACCGTAAGGCGCCTGCGAATAGGTTAGTACTAGTATTAAGACCTAGAATAGATGTCGACAATAGTATTAAAACGGAGGGGACTACGAGGCATTGTTGGGGTCCGGTCCCGACAATGTACTACAAGGGCGCCCCCGCGAGAGAAATCAAGCGGCCAGCCTCCATCTAAATCTTAGTACTTAAGTCATAGTGCCATGTTAAGGTCACTTAGATGTAAGCAAATTTACTGACAGCTGTTGCTAATAATAGCACAGCACATTTCGGCTTTAGAATAAGGTCCACTCGGCATGTAAATACAGAATAGTTTTACAGTTAAGTAATTTTATCAATAAGTTAAATAAGTAAGGTAAGACATAAGGTAACATAAACCTACATTTAAGGCATTTTTTTAATATATATAGATCACCGTAGAATATATCGGCACTCGGTGACTATAAATCCGTTACCGAGGTAAGCCCGACAATACTTAGGATAAACTAGATTAAGATAGGAATAATCAAAGTGGAATATATCGGCACCCGGTAACCACAATTCCGCTACCGGGGTAAGACCAACTATATATTATTTACGACATTACGGCACCGTATAGGGTAAGCCCGGCCTTGCAGCTAAGTAACATTAATCATGTTTTTTTTTTCAGTAAAAGAACAGCTTCAACCAGTACTAATATGTTTTTTTCTAAACCTCGCCATTTTTTTTCACAGGCATCGTCACCAGATACAGAAAACTGGTGACAGGAATTTCACTGCCATATAGCAGTGGCATATTATTTACAGCATGCCATGATGTGTACTATTTTTTTTATTTTTTTCAACTTGCACTAATCCCGACACACTCGCAAACACTCACCACATTTTTCTTTTTCAGCTACACACTCTAAAATGAATCTGCACAGCAGGACTGGTGCCTGTGGGGTACCAGGCTTACTGGCAGATCAACCCAATTAAAATACATAAAGCGTCAAAATGTGACGCAGATTACGACAATGAGGGCGCAACCGGTTTGTGGCAGTGACTCTCATTGTCAAGTGTGAAAGCATTCACCCACAGAGGATGCTTCACAGGTTAGGTATTAAGCACACATACAAGCGGTACGACCACTATACCGTACCAAGAAGTGGCCGTACAGAATCAGCCGTGAGACGGCAAGAGTACGTACAGACGGGTAGCGTGCACGCGAGGTACCTCATGAAAACTATAATTATAAGGGATTAGCGCGATTAAGTAGACATAAGGTCATTGTAAATTATAATTTTTCAGGATAAACTGTATACCATTATTCCACTAGACATAAGGTCATTGTAATTTATAAGTTTTTCAGGATAAGCTTTATACAACTATACACTATATATATTTTTGTTTGTTCACCAAAATGCCAATGTCCATCATGTGTATGATTTGTTTTCTTTCATTTTTCCTTCTTCTAACTTCCCCATTTGTCAGGGTGTTCCGTTTTTCCCACACAAATAAATACTTTTGAATATTTCCCTTAAATTATACCCTGGAACACCCATTTTTCTCTTTTCTTCTACCTTTCTTATTGCAGGGAGCATTTTTTCCCTAAGATGGGGCGGACGACGCAATCATCCGTTCGGCCCTGGGTTTTTCCTCCCTGCACAAATATGTAACACATAACCATCAGAAACCATGTTTTTTTTTTCAACTAACAATATGCCAGCAAATGCAAGGGCAATTTTTTTTTTACAGATCGAATTTATTTTAATGTTCAATTTTTCTCAAAATGTCAATTTTTTCCCAATGTTAATCAAATCTTTCGCATATGTCATTTTTTTTACAATGTCAATGTATATATATATATGTAAATCCCATAACCCTCCCCTCTGAACACGGGCTCACCTCACACCCACACTTCGATACGACGCCACCAGGAGATACGAGAGGGTTTTCCAGGACCACTACGTCAACATCCCAACTTCCAGTTCCGTTCCCGTTCGCGAGGACGCGACCAAATGAAGGAAGACTCTTGTACAGCATCCCAGGGGTATGCACCCCTTGGAGACCATCCCCCCAACATCTGGCTAAATCCCATAAAATGGCAACCCTTGGAAAGCCGGGGCAACATCCATTAATACTGTAAGGACAGCTTGCTACTCCATAAAGCAGCTCAAGCCTTACGTAATCATTACACTCAGCGACATAGTACTAACTGGGCCAATACATTGCTGACAGGAGGGCGTCAGAAGGTATAAAAAGACGTCCTAATGAGGTCAAACTCTCTCTCCATTGTCAGTGCTCCATCAAGACGGCCGAAGCTACGCTGGTGTCAACCGAGGTGAGTCAGTCAATCGTGTTCAGAGTTCCTATTTATGTAACCTGCAACCCACAACTTGTATCACATTATAAACATAATTTCATTCCCTACAAGGGACTCACACAAAGAATATCACAGACCAATAAAACACTTGGTCCACACTCTACACTAGCATTACTGTTATACGCCTCTTTACATCCCAACGCCCTTCCTTACTCCCGTCACAGTCAGACGTGACACACCGTAGTAATAACGCCAACTCAGACGTCATTGTATTCCTCACAGCGGCTCGCGTGCTCAAGTGAAGCGCGTGCCACCCGGCTGATACGAGCAGAGTCGATTACATAACAAGCAGTCAGCTGAGCGACTAGTACAGCGACCCTTTGCAGTGGGTCCCATCCCCTCAAATACTACCACATTATTTATAGGAACGCCCCCTAGTTCCTAGCACACCACAACACACTACACTGGTCAGCTTGCCCTGTCAAGGGGAGCTACCCTTCTTTAGGCACAAACTCATAAATTAGTACAGCAACTCTCCCTTTTAGATCCACCCCCAAATAAGGGATCTAAAACAATAGATGCAACAAATGGGTGACGACGCGCGAAGCGTTTCAACAAAATTCCCTATTGCGTTCATATAACATTCTTCGATTGCGATGAAACCTTGATGAGTTATTGTGTACACGCCAGGGAAGGGCTTCGACTTAGTAATACATTTCTCAATAGGTAGCGCACGAGTAGATTCAACAAATGAGTGACAGCGCACGAATCGTTTAAACAAAAACCCCTATACGTGCATATACCATTCATCCGATTGCGATGAATCATTGAGTCATTGTGTACACGCCAGGAAAGGGTTTCGACTTAGTAAATCCATTTCACAATAGGTAGCGTACGATTAGATTCAACAAATGAGTGACAGCGATGAAACTTTTTGAAAGTTGTTGTGCACGCTCCCACGAATGGTTCTAAATTAGAAAATCCATTTTATGATAGCTTAGAGGCAGTTAACATGTTGTGTATCCAAAAGCACTTCAAGAAACAGAATTTCAACGCCAACACTTTCTTTGATTGGCATTGCAACGCATGCCGGGTACAGCTTGTAAGAAATATTTCTAACTTTTCTTCATTTACTTCACATTTGTTTTGACGAAGGAGAGACTCCCTTAGTAGGTCAGAGGTAGAATATCCATCACATGACACCAGGAACACAGGTTATATTCCCAGCCATGTAATTTACACATTTGAAGGGTGGAGAAAACCCACGGCACTACCAGCGTGTGATTTATGCCACGGCCGCCACAATTCCAATCCTCACCTGAATTTACCTACTTCTAATACTGCCAATACAATAACAGAAGTTATCAGACACATTTCCACACTCACGCACCCAAGTACACGGAGCTAAAATGACCACGATATCCAAGCCCCTCAAATGAAACAACAACAACAACAAGCTTCAGTAACATCTCAACGCCGCCGTCTCCTTCTAGACGTACACATTTTTCTCAGCGTCACTTCCAAGATTGCATGACCACAGTGAATGATTCTTTAGGATTCTGCTTAAACCAATGGCTTGTGCGTGCACGAAGCTACTTTGGATCGTTCTCACATGACGTTCTTCCTGCAGTGAATTATCTCAGCCAAGAACATTAACATATCTATGACATCACTTCATGTCTCAGTATACTGTCAATGGATATCGATCGGTTGTACTCCACGCAAGTGAAGAAAATGGCTGATGAGTCATTGATCGCAGAACGTAAATGTCGCTATTTCAAGTATCGGAAAAACGTCGTGCTTTAGCGGCTGCCAGTAAGTTAATGTGCACCACATGGTGCTGGAATCTCTGTCACGCATTCACACAGGGGCTTCGTCCTGTGAGGTATGACTAAAAATTTCTATTTGCTCCCCAACTCGAGATAAAGTAGGGCACTTAGAATTTGAATGCTCTTGGTAGTGTTATTTTATTCTCCTTCTTTCCTGCTTTCTTTCCTTCTCTGTTTCATTCATTCATTCATTCATTCATTCATTCATTCATTCATTTATTCTTTCTTTCTTTCTATCTTTCTTTCTTTCATTTTTTCTTTCTTTCTTTTTTCTAATTTTCTTTCTTTCATTCATTCATTCATTCATTCATTCATTCTTTCATTCATTCATTCATTCATTCATTCATTCATTCATTCATTCTTTCTTTCTTTCTTTCTTTCTTTCTTTCTGTCGTTCTTTCTTTCCTTCATTCTTTCATTCATTCATTCTTTCTTTCTTTCTTTTTCTATCTTTCTATCTTTCTTTATTTCTTTCTATCTTTCTTTCTTTCTTTCTTTCATTCTTTCTTTCTTTCTTTCTTTCTTTTTTCTTTCATTCATTCATTCATTCTTTCTTTCTTTCTTTCTTTCTTTCTTTCATTCATTCATTCTTTCATTCATTCTTTCTTTCTTTCTTTCTTTCTTTCTTTCTTTCTTTCTTTCTTTCCTTCCTTCTTTCTTTCTTTCTTTCTTTCTTTGTTTCTTTGTTTCTTCGTTTCAGCGAGCTGTGGATCACGTTACTTCAACCGCTTGCACCCCAGAATTTTAACCCTTTATAGTGGTCTCTATGTTAACCACCTGTCATAAGGACAGTTTATGCTTTCAAAGATGCTGATAGTTGAATTTTTTATCCAAATTTCGGAGAATTTTCAAGCCGAAGTGCTGGTATTTCTAAAAATCAAATATTATATATACGTATCTACTTGACGTATTGTGTTGGATAAAAATAAAACAAAATTATAACTAAAACATTAACAATTAAAGTGTAAAAATAAAATGTTCATATAGAATAAAAAATTAAAACAAAATTACGATAGTAAAAGAAATATGAAAAAGAAATAATAAATATAACTATACAAAAATGATGAAAATAATAGTGAAAATCAATTCGAACTTAGTTAATTATTTAATTTAATAAGAATATCAAAATTAAATCTAAAAGAACATAAATTGAAAATTAAAAACAAATATAAGATATAAACATTAAAATTAGAGAAACAAAAAATAACATTATATTAAAATAAATTAAAATGTAGAAACACATACAATTAAAAGATAGTTTTGCCCTATAAAGGGTTAACTCTGTGATGGTCCCAATTTGTGACCAGAATGATATTATTATTATTATTATTACTATTATTATTATTATTATCAATATTTTTTTTTAATTTTTCATTTTTACCTTTAATTAGTTATTATGTTAACTAATATATTTATATCTGTTATTATGCGGTAATGTAGAATATTATGGCAATTGAAATGACTTGGAGCTACACATATTATATTTGAAATAAGTTAGGTGCTTCACTGAATACTATTTCTGAAGAAAACACATATAAGGGAAGAAAGAGGGTGATTCGCGGAAGGCCGGCTTATCCATGGCTTCTTGGAAATGACATAAATAGACACTTATGTCTTTCACATCAAGTATTCTACCAGTATACAAATCATACTAAGAAGGGATTCTATGAAGACTTGCCACTAACAACGCTGGGCCGATGAATGAGCCCTTTGCAACTTTATACAAAAGGTGGGCTGGACCTCCCGAGAAATGCTAAAAAGAAGTATTGTCATTATTGATTTGTGAAAGGCGTGCAAATTGCCTAGTGACTTCAGAAGTGGGGGTGGGCGCGTGCCTGGGAACGTTATATATATGACGGCCGCCCAAATGGATTATTATTATTGAATTGCTGAGAGAAGACGGAATGGTGCTGTGTGGAGCAGAAGAGTGGAACGTGTAGCGAGATGGACTGGGAAATTAACATTCATTTGTAACGCGTGCTAAATAATACAGTTAACTATTTAAGTATGTAAATTTGATAAGACATTCTGTCTCATCAAACTGTGACATGGTTGTGTACGAGGCTATAGTCACAGGGATGATTTTTGGAATTTATTCCGTCATCCGCATATAAATTCATTACGTTGAGGAAGATCAGGGCCATCAGGAACTCTCTACGCAACAATCCAACTACAATGATCTTCAATGCGGTGAGCGATTTAAACAGTTTTACTCCAGTCAAATCAGAAGGCCCTCATGCTTATTAAATTCAATCTATATTTTATTCAATTAACTCAGTATACTCCAATTGCCAATCAAGACCCATAATACAAGTAAATTCAGTAGATTCTTTAATTTAATTTATTATTATTATTGTTATTATCTTTAGTATTTTATTCTTTTCGCACTTGTTGTTTTTATATATTAAATTCATTTTTAAATTCAATTGTTTGACTGGTTTCCTTTAGTAGCTAGAAATTACTATAAGGCAACACCACACTCCTGAACTAATTATCGAAAGATTAGATTACGTAAGTTTCACTACGGCTGGAGATAGGAATTTCGCTGTTCTACCTCTGTTTAACCGAGGATTAATATATTATTTTGATCATTATATATAAATGGTCTGGCGCCCTGGCAACACATAATACTACACATTATGTATTTTTAGCGATGCTGACAACAATACAGATACACTATTAAATTAATACACAATTACATGTTTCATATTGATCACCCAAAAGTGGGCGACTATTTAAATAATTAGCTTTTCTTTTTAACATTATTAATCAATTTAAATTAACCCATTACAAATGGCGCCCAACGTGGGGTGCTTTGCATATAATATGTTTCTGAATTTAACAAAACCCATTACAAATGGCCCCCAACTATGCGGCACGAAAACCTAACGATATTTACGTAAGGAGTGAGTGTTAATTCAGTGCAAATTGTCAGTGAGATTTTGGAGGAAAGTGAAGTGAATTTGTGTATTATTAGTGATTGAATTTGGGGGAAAGTGAGGTGAATTTTTGAACGGTAAACTTTATACAGTGTACTTCGAGATGGCGGATGAGGAACAAAGGAAATTGAGGAGTAGGGGTAAAGGCGAGAAAGCTAATTATACGAAAGTTGATAGTGGTACTGAGGCTGAGAGTGTAGAGGATTATACCAAGATGTCGGAGGTAAATCTTGAGAGTAATCCTGAGAATAATCCCGAGGTTAACCCTGAGAAGAATATAGAGGTACATCCTGAAATAAATCCCGAGACTAGTGGAGGGATAGAGAAATAAAAGCCTTTGGATATTTCGGAAAATAAATTAGATGAGATCATAGCAATGTTTCTGGAGATGAATAGGCAAAATCAGGAGATGAGTAGGGAGATAAGTAAGGCAATAGACAAGAAGCTAGAATATAGCAATAAAAATAATCAGGAGATGAGTAGGGAGATAAGTAAGGCGATAGACAAGGAGCTAGAAGATAGCAATAAAAATAATCAGAAGATGAGTAGGGAGATAAGTAAGGCGATAGACAAGAACCTAGAAAATAGCAATAAAAATAATCAGGAGATGAGTAGGGAGTTGAGAGAGAAAATAAGTTAGCAAAATCAGGAGATGAATAGGCAAAATCAGGAGATGAATAGGAAAAAATCAGGAGATGAGTAGGGAGATGAGAGAGGAAATAAGTAGGCAAAATCAGGAGATGAGTAGGGAGATAAGAGAAGCGATATGTAAAGATAATAAAAAAATTAATCAGAAGCTAGATAATATGGTCAAGGAGAATGAGGAATTAAGTAGAAAGTATGGGACGCTGCAGGAGAGTATTCAGGGAGCGAAACAGGAGATCAGATGTGAAATTAAGGATGTGTTAGAAGAAAAGGCTAAAAATATCATAGAGGAAGTAGATCTGAAATTAGTAGAAGTGGAAGAGAAAATTCAGGAAAAGTTAGTCAATCAAAGAGAGAATCTTAAGAAAATAGTACAAACGGAAACTAGACAAGTAAGAACAGAATTGGGAGGAGAGATAAAGAAAGTGCAGTCAGAATTTCATAAGAAAGTAGAGGAAAGTCACTGACAAATGCAGAAAATTATCAGGAGATTCAGGAAAAGCAGAAGGTATTAAGAAATGAATTGATAGAAAAAGAGAATAATTTGAAAGAAAGAGTGGAAATGGTAGAAAAAGTGGCGGATAAAAAGATAGCAGAAATTTAGATTAAGTTAAGAAAGCAGTTAAGGCAGGAGGGAATACAGGGTAGGGTTAGTGTATCAGGAGGTGGAATGAAGGAAACTGAACTAGTTAAGATCTCTAACGAGCAGGAATGTCCTATGGAATTCATAGCTATAGTAGAAAATAGATTCAAGGAAAGGCTACTAGAAGGACAGATAGAGTGGATTATGGAAGTGGAGATATTAGATCAGGCTTTTGTGGGGGAAACAAAAAGCTGGTTTTCTGTTTATAAAAAACTTATTGGACTTTAATGATTTTAAAAATACATTTTGTGAAAAATATTGGAATGATGAAATACAGGCCCAGAAAAGGGAAAGTATTATTTGTGGGATATATCCGCCTGAAGGTACTTGCAATATGACTGAATATTTTCTGAATAAGGTTATCATCTGCAAACATCTAGATGGCTTGACAAAAAACAGCGATATAGTCAGGCTAATGATAAAGCATTTCCCATTCCGAATAAGAGAGGCTGCATGCATGCAACGCACTTCGACTATCACAGAGTTAGAAAGATTATTATGGAGATTTGATGCTCTAGGGATTAGTGTTGGTGAAACACCGGCAGGACAGCAGAATAGTCGATATATGAATGAGAATAGGAATCAAAATAATAATGGCAGGCAACAACACCAGAATTTTCAAGGCAACAATAGGGGGCGTAATTTTGAAAATTCATATGCTTAAAATAACAGGGGGCAATTTCAAGGTAGAGATGGTTCTCAGAATAACCGTGGCCAGTATCATGGCAATACGAGAAACCATGATAATAACCACAATGGTAATCAGGATAATAATGCAGGTCCTAACAATGGGCAGTGTTATTACAATCAAAGAAATAATGCAGCAAATTCAGGGAGGCAGAGAGAAGAAAATCAATGTAATGGCAGCAACCCTCGTCAGAACCACAACAAAAATAACGGGGAGACACAAAACCAAGATAATGGTACCGATACTTTAAATGTGAACCAGACTGTGACGTAAGGTCAAGTTGTCAGTCTGAGTCTTTCCCAGCTCACACCATTTTGAACGAACCGTATTGTGCCCGTTTAGACCGGAGTCCGCACGACCACATATGCATTTTACCAATAATCAGTCAGCACGAGAATCAAAATATCCCGGAGCGCCAGATGGGTTAAAGCGAATCGCAAAAACGACATCAAATTAAAAAAATGCTTTACTGATTTTTGGCTCAATGCAACAATAAGGATAGAAGGAGATTTAATTGGGTAAGACACATCTGGTAAAATTATCTCAGTTTATTTAGAAGTTAAAACCTGACTGCAATGATGCTCAAAGCAGCATCATCCACGTGTGGCGATCCACACACTTATTTACACACAATATACAGATATTTTCCAAAAACATTTGACAATCTTTTTGGAAACACAAGTCCGATTAATAGTCCTGTGGACAGTGTTCCAAAATTATTAATATTTAATTCCAGTTCAAAGTTAATTGTCTATACTGGAAATAACGTAGATCACTGTTTGAATATTTACATGATATTAACACTCGTAGAATAAATGTTTATAGAATTTTTAAACTTTCACTTGTTTTCCAGTTTCAAAAATACATCGTCGAAAAATATTATCATCATTGAAGCAATACAAATTATTAACACATATTAATAACATCTGAAAAGTATTTGACCATTGAGCATAGCATCGAAGAACTGTGCGAAGCACAACAACAATTAATTGTTCTTCTGACATTAAACAGTTCGAGAAGTGACTCGATTATGAACTTCAAGTTCCAAACAAAATACATGATTTCTGAATCATCAACTTGATCAATAAATGGTTGAACCATTCAACTATTCAATTATCCACTTGGAATCATTATGAAAAAAAATATTTATATTCATGGCCATTCTTAGGAACTTTCACAACTTGCAATTCTTCGACAGAATGCGGAAATAAGAATTGTAGTTTTATAATGAATTCATTTAGTTCATGGCACTAGGATTGAAAATATCCTTCAAATTATTCGTGGTTAAAGAATTATTTTTAACTGGCAGTGGCCCATTCTATTATTTGTGTAAGAACACAATATTACAACAACAACGGTAAAGGTCTTCCTCTGAAGAAGAATAAACTACTATCATGACAAATCCGGGTTCTAGCAAAATCAAAGTCTAAATGGAATTCGTAAACAAGGTTGAAATAAGAACTGATGGTTTTAAAGAAATAACCTTCGGGTCGTTCATCCGACGAAATGTGTGGCTCCAATACTCCTACTATAAACCTGAGCCATCGAACCTGCTATTTGATTGATGCTCGAAAAAACATTCATTCCTGCGACTTAAACATGCGCACCTGGGAATGGCATTCAACTACTCCACACATAACTTATCTTCCCAAAATGTATACAATAAATCAAGCCTCTGCTTGTTATCAACACTGGAAGATTAATAAACTAACAAGTTTATTTTATTTTACCATTCAGTTCAACCCGTGAATTTACCATACATATGAAAATCTTTATTTCACTTTCGAGTGTATTTACGTCATGATTTTATATAAATACAAAAATATCCTATTTGATACAAATATCAATTGCTTCCCGTTTCATGCCTCTCCGTGTTATCTGAAAAATATACTTTGCTCAATGCAAATATCAACTGTTCAACCCGAACTGACATGTTGGTTGAATGCGGGCTTGCGCTAACCACTTTCCTTCGGAAAATCTCCTGTTCCAGACTAGAAATGATTAAACTACTTCACAGGCTCTTTCTCAATACATATGATTATTAGAAAATATAATATCCAAAAATTATTTAGAAAATTTATGAAAATTATTATTATTATTATTAGTGGATTATTATTATTATTTATATTATTTTAAATATGTTTAATTATCATCTCATTATGTGAGAATCCACATGTTCGAACCTTCGAATATGGAAAAAATATCCATTCCTCAACAAAAATAAATTTAACTTTTACAGTTACATCGGGGGTTTTCCGTGGTTTCCTTAAAATATGAAAAATTCAAACAAATCCTCGAAATGCTCGGTCATCGATCCTAAACTGTTCTGAGTGTTGCAAATGCTCAGAATAACTCTAATAAGTCTTGCGTAAATCATTGCAAGCTTTAAATACGACGAAAAAATGTGTTGGTCATCTGCAGAAAAATAGTTTGTTCCAATTAGCTAGGCATAATATAATTCAAATGTGGCTTACATTTCTTGATGGTCTTGAAGTGTAGTAAACCTGGTCTGTACCAGATTTATCCATAGACATGCCCTATCGGACAAGCATGTATAATCCTTGTATCCGCCGCCATCATATACCCACAATTCGTCTAGTCAGACATAGTGGTAGTATCTTTCGACGTTTGAATAAACTGTGGTTCCATTTTAATATGGGCTTCTATCAAAGCCATAACAGTTTGTTTAAATAGGGTCAGATCTAAGTGATCTCTTCTTAGATATGTCAGTTGTAACATAACTCACTGTAATCTTATCAGTACAAGAAAAACACTGACAGTCTAAGCAATTAACGGCTGTTCTGAAGATCGTTCCCTGGGCATGGTTTGTTATATCACCATCTGCCATGCGCTAAGCAACCTGCAGTTTCCCTTGCGTAGACTAATGAACGCCACCGTTATAGACTAGTCTTCAGTGTACTGACAGATCGAAGTGGTTAACTAGTTACAAAAATGAAAACTGACTTGAAATGGATTTAAACATCCAAGTATTAAGTTTTTACTGGACTGTGACAAAATACTAAATTCTAGACAAAGTCTAGCATATGTCCTTGTAGAAATATAAATATTTCCACCAATGTCTGTAGAAAAATCAATCACCTCAGTGATTCTCCTCACCAGAAACTTACTAAGTTCCAACTCGTAGCGCAGAACTTTTCGTGATTATCACGACTTGAAAAGAACTTCTGCGTAGATCCGGCAACCATGTGCCTTGGCTCAGCGTAGACGCAACTTGCTCGCCAAGTGCTTGTGTTAGAATGAGCTGACCATGCCTCGCCCAGCTGGCTTTTATTCAAAACTGTCAGGGTCACGCGTCATCACCTGATATCTAGAAATCCTCATATCTCTTGAATCCCTGGTCCGATTTACTTGATACTAATTGCATTCTCATTCATTTGGCCGTGCCAGTAATCTGATCCCAGTCTCAAGTCTCTACTCCATGGTTAACTATTTAATCAATAAATAGCCTCCACCTCTGCTATTACTCGCTACGTCACTTGACATCCAACTATCGGTAAATTCTTTCTAAATGCTTCTCGAAGCAATGTAGCGCGATATTCAAATATCTGAACTTTCAAAAGCGGCTACAGCCTTTCCCTTGATATCTAGGTGTCTGAATCTTGGAATACCCATTCCTAGAGTTGGGCACAGTATGACCTAAATATCCGTAATGCTTTATTAAGTGAATTTATGGAGGTATCTAAAGAACCTACCGTTATTAATTTTAACTCAGTCTTAAAATTACAAGTGTTAGGGGCGTGCATCGATACACTTTTTGACAGTGGCAGTGCAGCATTTTATAATAATGGGAAGGAAAATGGTATTAAAATTGAGGAAATTCCAATTAGAACTACTTTCGTGTTAACTGCGGTGGAAAAGAAATCTCACATAATTTCTAAACAAATGGTTATAGAAATTTTAATAGGAGGTAAGATTGGAACTCATGTTTGTTTAGTGAATCCAAATCTTGTATATTCACTGATTATGGGTTCGGACTGGATGTCGCAACATTCTGCACAGCTATGCTATAAGGAGGGTAATGTTAAATTCAGGTGGATGAATGAAAATGTGATCATGTCATTTAATAATTCGAGTAAGTTTTATGGTGGTTCTAAGAATATATGTACGCTTGAGGAGAAATTAACGACTAAATTTGTCGATATTTGCAGTAAGGTTAGTGGTGAGTTTGTCGGGGTAGCTATTGAAAAGGAACCTCATTTTTTACATTTTTTAGGCAGTATGATGACGAAGGATTCTCTAGAGGTTACCTTGCGTAAAGCTGCATTACAGGGTGAGTTAGAGAGTAATCTAGTGGATGAACTACTGGAGGTATTGATAGAGAATAAGTATATATTTGAGGACCGTATTGGATTAGCTAATTGCTACGAACATTCATTAAATGTACTTGATCGCAGTATTTTTGTAGGTCATCGCTACCCCGTGCTTTACAAATTCCAGAAAGCTGTGAGAAGGCAGATTGAAAGCATGTTGCAGGATAAAATTATAGAACCCTCGATTAGCCCATATATTAATTCATTAATCGTTGTTCCCAAGTTTGACGGGAAAGTAAGACTTTGTTCAGATGCACGAAATTTGAACAACCATATATTGTGGATCAGCTTAGATCTCAATCAATTGAGGAATTAGTTCAGGGATTTCCAGGTAAACAATGGTTTACATGTGTTGACTTAAGTTCAAGTTTTTGGCAAGTTTCACTAAAAAAGGAAGATAGGCCTTTAACCGCTTTTTCCTTTCAAAATCACCTGTATCAATTCTGTCGAGTAGCTTTTGGCATGAAGAGTAGTTCTTCAGCACTGATTAGAGCTCTAGGGATCGCTTTAGGAAGCGACATGGACAAATTTGTAACTATATATAGACGATTTGGTGATTAGTTCAGAGACGTTCAGTGAGCACTTAATGCACCTGGATCGGGCTTTTAAGAAATTAGCGAGAGCTGGTTTCACTCTCAAACTCAGTAAGTCATTTTTTGTCGTAAGGAAATTACTTTTCTTGGTCATACGGTGTCTACAGAAGTTGTGAAGCCTGAGGAAAGCAGGGTAGGTAAGATTTTAGATACTAAATCACCTAGGAATGTGAAAGAACTGAAAACATATCTGGGCATGTGCAATTATTTTCGTCGATGTATTATGAGGTATGCCTGTATAGTGGGACCATTCCGTGAGTTATTAAAATCAGGTAATAAATGGTGTTGGACAGAAATGCACGAGGGAGCATTTAAGGCTCTCAAAATTGGATTTGAGAAGGCCGTAGTGTTAAAGTACCCTTTAAAGGACAGACCATATGTGCTGATGACCGATGCATCCCACATTGGCATTTCCGGAGTACTATGCCAGAAAGATGAGGGGGGCAATTTGAGGATTGTGTCCCTGGCCACACGTGGTGTTTCTGCCGCTGAAAAGCGCTACACCATAACGGAGTTGGAATTACTAGGCATTGTGTACAACCTAAGTAAATTCAGAATGTATGTCCTTGGCGGGAAATTTGAAATCTTCACAGATCACCACGCCCTAGCATTTATTAACACATGTAAACTGAGTAGTAACCGCGTTAGCAGATGGATTCTTGCACTGCAGGAATATGATTTCGACATACATCATATCGTCCCTCCTCTGGCAAACTAGCGAAAGTGAAAATTCTTAATTTTACAGCAGAGCTAAAACAAGTTTCATCTACTTGTATAAAATCCAGTTATTTTCGTTTTCGGTCACTTTTACTACTCAGTAGACTCATTAACCAACATGTTTATAGGGTGCATTGATGTTAGCTCTTGTCTTAATTTTAAGGGCATAAATGGCAGTTTCGTTACTTTGCCAGAGCGATTTTATCTTAATATCTCTAGTATTACTGTTCTAAAGTATCGAATGTGTAATACAATTACAAAAGAAACAATTATTTGAATTAATTTTGAGACCATTAGACTCTTATTTAAAGGGGATGTGCCGATTGCATCTGCACATATACCCCTGCCTGAACTCTTGCCAGCCCTGCTTGTGGAAAATATACTCTGGACCCAGTTCTAAGCCCAGGGGTCACTTAAACCCTATGCCTTGCTTCTGACCCAGTGGTCACTAAAATGATTTGGTCCCCAAGAAGAAGAAATAAAACATTCCCTAAAGGTCCTAAAGTGAAATCTTCCTATAAACTATATTGTCTAAATAATGTTTGTTGACGACAATAGAACTTACATTAGCCATTATTGTCTCCTGAGGCAATTATTATGAACATTCATGTACTGAAATTGCCGCCCTATTCAAATTTAAACCTGAGAAGTGGCCGTGTGACCAATTAGCACCACGAACCTTCCCGCTCTTTAATTGCCAACATGAATTGCGAACTGGTGTGTTTTCGGCCATTTAAAAGGCACCTTGTGTGGGAAATTGCGTTGGCTAACCTGTAGAAACATTCTATGTCTTCACTTGTTAATTTAGTTCGAATTCTGCCACTATCTACCTTCGGCAGCACTACGTGAGTTGCGCGCATGCGCAAGGACGCTCTGGCGGGCTACTGCTTGTCGCCAAAGTGACGCTCATTGACTCTAAAAATGACTTGATTCGTAAGTGGACGTTTGTGGCTGGGCTCCGGCCCCGGCCGCGCTCAAAGGTATGAGTGGACCTTGATATAATTTTATTATTTGCAAATACGATATTTTGTTTGAACCTTAATTATTTTCAATTACATTTTCTTCATATATTTAGATTTTGATCGAATCATTGTGTCGTGGTGATTCGCTTGACCCACTTAGGGATAAGAAAGACTTTAGTTTTCTTGGCATTGCAAGCAAGCCTTCATTAGCTAATTTTCTTGGCATCATTTACTATGATATAAATATTTTATTGTAAACGGGCCAAAAACATTGCGCAATGTTGGTTCCAAATTGTTAAATTATTTTTTTTCCTTTAAATGCTTGCTGCCGATTTTTTTTGTGGTGTCAAAGTAAATTAGGTTTTAGCTTAAGATTAATATGTAACATGTTTTCCTAATTCGGTTGAAGAACCTATGTTCTTTTGGTGGGAACTATGTTAATAGCTAGTGACGGTCCTTTGTTTTTCGTTACTAGTTTGTTTTCCATTATTATTAAAAAGGAGTTGCTTGGCAGCATGGCCGTGCGTTCGACGCGTTTGAGTTCCGCTCCGTATTAATGAAGATTTTCGGCAGTCTTTTGAGATTAGTTGATTTTAATTCTTGTTAAAATCGTGCCTTATGAAATGTCGTGTGGTGGAAATTGATATTTCTTGGTGGAAGCTTTCTGTTCGCCAGAATTCTAGAGTTTTTGTTCATGCCAAATGTTTGGAGATAGCGTCGGTTGTGACGCCATCTTGGGAAAATTCGCATTATCAAGCTTTAATTTAGTTGTTTTTATTCTCTTGGCACCGTGTGCAAGTATGCTGTTTCACTAATGAGTGTCCCCGCGTTTTGAGTGAAATTAATATTTCCTTTGAGTTTCCGAAGTTTCTTTCGGCTTGGTGCTTAACAATATTATGATGGATCTTGTGGTCGGTAGCCACAGAGTGTACTGATGTACACGACCTTGTAAGTTATCCGGCCTTATCTGGTTTTATTTCATTCTATTAATATTATTTTGGTTTGATTTGTTTCTTGGTTTTCCGTGGTTTCCCGCGCGTACTTGGCCAACCCAAAAGCTCCTTAGTAAGGGGTTCCTCCAACTCTTTTTAGGAGGGTTTTTCATATTATGTTCAACTGTCAAGACTGTATTAATTTATTTATTCTCAATATATATATTTCCATATTTTAAAACACAAAATCTTGTTCATTAAGTTATTCTTCCAGCGACCATTCAGCCACGGCCCTGGAAAAATTTGGGTTCCCTCCACTCAACGAGCCTTGTCTCGAAAATCCATTTCGGGGGTGTCTGGCCTATATAAATTATTTTTATATGGTACAGGGGAAGAAGTCAAAATTCCAATAATTTTCTTCAAAAATTGAACACAATCAAATAAAAGAAGTTCCGTGACGAACTAAAGAGCCTAATTTTCTTAAAATTTACGATTCATGCCAATGATTAATTTATACGGACCTATCTAGAATAATGACGAAATTAAGTTGGTAATATCGAAATTTCTAATTAGTTCGAAATATACCTGGTATAATGTAGCCTAATAGAGCAGTACAGTTGGCAGTCGTGGTGACTGAAAATATTTTTAGGTCCATCTCTTAAGGTAGAGAATACCAAATTTGGTTGAAGTCCAATGGATAGCATGGACGTTACATGCAGTTAGACATTGGATCTATCAGAGTGTGTTGGTCAGAAATAATCTGAAATATAATGATCTCTTGTTGTGCCAATTTTGGATGAAATCCATTTGTTAGTAGAGAAGATACATGTATTTTAAAATTGGACCTATCAGCAGGCTTAGAATCATTTTGGCAGCATTGGCGTATATTAGTTGCTCCAAATTAATCTCGAATGGCAGGTATTATACGTGTGCAAAGTTTAGAGCTGTTGGCTCACAAACTTTCTGATATATTGATAATAGGGTAAAAAAATTAGAGACAGCATTTATTAACAGTTGGCAGCCCTGGTGGCTCTTAAGAATACGCTCATTCATATCTGTTTATATACACATAGTACATACGGAATTTGGTTGAAATCCAATTGATAGTGTAGAAGTTAAATGTATTTTAAAATTGGGCCTATCAGCAGGTGTAGAATCATTTTGGCAACACTGCCATGTATGGCCTCCTGGATATTAAACTGAAATATTATTATCTACATGTGTGCCAATTTTGGAATAACACCCATGCATACCTTCCAAGGTATCCAACATGGAGGTCAAATTTCAATTGCGGTTTTTCAGCAGTTGGTAGCACTGACATCATTTTCACATATGGGCTGGAGATATTCAGGTGTATATATACACTCATACCAAATTTGGTTTCAATTTCTGGAGCCATTTAGGAGTTGATAGGAGGGGACACACACACACAGAGACAGACAGACATACATTTGCCGGGATCGATCTCATAAGTCTACTTTTTCCTAATTTTTGAAAAATGTGAAAAGTAGGCTAGTAACAAATAAATTAATACATAAATTAGCATACCACAATCTACTCAAAATCTGATTCTTCTGAAACATTCGGTTCGGGGGTGTATCTCTCATCGTTTCTGATGACGGAAAGGTTTCATAAAATGCATGATAAACCTTTGGAATTTGCAGGTTATAGCAAAGTTTTTTCTGATCCTTTAATTTTGCACCGGAGATGCAGAATCTTGGAGTGTAAGGTTTCACTACATGACAGTCCGATTGGCGGCCACTTCGATTCCTGAGAACGAACCTACTAAACATAGCATCTTCATAAGCAGTCTTTAACTGAACTGTACCTGGTTTGTCCTTTGTTTATCAAAACCAAACAGCTTTTCGGAAAGGCAAAGGATTCTTACCTTCAACCGACATAAAACTGTTCTTTATCGGGTTGAATTCAATCAAGTCAGTGTGCACCAATGAAGAATCTTGCAGGGTGATGGATTCTTGCGTGCATTTCGTATCTGTTGAACCCATCCTTCAGGAGTGTACACTGGGAGGTTCTTTGCAGACATATATAATTTTTGAAGAATAGAATCACATTCCATTAAACTGTGCCCTGGCTCAAAATAAATGTGATCAATCTGCTGGAGCTTTTGGTGTTTCTTGATTGTTTCTAGACTCATACAAACAAAGTTCGCATTTTTTGTTGTCCCTCGCAGCTATCTGACATCATCATTACATTCTCAATATCAAGCGAATCTGACATATTCGTTATTTTGCTGTAGTAGACTTAGTTGTATACTATTGTGTTGACTACGGCAAACTAACCAAAGTGCAGATTCGCTACTTTTCCATTGTCAAAATCCCATTGTATGCAGTTTCGTAAATAAAGAAGAGCTAATTGTTGCCAAACGGAACGAGCTACAGATACAATACTTTGCCAGACTGTAGATCTTATATTAATAGTAATTCTATGATATAAATTGCAGATTCGCTATTTTTGCACTTTCGCTAGTTTGCCAGAGGTGGGACGATATTAAAGTTAAGGATAATATTTTGGCAGTCATGTTATCTAGAGACGTCAATTTAAATCAGAGTGAGTCAGTTGTTAAGGCGAACCAAGGGGTGTTGATATGCGCATGCTTGGATCCTACCAATAAAGAATCTTTAAAGGTGTTAAGAAATCTGTTGGTAAGTCTGAGAGAAGATAAGGTATTAAGTGAACCTTTGTCATTGTTAGAAGGAAGTGATTTAGAGTGTGTGGAATCTGGGAGATTCATATACAAAATGTTGGACGGATTTCTAGCACGGAAATGTGGGGAAGAAAAATGGGCTATTTGTGTGCCTAAATCTTTAACGGAGGAACTTATTTGGTTTATACATAAGGAATTAGGGCATTTTGGAGCTAATAAAGTGCTCTATGAACTCCAACAAAACTTCATTTGGTGTCGAATGGGGAGAGAAATTAAGACTATTCTTGCAAAGTGTGACCTCTGTCAGAAATCTAAATTTCCAAATATATATTTAACGGGCGAAATGCAGGCCGTTCTCACAAGTAAACCCGGAGAGTTACTATGTGTGGACCTATTTGGGCCTATAATGAAAGGTCAATTTGGCTATGAATACATTTTTGTAATAGTTGACTCATTTAGTAAATATGTCAAATTATATGCTTTAAGGAAGGCCACAGGGAAAGCTTGTAGCAAATTGATCATAGAGAAATATATATCTGAGTTCTGTCTTCCACTCAAAATATTAACTGATAGCGGCCCGCAATTCACATCAAAACACTGGAAAACCAAGATGCGTGAAGCCGGGATATCACATGTCCATTCATGAGTTCGCTATCCACAAGGGAATCTTTGTGAGCGAAATATGAAGGAACTTGGTCGCTTGTTACGAGCTCTCGTGTATGACAAACACTCTTTTTGGGTATCGCAACTTAGCAGAGTTGAAACTTGGTTGAATGCTGTCCAACATGAAAGCACGAAAATGACGCCGCATGAAGTGCATTTTGGCAGTAAGCCACAAAATGAGTTAGCAAGAATATTGGGATTAACAGTGGAAAAAGAACCAGGGTTGGATGTCATTATCCAGATGGCGAAAAAGAATTTAGGTTAAGCAGCTGAACGCAGAATTCGCCAACAAAAAGGTAAAAAGCTGGATCTATTTGAGGTCAGTGACAAAGTCTTGTTGCGAGTTCCAAGGCAATCCAGTATTCTTCAGAAAGTTATAATGAAGTTTTTCCTTATTTTTGAAGGCCCCTATACTGTGCAGAAGAGGATAGGTAATTCCGCATATGTCTTAGAAGACGCAGGAAAACGATTATACGGCACTTACAATGTGAGATCCTTAAGGAAATATGTATCATGAGTAATAGGAGTATAACTGATGGAAAGTAAGGAAAGTCACTTAATATTAAGTGAATGATTGTGGTCTAAACGAGCAGGTAATGGCGAAATGTTTTGCCGATCTATGATATTGTGTGTCTTGAAGAGCACAGAGGAAATATAAGGCGTATTTTGTCGGCTATGAGCTTGTGTATTTGAGTGTGATATATATATATATATATATATGTATGTATGTATGTTAGGTAGTCAGTCCGAAGGCTGGTTGGATCCTCAAAAGCACCGCCGTTACGTTATGTGAGTAGATACCCACAAAAACCCAAGGCAGCGCTATATTGAGGCGTTTTAGGCAAGGAGAGGAGTGAGGTAGCTTGCCATTGCTTTCCACACTGAGTCAGAACAGTAGTCCTAACCCTATGAGTAGAACCTTTCACAGCATTCACAGGCACTGACTGTGCCCTGAATGCCATTACTAAGCACAACCCATACCTCAGTAGCTTCCATATAATCACAGCCATGAGTGAGACTGAGACATTGGTGAAAAGCCACCTTTTACTCTAGCCTGTGCCAACTGACAAATGCAAACGTACTGTATTCATCAAGAGATGGCAAACAGGCCAATATATATATGTGTGGGGTAAATTAGCGCACTACATTTGCACTGAAAGATGTTGCCTTAGGTAATATAAGCCAATCAAGTTTCATTTTTTCTATAATATGCCTGTGTTACTTGATACATATAATTCCTGAGAGACTGGAGTAGATCTGGTTATTCGCATCACATACCAAGTGTTGTGAAGTGATTAAGTGAATTAATCAGTTGGCAGTCCCAACAACTAGCCATAGTGTATTCAGGTCGACACCAGGCTGAAAATTGAATTCTACGTCCTCAAGATATAAAGCAAAGTTGTATGCCACCCAAATATACATAAGTGCAACGATGACTTATGTCCAAAACAAGAATATAAAAGTGAAGGGTATATTGATGTACATTGTTTACAGGTCGCTTTAATTATGTAAAGAAGAAAGAAAAAGACACTATGAACAGTGAAAGATTGGAATGATGAAATTAAATATATATATATATATATATATATATATATATATATATATATACATAAAACTTGAAGGGTATAATTTTTTTGATGCTGGTAATTGCTTTGAAGGGTATAATATTTCATATATGTACAAGTGTTGAAGAGAAGTATGGTGATATGATTTTTGACATATACCATAATTCTCTGGGGCGAATTGTGATGGTCCCAATTTGTGACCAGATTGATATACATTTATATATTATTATTATTACTATTATTATTATTATTATCAATATTTTTTTAATTTTTCATTTTTACCTTTAATTAGTTATTATGTTAACTAATATATTTATATCTATTCTTATGCGGTAATGTAGAATATTATGACAATTGAAAAAACTTGGAGCTACACATATTATTTTTGAAATAAGTTAGGTGCTTGACTGAATACTATTTCTGAAGAAAACACATATAAGGGAAGAAAGAAGGTGATTCGCGGAAGGCCGGCTTATCCATGGCTTCTTAGAAATGACATACATAGACACTTATGTCTTTCACATCAAGTATTCTACCAGTATACAAATCATACTAAGAAGGGATTCTATGAAGACTTGCCACTAACAACGCTGGGCCGATGAATGAGCCCTTTGCAACTTTATACAAAAGGTGGGCTGGACCTCCCGAGAAATGCTAAAAAGAAGTATTGTCATTATTGATTTGCGAAAGGCGTGCAAATTGCCTAGTGACTTCAGAAGTGGGGGTGGGCGCGTGACTGGGAACGTTATATATATGACGGCCACACAAATGGATTATTATTATTGAATTGCTGAGAGAAGACGGAATGGTGCTGTGTGTAGCAGAAGAGTGGAACGTGTAGCGAGATGGACTGGGAAAAAACATTCATTTGTAACGCGTGCTAAATAATACAGTTAACTATTTAAGTATGTGAATTTGATAAGACATTCTGTCTCATCAAACTGTGACATGGTTGTGTACGAGGCTATTGTCACAGGGATTATTTTTGGAATTTATTCCGTCATCCACATATAAATTCATTACGTTGATGAAGATCAGGGCCATCAGGAACTCTCTACGCAACAATCCAACTACAATGATCTTCAATGCGGTGAGCGATTTAAACAGTTTTATTTCAGTCAAATCAGAAGGCTCTCATGCTTATTAAATTCAATCTATATTTTATTCAATTAATTCAGTATACTCCAATTTCCAATCAAGACCCAAGTACATTCAGTAGATTCTATAATTTAATTTATTATTATTATTATTATTATCTTTAGTATTTTATTCTTTTTGCACTTGTTGTTTTTATATATTAAATTCATTTTTAAATTCAATTGTTTGACTGGTTTCCTTTAGTAGCTAGAAATTACTATAAGGCAACACCACACTCCTGAACTAATTATCGAAAGATTAGATTACGTAAGTTTCACTACGGCTGGAGATAGGAATTTCGCTGTTCTACCTCTGTTTAACCGAGGATTAATATATTATTTTGATCATTATATATAAATGGTATGGCGCCCTGGCAACACATAATACTACACATAATGTATTTTTTAGTGATGCTGACAACAATACAGATACACTATTAAATTAATACACAATTAAATGTTTCATATTGATAACCCAAAAGTGGGCGACTATTTATATAATTAGCTTTTCTTATTAACATTATTAATCAGTTTAAATTAACCCATTACAACTATTCCCCAATATTCTCTCATTCCCGTTCTTTGGGCCTCCTTTATTTCATCAGTCCTCTTCTTGCCAGTTTTAAATTTTTGTTTTTCTTGGAGGCTCTTGGATGCTCGAAGTTTTCTCTGGAGAAGACATGTCTGGATGTCTTCAAGCGTGAATCCTACTTCTCGAAGATCTATTTCAACTTGTTTGAACCAGGGTCCCTTGGTTGTCTTTTAACAAAGTAGGAAAATATCTTGTTGGCCTGTCTCTGCGAGCTCATGCGTGTTATGTGGCCATAAAATTGGATCCTCCTTTTTCGAATGGTGTCTGTCATAATCTCAATGCGCAGTTAGAAGTCATTGTTATGCCGTCTCCTGAACTCATAATTTTCATTGATTGGTCCTAGGATCTTCCTAGGGATTTTCCTTTCTTTGGCTTCTAACTTTACAATCAGAACTTTTCTATTAATAGCCAGGCATTCTGCTGCGTACAATGCTTCGTTTATTATTATTATTATTATTATTATTATTAGACTATTATTCCCAACTAAGGAGCGCGTAATAACTTATTTAGCACAATGTTCCTTCGATTCTTCCCAATACCTCTTCATTCGTTCACTGTGTTCTATTTTGTTTTCGTCTGTCCATCCCGTATTACAGTATTCCGTTTAGATGTCATGGAACATTTGTGACCGTTTGTTAGGTCTAAATTTTGTTCTGTTGGTATCGGATCATTTCGTTTACCCTTTTGAATCCAAATCTCATGAAATTACAAGTATTTCATAAACATTATCTCCTACCTATATTTTTTGGAATGTCGATATTTTTCCGTAGCAGGTAAATATATTTTGAACGTATTACAACCTTTAAAATTTAAATTTAGTTTAATTTGTTTCATAAAAATAATATTTTGTTTAAAATTTGTAATGGAAAATGTTCAAAGTCGTTGCCATCAGTAGAAAATTCACTCACACTTCACTCAGCGTTAAAACGTTACTTATTTGATCTTCATTCAAAGTGCTACCCAAAGGTATTGCTAAGTATCTAAATTAGCTCCGAGTAAGAACACAAAGAAACACAACTTCGAAAGATTGAACGTGCGAGAAGTCACCTGACAGCAGCATTCTCAAAGAATAATTATTACTAATCGAGTTATTCACGGAAATTAAACACATCGTAAATCCAGAGAGATAACGATTCCCGCGTTGTTTTGGTTACAACACTGATAAAATTGCTTGGCTGGAAATAATTTTAAAACTACTTTTATAAAATTGGGGCCGATACATCGGCCTGTGCCATTTTTATCAGAAGCTCCTTCATCCGATATATAGATACCTGGCACTGTAAGACCCCGTTCATACTAAGGCGATGTAAGATAAGCGATCAGCCGTAAGCGATACACGATACGCACACGCAGAGGCAGATGCGTGAAAAATAAAGGGAGGCGATATAAAAGGATCACAGCTGCGCGATTGCACAACATATCACAAGTGACATATCTCCCGAAGAACCACCTGCTGGTCTCTTGAGCGATTAGTATCGTACGATAGTTCGAGCTGTAAACATGATGATGGGAAGAAGAGAAGACAATTCTGCATTAATTTCGTGAAAGCTCATGAGTGCATGTGGTTTCGGTGGTGTAGTTGGTAGCATGCTGAACTGCTGTGCCCAAGATAGCGGGTTCAAACCCTGCCGAAGTCGTCGAATATTTAAGAGCGTTAAAATCCTTCAGTATGCCTTCCTACGGAGGGGAAGTAAAGCCAGCCGTCCCATGTCATAGATTTATGGCATGTAAAAGTTCTTCCACAGACTAAACTTGTGTGGAGCTAAATTTCTAGGTTAGATTTCGTTGTAACGCCCTATCAAAGTTCCGTCGTTCACTATTAGGTATCATTGGCATCTGGTAGCGAAAGTTGGAACTACTTGAATTTGAACGGATCTTGTAGCTCACCCTAGAGTCGTCCGCTTGAAGCAGCTACAGCCTCCGGCGAGCCGAACATGTCCTCGGACACTCCCGGCCTTAAAAGCCATACGATAAATAAAACCTCAAACTATTCCTTTGACGCATACAGCAAGGCAGATGTGACGAGTGCTGAATTTTGATTCATGTTGCGCCTGAACCAATAAGCCACTACAATGTCTTCCTCACTTGGGCTCATATTTGTAACTGAAGTAGTGAGAATTGTGTTCCCAACAAATTTGTATCGCCCAGGTCGCGCCGATTTATCGCCCGCTGTCTGAACCTTCCTAGCAATAGACCATAGCAATATATTCCTTACGACATATCGCTTATCTTATTTCGCCTTAGTATGAAGGGGTTAATATCAATGTCCGGTAGATCTTCTGTTATTTCTACCTGACAATAAATGTGGTTTATCAGAGATAATGTTAGGTTTAAAATGTTCATTGTTAGCCTATTATTAATAGTAGTAGTAGTAGTATTAGTAATGAAGGAGAATGCAGGTTAATGAAACGCCTGCTAGCGTGCCCTGTCTAACGCTGTCACGTTTGAAGGTGTATCTGGGAGGATGATGCAGGCCCCACCCTTCCGTGACCAGTCACCATGCAAGTGAAGTGGTGCAATTAACCGCACGTTCAGCCCCTTTGACACGAGCACCAGCCTATTGGGCTATTATATGAACACTTTCCCAAAACCGGGGCCGGGTTCGATTCCTACCTTAGCCATCCTGGAGATGGTGTTTTCCAGCGTTTTGTACTTCTACTCCAGGCTAATACCGGGATGATACCTAACTTAAGGCCACGGCCGCTTCCTACCCAAATCGTACCTCAATTACAAATACGCACACAGTAGTACAGACACCAAAATGACAGAAAAAATCTACACATATCCAAGCACACGAGGCTACATGACCACGATGTCGCAAAACCCCTAAATAATCAATAACAGCTCACCATTGAAGAGTAAAATGCAGAGTGCGTTAGCAATTGGGTATAGTAATTTAATATCTGTAGAAACTGAACCCTTGCAAAGAAGCTGATGAGACTCAGTTTCGGGGGGTGTAACAGTCCATATCGTAAGTTGTTGTTAAAGTGCTTCATTAACATGCAGGGTAACATATAACAAAATAACATGCAGGAAAAAGTGAAGCCAGGGTTAAAACAAATGAAGTTAATAAACAGATCAGCTATTTACACAAAGAATTAACAAAACAAACTCCCATGTGACTCCCACTGAATTAATAAAGTATGCCAAAACTAGGCCAAATCTCTGGAGAGATTAATACTTGGACCAAGTGTCCCAAAGAAAATCAACAAACAGTGACAATGTATGCGCGCGTGCTGTTCTACATGCTTCACGATGAGTACAAACGAATGCATGATTCGTCATCATCCAGAATAAACTTTCAGACGACGAATCCACATTGCTAGAGCTAGACAGACGCGGGGAACAACTATACAACACTTAAAACTAAACCGACACTTCCTATACTTAAAATAAAGAACACAATAATTTCCGCATGAAATTGGAATCAAAACTGCCGTAGCAAAAACATTACTGCCTAAAATTAGGACTTCTCACACAAATCAACACAAGTGAGTTAACACGTGACCAATAAAAGAAATACACATATGACCGCCGTCATTTTTACAATTACACTACCACTACGCCACACCGGCGTCACCTACTAAATTACATGAATTGAGTCATAAACAAATCACTAGGCTCAAAGCCAACATTTACATTATTAACACAATATTCTATCCGTACAACATGCAATAATCCGTCACACACATGGCGAAATCCCCAATTAATTATGGTTCAAAATAACCATCACAAAGAACAGGTTTGCTACTTGAAAGCTTAAAGGGGCCAGTCGGAACAAGGACTGCCTAACAAAATAAGTCACCAGGCTAGAAGGGCGATTCGTGGAAATCTGCATATCTGTCAACCCACGTGTCACAATGACCTCGGCCTCCCAAAGGCACGGGATCGAATCTCGAAGAAGCGTGCCCCAAAGCACAATAATACGTGTGTGTGTGTGTGTCAGAACAAAATATCCCGGCATTTCCCATAGGAAATCCAAGAATCAGCAAATATGGACAAGGAACAGCGGTCTCCCTGGAGCACCCTGCCTTTCCATCAAAAATACAACAACAAAAATATGAGGGCGGTAGGAACACTACCCCTCTTCACGTAGAATCAACACACACCTGACACAATAACACACACAGAATCACACGTATGGGTTTGACAGACCCTGAAATAAATGACATAAATATTTTCCACTTGCTGGCGCCTCCGTTCTACGCCGTGACTAATTAACCTGAAAAGGACTCAAAGAAATCTATCAAATTAGAACTAAGGTGTTCTACAATTACATCTTAAATTGTTGCACTCGGCAACCCTAATATGAATAATAACCTGTTCAGCAAACATCTTACAGTAATTACCTCCCTTTCCTATCAACAAAATATGAACTTTAATA
This sequence comes from Meconema thalassinum, assembly GCA_946902985.2. NCBI lineage: Eukaryota > Metazoa > Arthropoda > Insecta > Orthoptera > Tettigoniidae > Meconema > Meconema thalassinum. The sequence goes on along the minus strand of OX336388.2, from coordinate 768,261,294 downwards.
AAGCACCACTTATCGAATGTAACGGGTTTGGCATTTGTATGGATAAAAATCACGTACACGCGCCGTGCACATTAAATATGACTCCAAAGAAAAATAAATACACAACAAACACTTTGGCCACGTGCCAACGTACATTTAAAACAATTAGTGTCGGTACAAAGAAAAACACTCTAAAACAAGAAAAAGAAAAATGAACTATTTACAACGGTTACCCCGCCAATCTAACTACATAATTGAATAATCAATTGTTGTACATCACCGTCTCAGCCTGTAGAACATATGACCTCCATCTCAGCCCATTTCCCTACAGGAAAATTAGCACTCCATCGTTGTCTTCGTATAAGCGTCGGACATCACTCCGGCTCCTCACCACACGTTGGACATCTTGGTGTAGTCTCTTTGGAAGAAAAGTTCAATGTTATTATAATTTGACCTGGCTATAATCGCTTGTGAGTTACTAAATTCGCCCACAATTAGTCCTATGCGATTAATCACGAAGACTTTCCCTAATTCTCGCTCACACACGCACGACACACACATGAAAAATACAATAAAAATTTACAAGAAATATACACTTCGAGTCCATCGTCACTGGCTCGACAATACAAGTTTTAAAGTCTGACTGACTCACAGTCGCTATCTCGCTCGGTAATCTCTACTGCTCTGCTTGACCTTCGCTCGGGTTGGAGCGATAATTAGAATGTTACTCGCGTCTTGCCCCCTAAGAGCTGACATAGTTGTCTTTAAGATAATATTCAAGTTTCAAAT